>JAAKGJ010000021.1:0-485212 GCA_020827535.1 Ustilago esculenta
TGAGCTTCTGGATGACAGAGAGGACACTTTGCATGTGAGCAGTGCTGTTCAAGGGAAAAGGAAATGGACACCAAAGTTGTCAATGTAGACAAAGGTAACATCTGTGAGCCCAGCCTCTTTGAAAGCATTTGTGAGCACTTGCTGCAGAAAGGCAACAGAACAGGACTGTCCCATGATCATACAGGAGAGCATTTCCTGGCCATGATGAGAGAGAACTGTGGCCTTCAAGTGGTCATCTGGGTGCAAGGGCATTTGGTAGAAGGCCTTGCAAAGATCAAACAACATTATGTAATGAGCACCAGTGAGGCACTTGTGCAGGTTGTCTGGTGTCAGCAGGGATATGTGTCCAGTTTGACTACAGTGGTTTAACTGATGAAGGTTGACGACTGGCTAAGGCTTGCCATTGCAATACACCATGAACAAGCCAGCCACAGGCCATGCTGGTGTGGTGCTGGGTGGAGATGGCCCTGGTGGGTGAGGTCATCAAAAACCTCATCAATTGCCTGATGGTTGTGGGGGAAAACATGGTAGGGCCATGGCTTAAATTTGTGGGGGTCAGAGTCAAGGGTTGGAGAAGGTAGTTGCATAGACTCCCTGGTGGCCAGTAGCCCAAGGCCAAGGCACCAGACATTGGGAAAATGCTTGAAGATGTGCATGACTTTGTCATGCAGCACCACAGAAGTGTCAGCATCAAAGGTGGGAAGGGTGTTACCATCAGCCATGTCCAGTATAATGGTAAATGGAAGGCTATAAGTGTCCATGTCTGATGGAGCTCACATATTGGGCACCTTGATGTGGTGATTGGGGGGTGCAGAGTTATGTGCAATCAAGGGGGAATGTGGAACAGTAGAAGAACTGGTTACCCTGGCCCTCAAACCACAAGACTGTAGAGTATTGGTTTGCTTGATTGTGTCATACATTATGCCATGGGTGAGGACAAAATCCATTCCCAGGATGAGCTGGGGGCTGAGCACAGGCAAGACATTACAGGCAACCCTTGTGTGGGCCACTGCATGGGGGAGGCAGGGAACTAACAGCACAAACTTCACCATGCTGGTGGTTGTAATAGGCATGCCAGCAGTGTTCATGACCATAGAGGCAGTAGTGAGCTTGTGATCAAAGTGACAGAGGGTAGTAGCAATGACTAGTGAGACTGAGGAGCTGGTGTCCAGACAAGCCTCAACTGGGGACCCAGTGAGTGGTTGGACCACCAAGTGCAAGTAGCCTAGCATGAGGTTGAAGGAGTGAGGAACTTGATTGGCTTTGACAATCAGTGGTGTCATTGGGGTAGCCAATTGGGTGGGCATCAATCACATTGGGGGCAACTGGTCCAGGGGGGTTGTGAAACAAGACTCCCCTGCAAGCTCCTAGGGAGAGCCAAGGGAGGTGTTGTTACTCTCCTTGGAAGAGTAATACAGATCCAGGGATTCTGGCACATCGTTGACATCATCTACCTGAGACAAGGCATTGATCAACTCAAGATGACAGTTTTATTGGAAGGAGTGAACCGGCAATGGGGTTACCACTACCAGTTCAGGGATGCAGGAGGAGGGGGAACCACTGATCAGCTAAGGCAAGGCAAGTAGCTACCTCGACTGTGCCTTCCCTATATTGGAGGGGTTTGTAGAGCTAAGTCTGAGGATATTTCAGCTTAGATACACTCCATATGTAGAGGATATCAGAGGGTTGCAGTAGGGATTGAGGAGCAACTACCAATGTAGGCAACTTGCTCACACAGGAGGAGAAGAGAAAAAGAAGAAGAAGAGAAGAGCAGACCTTGCTATGTGAGGATGTGGGAACTAGTTTGAATGACTTTCTGCAACTGTATCTACATGTAAGTCAATGTATATATGTGTTTTCCTGTGATGGCAATGCCTTCTCAAAGTTTGGCAATGTCATCACTATATTGAAAGCATGATGCCTGTGTAGGATCCTGAAGAGTATGGAACATTGTTTGGGATCTTGAGTAGAGACAGTGAGCATTTAGAAGCTTATCTTGTGTGTGTGTGTTGCATAAATATGTTATCTTTCCCTATCATGGAGGAGTGTGTTCCTATCTTTCCAATGTATACAGTCCACACTCATCCAACACTAATTTTGTCTTGGAAATATTGATCCAGGGTCCCTGCAATTGTGGAGTAATAGCTGATACCAGGTAGAATGTCACCTGTAGCCAGATGTGGGGTCCCAAGATTGGACTTTTCTTGATGTGACATGGCTTAACAGTGTGGAAATAATTTTGAGGAATATTTGATGCATCTTGGTTGCCTGTGTTAGAGCTCCATGATCTAACAGATTGTGCCGAAGTCGAAAAAAGCGAGTGACCGTGTATTCCAACAAGTATTCCATCTCCTCGTACTCATGATTGTCATGGTGTAGTGGGCCAGCGACATGGTGAGAAGCCACCATGGGCATAAAGTGAGCAGCAGGCTTAGCCACCTTTGGGCACTCAATGTCCCAGTGTGAGCTGCTGCAGTGGTGACAGGGGCAGTGAGGTGGGCACAAAGAGGATCAATCAGCCAGAGCTCATGGAGGAAAGGCAGCACATGGCTGGATTGGTGCTGGGGCTTGAGCTTGCAGAGGGGTGATATGGCAAGGAGCAGGCCTGGCATCTTAACACTGGTCTGCATGCCAGGATAGTAGTGTGGAATGTTGGGCCAGGCATCACCAGCAGAACAAGTTGAGGTTGGCACTGTCAGGGCCTTTGAAGCTTGTGGTGAGGGCACTGTGCATCTCAAAGGGGAGGCTGGCAAAGATATACTGGACAGTTACCTTGGGGGAGTGGAGGCTGGCAATCCAAGCAAGACAAACCTTCTCTTTGTGGTACAAGTGGTAGTCCAATGGAAGGTCATAGTGCAGCCTGCCAAGCTCAGTATGGGCCTCAGTGATGCTAAGACTGAATTGGTCCCATAGCAATTGGATCCAGGCCTTGGTGCTTGCTTGCAGCCAGGCACACTCTAAATTGTCAAGATTGGTATACAAATCTGTAGCAGTTGACCACAGGCATTGGGAAAGAACTTTGCAAATAGTGGAAGGGCCCTTAATGGTGGCCATGTCTTGGATTTGCCTGCAGAAAATCTCAACATTGTCACCATTTGAAGGATTGAAAATGGCAATCTTCTCCAGCTTCATGTCATGGTCCTGGGCCATGACCAGTGCCACCAAGTGGGCAGGGGAGAAGGCATCATGGTGGGAATCATGCTTGACTTGCAGGGAGGAGACTCAAGGTTCAGTGAGGGTTAGGCCTCAAACATGCTGGGATACAAGGGTTTCCAACAGGTGGCTGATCATGGCTTGTTGATTGAGCATAGCATGAACCCATGAGGGCATGGCCTCAAGCTGAGGACTGTCCTCAGTGTAATGAGTTTGTTGAGGGGTTGACAAAGCCATCAAAGAAATTGAGTTTGGCATCATTGTAGTTGTGGGGGTGTTGGCGGAAGTGTTGAGCGAGGGCAAGGAGAGGGAAGGAAAGGAAAGGGAAGCGGAAAGTGAAGACATAATACTGAAAGGGTGAACGAGACGATCAGGGTTGTCTACTAGTGGCCAGAGATGCCCATGTTGCACCCTGGTAATGTACTGCAGTTGAATGGTGTTCAAGTGGAATGGGGTTAAGGAGGTTGTGAAAAGTTAATGGAAGTAGGAGGATTGTAGTGGTTGTGAAGAAAGAGTAAAGTGTTGGAAGGTGAACAGAAGCTACCAATGCTACATGCATATACTCAATGCATGTAATTTGTGAGAAAAAGGCTTGTATTGTGGGAAAAGGGGGAAACTGAGTGCTCAACCTATATACCCCACAAATGGGGTTATATGCACTCGATGTGCTGTACAATTCTTTGGAAGGTTCACTGGCACTCGTGCTTGCTGGCATTCAGGAACTCTCCCATGGGAGAGAACTACCACACACTACTCATGCGAGATAGTCATGGTCACATGCATGGGCATGACAGCAAGGCAAATTTGGGTTGTGTCAAGGAAACACGAAATTGAGGTTAGAGGTATTGGAATATACAGTCACTCGTGTTTTCGACTTTGGCAAAATCTGTTAGATCATGAAAATCCAACACTAGCAACCTGGTGCATGTCAATTCTCAAATTAAAATCCCTCCTGTTAGAGCCACCAATTTGGAAATTGGTAAATCATGACAGGTCAAGAAAGCTACCCAATATCTGGACACTGTTACAGGGCATACACAGGCCTAGTACCTGGGCACGCGAAATTGAGGATAAAGGGGGTCTTAACCTCGATTTCAGCGAAATTGAGGATAGAGGGCCCTTAACCTTGATGTCAGACTTTACCACAATCAGGTGCATAGACACAAGGCGAGTTAGGCCAAGAGGGGGGGGGCACAGAAGAAGAGATGGTGTAGGAGGCCACATGAGGGAACTAGGAGATATAGGAGCTAGGAGCTTTCATGAGGAGAGCTTGGGCCTCACCATCAGCAGGCGCAGGAGGCCTGAGCAGGCCCAGAGCTCGAGTACTGAGGATAGGGGTACTGAGGAGGCGAGGAGGAGGGCTCCCTAAGTAGTGGAGCTTGCCCTGGAGGCAAGTGCCCTGAGCCAGGAGCTCAAGGAGCATGGCCTACCGTGGAGGTAGGCCTATATATGTCAAAGTCTTTCTCATCATCAGATGAGTGGATCCTCATCCACTCTAGTCCTTATCATCTCTACCAAGTAGTTCAGTCTTTTCAGTCTTTCAGTCATTGAATAAGTCGCAATACAGGTAGTTGAAACTCACCAGTATCGTTTGTAAGCTCCAGGAGTTGTAGGGGCCTTAGTTACATTAGGTCAGCACCATCACTGACCCTGCAACACCTACATTGTAGGTGGAACCTCAACCATGGCCCTAGAACCTACACCAGTTCCTTTACATATCAGCACAAGTGTCTTACACACTCCCAAACACACTCAGGTACCAATTAGTGCACCCTTGGTATCAGGTGTGTACATTGTATTAGGATATTGAATGTACCACACAACCTCTGGATGGGGTGCCAACAGGGTTAGCCAATATCAAGGTTAAGGAGCCCTTAAACTTGATTTTGCCCAAATTGAGGTTAAGACCCCATTTTTCCTCAATTTTGCACACACGTAATTGGACACTCTACCCTCAAAGCTAGTATACTCGATATCAGGCCCTCAACCCTGACAGACACCACTCTTGGTTATAGGAATTGTTTACCCGGTTTCGGCTATCACTCCACATTTGTGGGGACCTCGGCCCAATATCTCTAAGACACAATTAGTGTTGGATGAGCATGGACCATATATGATGGAGAGATAGGGTCACACTGCTCTGTGATAAGGATAGGAAAGTTAACATACACATACATGATAAGTTCCCAATGTTCACAGTCTTTGCTCACAATCCCAAAGAATGCTCCATACTTCTCAAGATCCTATGCAGGTTTCATACCTTTGATATAGTGACAACATTGCCAATCTCATAAAGGCCTTGTCATTATAGGAAAACACAAATATACATTGGTTCACATGTAGATACTGCTGCAGAAAGTCAATTGATCTAGTTCCCACATCTTTGCATAGCAAGGTCTGCTCCTCTTCTTCTTTATCTTTCTCCTACTGCAAGAGCAAGGTTACCTATGTTGGTAGTTGCTCCTTGATCCCTACTGCAACATCTGATATCCTCTACATATGGAGTGTATCTAAGCTGAAATATCCTCAGACTTAGCTCTACAAGCCCCTCCAATATAGGGAAGGTACAGTCAAGATAGCTACTTGCCTTGCCTTAGCTTATCAGTGGTTTCCTTTACCCCTGGACCCTGAACTGGTAGTGGTAGCCCCATTGCCAGTTCACTTCTTCCAATAAGAGGTACCCATAAACTCGATTTCCCTGATATCGAGTTTAAGGCCGCCTTATCCTCGATTTCGGCAACCACTGGTTCCACACAGACACAAGTTTGTCAAGGTGCATTACGAGATGGGCCTATAGGGTTCATGCTACTGGAAACCTCTCTGAGCTCATTGCCAGCCTTTGGGTTTGTGCCCACTGGCAATGATTGTGGGGTAGAGATGGAAGTTGAGCTTGAGGAGCTGGTGTAAAGGGAGATATTGGCCCTGTACAAGCACCTCAAGGGGGTCTTCTGTGAGGTAGAAGCTGATAAGCTCCCTCCCCATATGGACCATGATCTGCACATCGAGCTGGTACCAGGAAGCAAGCTGCCTCAAGGCCCATTGTAAGGTCCATGACAGACCCACACACGTGACCCCACCAGGGGAAGTGCTCCAATCACTGTCGAGGCTTGGCCCACACATGACCCCATGGGGGTGAGCACCTGTGACCACTGGCAACAACCCAACAGTGCAGTGCATGCTCTTAAATGCCCCACAGTTCCCCATGAGGTTCCCTCTGAACCTCATCACATGTAATACTTAGTTTGCTCATTAGCTGCCAAGTTGATACCATTGACCCCTTCCCATGATATCCCACCAATGACCAGCATGCCCATGGCCTCTCCATTCCCACCAACACTAACTGACTGTAGCTGCTTGCAGTTCCCAGATCCTATGGTCCTAACATTACATGTGACCTACCCCTGCAGGTTGACACCATCAGCATCCCCCCTCACACCCCTTGAGCCCTGACCAACAAGGTTGGGACCAACAAAGACTCCACCACAGTCTCCCCACAGGACTCCACACCTGGTGAAGCAACCCTTGGGGAAGTGGTCCAACTGCTCCATCAGGAGGCTCAAGCCCGCCAGGAGATGATGGACCTCCTGTGACTCCTCCAGGAGAAGGTCCAACCAGTGGTCCCCTCACCCCCAATGCTGAAGCCTACTCCCCTCACATGGGAGAGCACTCCTGCTGAGCCTCCCAAGGATGGGGAGCTGCATATCATCACTCTGGAATGGGAAGGCTCCCACAATGAAATAGAGAACTTCCTCAACCAGTGCAAGCTCAACTTCACTGTTAACCCATCCAAGTTCCCTACCAAGGCCTGCAAGGTGCTCTTTGCTGTAGGCAACATGACAGGGATCCCATGCACGCAAGGAACTCCTAGCCTTTCTGGGGGCCTGCACACAGTGGAGGCACTACCTCCATGGGATCACCTCCCCGTTCCAGATCTACACTGACCACCAGGCCCTCCAGCATTTCAGCACCAAGCAACAGCTCAACTGTTGGCAAGCCCACTGGCAAGTGGATCTAGTGGAGTACAACTTCCAGCTCCATTATCACCCAGGCCACAAGGTGATCCACCCCAATGCACTCACTCAGAGGCACAATCTGTTGCCCAACCATCCAGGTCAACCCAATTGGGCTAATGAGAGTATGCTACTCCCTGCTGACCTGTTTGCTTGTGGGGTTGGAATTGACAAGCTGCACCTGCCCCCAGATTGGCTGCCAATACTGGAGAAAACCATACCCCTGCCTGCTGGTGTGGCCAGGAAGGAGGGGCTCCTATGCACCTCTTCTGGGGCCCTCTTCATTCCCCCAGCTGTGTGCTTGCAAGCCCTCTCACTGGTGCATGATCACCCCTTGGCCAGGCACCTGGGCCCACAAGAGTTGCCACTTCTGGTGGTCTACCCTTGGAAAGGATTCCACTGACTATGTCCATACCTGCACCACCTGCTGTTGAGCCAAGTTCCCATGGCACAAGCTGTACAGGTACCTCCTACCATCCACCCCCCCAAGTTGTCCCTGGGCCAATAACATGATGGACCACATCACAGACCTCCTGCCATCCCAACTCCAAGGAAGCACCTACAATGCCATACTAGTCATGATGGACCACCTCACCAAGTACACGGTCTTCATCACCATGATGAAGACAGACAACATGGCTATGCTGGCTCAGCAACTCCACCAGTTTGTCTTCACATACTTCTGCCTCCCTGACACCACCTTTGTCTCATCCATGTGGGGAGAACTCCTCTGCCTCCTATGGGTGTGGGGCTCCTTCTCCTCTGCCTACCACCCTCAGACTGACAGGCAAACCAAATGGATGAACCAATCCCTTGAGCTCTTCCTGCACCAATACATGGCATATGACCACTCCGACTGGGCCACCCTCCTGCCACTTGCCCAACTGGCCCTCAATGACTGACCCTCCATCACCACCCATGCTGCCCTGAGCCACGTGACCTTATCATTTGCACCTTGAGTCCACCTGCACCTCTTCCCCTACTGCCCACCTCCTCACCCAATTCCAGGAGGGGATCTTCCAGGCCAATGAAGCAATGGCAGCCACTTACAACCATTGATGGACCAACACCTCCTTCCACCTGGGGGACCTGGTGCTGCTTTGCACCAAGCACCTCTGACCCAACTGCCACAGCCATAAGCTATCCAACCCACTGGCTGGTCCCTTCCATGTACAGGCCAGCATCAAAGAATGGGCATACCACCTCCTTCTGCCCACTGCCTGGAAGGTCCACCCAGTATTCCACATGGAAATGCTGGAGACTTACCCAACTGACACTCACCCCTCCCAGGATACCCCCCAGGCTGGATCCTTTTTTGATGACTATGCCAACTTTGAACTAGAAAGGATCCTGGACTCCCACCAGTGCTGTAGGTGACTGTACTATTGGGTGGATTGGGTGGGGTACCTGCTGAGTTGGGTCCCAGCTGATGATGTCAACCAGGCTCAGGACTTGTTCCAGGAGTTCCACAAACCCCACTTGGACAAACTGCACCCCCACCAGTGACCTTCCCACTCTGTGGGTGAACAACCCATGGGGGAGTACTGGCCGAGACTACCCTAGGCCCCAGCCAACAAAGTTGCTCATCCCCCTCCGAGTCCCCTTGACCCCGTGGTATGGGCAGCACCCCCATGTATTTCCACCCCACCTGCACATACACACACAAGCAATGCGGGGAAAAAACAGGCTTTCATTCTTTTCCCCCCAGCTCACTTGTCCAAGGGGAGGGTGTCCAACCATAGGCAGAAGACCTGGAGTTGGTCAACCAGGTTCACCAAGTACTGGTTCGCCTGTTCTGCCCTCACCACATGGTGGGGGATGGGTACTGCATCCAAGTATGCATGGGCAAGGTCCAAGAGCATGGATGAGGCGGTCTCCATGCACTCCTCCATGGCCCTGCATGCAATCCTTGCCTGCTCCCAACTCTCTGCAACCCAAGCTTCTCCCTGTGGACTCCTGCCCAAACAATCAGTCCCTACTCTGCCTCCTCTCTTTGGTGGCCACCTCCTGGTGGTTGGACTGAGCATGGGCCTGCTCTGGCCCCTGTCTCTGCCCCCCCAGTTCCTCCATCTGGACCCACAGCTCCTCTTGCAGCCATTGGATCTTCATGTGCTGCAACTGCATGTCCAGGCCAGGCCATTGCTGCCAACCCATGCCCTCCTCCATCCACCAGGCCAACAATGCATTGTATACCTCGACAGGAAGGGCCTTTACTGCAGGGTCCCAGCCCCCAATGATGGGCTCTGAAGAAAAGGGGGAAGGTAAAGCCCATGGCCCCACATCCAAACCCACTGAGTACTTACTCTGCATAGCCACAACACAGGTGTGGGACTCTGCCTGGCACTGTTGGCACTGGGGTTTGTCAGGCACCAACACACAGGGCACCCCCTGGCCACCGTTGGCCACCACGCACCTGTAGCAGCAGGTCCACATGAACTGCCAAAGCTTGTCCACCTCTGCCAACAACCAGATGACAAAAAAACAGAGGGCCAGTGTCGTCCCATGGTGCCAACCTTTCCACAGGCCACAATACTATTGGAAGAAGTGAACCGGCAATGGGGCTACCACTACCAGTTCAGGGGTCCAGGATAAAGGGAGACCACTGATCAGCTAAGGCAAGGCAAGTAGCTATCTTGACAATGCCTTCCCTATATTGGAGGGGCTTGTAGAGCTAAGTCTGAGGATATTTCAGCTTAGATACACTCCATATGTAGAGGATATCAGAGGGTTGCAGTAGGGATTGAGGAGCAACTACCAATGTAGGCAACTTGCTCACACAGGAGGAGAAGAGAAAAAGAAGAAGAAGAGAAGAGCAGACCTTGCTGTGCAAGGATGTGGGAACTAGTTCAAATAACTTTCTGTAACTGTATCTACATGTGAGCTGATGTATATATGTGTTTTCCTATGATGGCAATGCCTTCTTGTGGTTGGCAATGTTGTTGCTATAGCAAAGGCATGAAGCCTGTGTAGGACCTTGAAGAGTATGGGACATCCTTTGGGATCTTGAGTAGAGACAGTGAACATTGGGAACTTATCCTGTATGTATGTATGTATGTTATCTTTCCAATCCTTATCACAGAGGAGTGTGATCCTATCTTTCCACTATATATGGTCCACACTCATCCAACACAATTTGTGTCTTAGAGATATTGGGCCAGGGTCCCTGCAATTGTGGAGTGATAGCCAAAACCAGGTAAATGTTCCCTATAACTAAAAGTGGGGTCCAGATATTGGAGTTTGCTTGATGCAACATGGCCCAACAGGGAGGAATTATTTTGAGGAATATCAATGTGTGCCTGGTTGCCTGTGTTGGATTTCCACAATCTAACAGATTGTGCCAAAGTCGAAAAATGCGAGTGACTGTATATTCCAACAAATGTTCCCTATAACTGAGTGTGGTGTCTGGATATTGGGTTGTTTGCTTGATGTGTTGTGGTCTTAACAGTAGGAATGAATTTTGAGGATTTTTGACATGTGCCTGGTTGCCAGTGTTGGAGTTCCACAATCTAACAGATCATGCTGAAGTCGAAAATGTGAGTGACTGCATATTCCAACAAATACTCACCATCCTCGATGTCGACCACTGTCATCACGGGCAAGCTGCTGCCTGCAAGCCAGGGGCAAAAGTCCAGCACTGGGACGATCTCACCCTGATCTCGATCTTACATTATCAGAGGCAGCCTCCTGTGGCCCCCCTCCCCGAGGGGCCACCAACTGTGGGCTCCCTTCCTAAGGCACCACCAACTGCAGGCTCCCTCTCCATCCCAATCTCAGGAGGGCTGCCAAGCGTGGACTCCTCCTCTTCCTCCACCATAGGGGGCGGGGGCCTGGGACCTCTCCCTTTCCCTTTCCCTGTGTCCCCCCGCACCCCCCCCCCCCCCCCTGGCCAATGCCTCATTGTTGTCTGATGAGATCACAATGGGGGTGTCTGCTCCCCACCCCCACTTCCTGGGTTGCTCCACCTGCAGACTGGCCACCCCTGCAATCCTCCTCTTCCAGGGTACCATGGTGGGTACCACCTCATCCCCAAACCCAGCCTGGGGAATGGTCATCATGACCAGGGTTCCCACTGATTGGACCAGGGGGGGAGCCCACCCTTCTGCCCATCCTACGGCCATGAAGACACCAGAAAAGAAGAAGGGGGCAAGGGTGGTCAGTTACTTTTTAGCCCCACGGTTTCCATGGACAAGACTTACCAGCAATCCTAAACACCACTTGTCCACCCATGTGGGCACATAGGTAATGCGGGGAGCATGCACCCTTGCTGCCATGAGCATACCCTCCCCTGCCGGCTGGGGAACCACCTGCTGACTTGTGGTCAGTAACTCCAAAGAAGGAAGAAGCAATGTCAGTAGGCAGCCCATGCTCCTAATCACCAACCTGTGGCCCCTGACTTACTATCCTCCATTGTAACCTCCTTGATGTGGGCAAACCCCTCTGTGGGGAGTTTGCTGCCAGTTGTGTTCACTGAAGTAGTCATGTTAAGGTGAGGAGAAGAGAAGAGGGAAGGAGCACTTGCCATGGAAGGCACCCTTATATCCCATGCACCTCCCCAGGGGGTGCAAACACTGCACACAGACTTTTCCCTGATTAGGTGGTTGACACATGCAGGGCGCAGATTGCAGCCCTTTGTGCAGAACATGCCCAGTGGACAAGTATGTGCAATGCATTGTCCATATTCCTTGGTGGCCATTGCAGAGCAGGTTGGTGGCACCCAAATGAAATGGGGCTCCCACAGTGATTATACTGCCCCATGACCTCCTGCGCTGCCTGCCGAGGATTCCACCCCCTCGGTGGGCAGTGCACCCCATGCACTGCCCACAGTCGCCGCCCCTGCCCAGTGGTGGACTGCCGGGTGTTACAGGGCATACACAGGCCTAGTGCCTGAGTACACGAAATCGAGGATAAAGGGGGTCTCAACCTTGATTTCAGCAAAATTGAGGATAGAGGGCCCTTAACCTCAATGTCAGACTTCACCATGTGCAGGGGCATAGACTCAAGGTGGGCTGGACCAGGGGGAGGAGCAAAGGCATGGGAGTAAAACAAGCTCAATGGAGTTGATCTAAGAGGCCACATGAGGGGTTAGGAGATACAGGAGATAGGAGCTTTCATGAGGAGAGCATTGGCCTTGCCATCTGCTGGTACAGAAGGCATGAGCGGGCCCAGAGCGCAAGTACCAAGGATAGGGGTACTTCGGAGGCAAGTGTCAGGGTTGAAGCCAATATCGAGTGAGTGGTGAGGTCTGGCTATCCAGATCCAAAATACACGTGTGCGAAATCGAGTTTAAGGCCTCCTTAACCTCGATATCGGTTAACCCTGTTGGCTATTGTAAGAAGTGAACCGGGAATGGAGTTACCGCAGCTGGTTCAGGGATCCTGGGGAAGAAACCACTGATCAGTTAAGGCAAAGGCAAGTAGCTATCTCGACAGTGCCTTCCCTATATCAGAGGGGATTGTAGAACTAAGTCTGAGGATATTTCAGCCTAGATACACTCCATATGTAGAGGATATCAGGGGTCGCAGTAGGGATCACGGAGAAACTACCAATGTAGAAAACTTGCTGACACAGGAGGAGGAGAGAAGAAGAAGAGAAAAGAAGAGCAGACCTTGCTATGTGAGGATGTAGGAACTAGTTTGAATGATTTTCTGCAAATGTATCTACATGTGTGTCAATGTATATATATGTGTTTTCCTCTGATGGCAATGCCTTCTCGAAGTTAGCTATGTCTTCACTATGTTGAGGGCATGGTACCTGTGTAGAATCCTGAAGAGTATGGAGCAGCATTTGGGATCTTGAGTAGAGACAGTGAATCATTATGAGAGCTCATCTTGAGCATGTGTATGTTGCATATATATGCTATCTTTCCCTATCATGGAGGAGTGTGTTCCTATCTTTGCCAATATATATGGTCCACACTCATCCAACATAAATTGTGTCTCAGAGATATGGGATCGGGGTCCCTGCAGTTGTGGAGTAATAGCTGAAACCAGGTAAGCATTGCCTGTAGCCGGATGTGGGGTCCCAAAATTGGACTTTTCTTGATGCGTCATGGTCTAGCAGTGTGGAAATAATTTTAAAGAATATTGATGCCTCCAAGTTGCCTGTGTTGGACCTCCACAATCTAACAGATCGTTCCGAAGTCGAAATTGTGGGTGACTGTATATTCCAACATTGGCACCCCATTCAGAGGTAATGCGGCATGTTCCAGGGGGGTAATACGATTGTACACCCAACTACCAACGGTGCACTAATTAGCAATTGGAGTGTGCTGAGCAAGTGTAATACCCTTGCTGTTGCTATGTAAGGCACTGGTGTAGGTTCCAGGGCTGTGGTTGAGGTTCTGCCTGCAATGTAGGTGTTGCAGGGTCAGTGATGGTGCTGACCTGATGTTGCTAAGGCTCCTTCAACTACTGGAGCTCACACACAATGCTAAGTAATCACAAATACCTGTATTGCAATTGTTAAAATGCTTAAAAGACTGATACTGAATAGTAAAGACTAGAGTGGATAAAGATCCACTTGTCTGGTGATGAGAAACCCCCAACATATATAGGCCTACCTCCTGGGCAGGCCATGCTACTCGAGTTCCAGGTAATCGCCTCTTGGGTGAACTTGTATCCCCAGTGAGTCCTCCTCCTTGCCTCCTGCACACCCCTATCTTTGGCACACAAACTCCAGGGCCTGCTCATGCCTCCTGGGCCTGAATATGGTGAGGCCCCAGCTTGCCTCATGAAAGCTCCTTACTCTTATATCTCCTACCCCTTTGTAGGGCCTCTTGCACCAGCCCCTACTGAGTTGGTGCCCTCTCCCCACCTGTGCCCCTTGTCTTGGTGTGATCCACCTGAAGTCCATGTGCCTGCACATGGTAGACTCTGAAATCGAGTTTAAGGGGCCCTTATCCTCGATTTCAGACTCTACTGTGTGCAGGCATGTAGACTTGAGGTGAGTCAAACTGCGAGGAGGGGCACAGGCAAGGAGAGGGAACTAACTCAGTAGGGCTGGTGTAGGATGCCCTACACAAGGGTAGGAGATATAGGAATAAGGAGCTTTCATGAGGGAAGCTTGGGCCTCGCCATATGCAGGCCCAGGAGGCATGAGCAGGGCCCAGAGCTCAGGTACTGAGGATAGGGGCATGCAGGAGGTGAGGAGGAGAACTCGCTAGGGAGACGAGCTTGCCCAGGAGGCAATTGCCTGGAGCCAGGAGCTTGAGTAGCATGGCCCACCCACGAGGTAGGCCTATATATGCCACGGTTTCCTCATCACCAGATGAGTGGATCCTCATCCACTCTAGTCTTTACCTTCTTCAGTATTTAGTATCAGTCATCAAGCATCGTAACAATCGCAATACAGGTAGTTGCGATTACCCAGCATTTTGTGCAAGCTCCAGTAGTTGAAGGAGCCTTAGCAACATCAGGTCAGCACCATCACTGACCCTGCAACACCTACATTGCAGGCAGAACCTCAACCACAGCCCTGAAACCTACACCAGTGCCTTACATAGCAACAGCAAGGGTATTACACTTGCTCAGCACACTCCAATTGCCAATTAGTGCACCGTTGGTAGTTGGGTGTACAATTGTATTACCCCCCTGGAACATGCCGCATGACCTCTGAATGGGGTGCCAACAGGGTTAGCCGATGTCGAGGTTAAGGAGGCCTTAAACTCGATTTCGCACAGGCATATTTTGGATCTGGATAGCCAGACCTCACCCGCTCACTCAATATCAGCCTCAACCCTGACACCTATGTCAATTGAGGCATTTTATAGCAGGCCTTCCAAGTCAGCTGGTCATCCTCATGGATCACAAGGCCCTCAAGAACTTCAAGTCCCAGTGCCAAATCACAGGCAGGCAAGCTAGTTGGGCTGTACTGCTGGCTGACTTTGATTTTGTATTGCAATACAGGCCGGGCAATAAGGCAGGAGAGCCAGATGCCCTTACCTGACATCAAGATATGCAACCAGTGGGCTAGGAGAAGGAACACAACATCAGGCAGCTCTTGCCTGCAAGTGTATTTGTGTCAGAAGACAAAATTGAGGATAAGGAGCCCCTATACTTGATTTCAGCAAAATCAAGGTTAAGGCCCTGTTATCCTTGATTTTAGACACATGAAAGAAATCCCACCATGGCAGATATTGCTAATGGTGGTATTGAGCAGCTTGCTCACATATTCCAGCCTCTGGATCAGGAACTAATTGCAATACATGAGGCATAGCCTTTTGAAGTCAAGGATGGCCTGTGGTATTGAGAAGGCCAGTTGGTGGTGCCAAGAGTCAAGCTACCAGGCAGACAGGGCCACAAGGACACATGCAGAGCATCTCAAGTAAGGGAAAGGTCCCTATCTGTGGAGCATTTGCAATACATGGTCATGTCACAATGTCATGACAGAGCAACTGCAGGCCACAGAGGGAGGGATGCTACTCTAGAGCTTGTACAATGCCACTACTGGTGGCCCAGAATGGCAGCCTTGGTAGCAGACTATGTAGCAAGCTGCCTGGTGTGTGCTCAATACAAGACCCCTTGCCACAAGCCATATGGCTTGCTGCTGCTGCTGTCCATGCCTGTGCAGCCCTGGGGCTCAATATCCATGGACTTTATCAAAGGTCTGCCCCCCTCTAATGAGTACAACTCCATACTGGTTGTGGTCAATTGTCTCACAAAGTTAGTGGTCCTTGCCCCCACATACAAGACTGCTACCTCTCAGGACACTGCAGAGCTGTTCAGGGCTCATATAATGTGACAATTTGGAGCCCCAGATCACATCATGTCTGACAGAGGCCACCAGTTCATCTCAGCAACCTAGAAGAAGTTCATGGAGGGCTTGCTCATCATGCACTTGCACAGAATGGCTTATCATCCACAGACTGATGGTCAGACAGAATGGGTGAACCAGGTGGTTGAGCAATACTTGTGAATGTATTGCAACTATGAGCTGAACAATTGGGAGGAATTGCTGCTGATGGCAGAGTTCACCTACAACAATGCTGTCCACAGCAGCATTGGTGTTTCACCCTTCTTTGCATGCTATGGGTGGAACCCCAGGATGCACCCAGGCCTACCACAAGTGGTAGGGGTGCTCAACCCAGCAAGACATGAGTTTGTGATGGGCCAGCCTGAGCTCACTCAGTATCTGCAAGACCAAATCAGGCAGGCTCAAGTTCATGCAGTGAAACAGTACAACCATAAACACATGGACATGGAGTTCAAGGTTGGGGACTTGGTGTACATCAACCATCACAGCTGGAAGACAAGGAGACCAAGTCCTATGCTCAACACAAGGTTTGTGGCACCCTACCCCATGCTAAAGCAGGTAGGAAGGCGAGTGTCAGGGTTGAGGCCAATATTGAGTGTGTGGCAAGGTTCGGCTATACAGGACCAGATACGCATGTGCGAAATCGAGGTTAAGGGGCCCTTATCCTCGATTTTGGCAAAATCGAGTTTAAGGCCTCCTTAAACTCGATATTGGTTAACCCTGCTGGCACCCTGTCCAGAGGTTGCATGGCACGTTCACTTGGGGTAATATGATGGCACTCCTAACTCCCAAGGGTGCACTAATTCGCAATTGGAGCATGTTGAGCAAGTGTAAGACCCTCACTACTGCTGTGTAAGGCACTGGTGTAGGTTCCAGGGCTGTGGTTGAGGTTCTGCCTGCAATGTAGGTGTCGCAGGGTCAGTGATGGTGCTGACCTGATGTTGCTAAGGCTCCTTCAACTACTGGAGCTTGCACACTGTACAAAGTAATTGCAACTACCTGTATTGTGATTGTGATGATGCTTGAGAGACTGATACTAAGAGATAAAGATGGTAAAGACTAGAGTGGATGAGGATCCACTCATCTGATGATGAAAGACCTTGACCTATATAGGCCTACCTCTGGGGTAGGCCATGCTCCTTGAGCTCCTGGCTCAAGGCACTTGCCTCCAGGGCAAGCTCTGCTACTTAGTGGGCCCTCCTCCTTGCCTCCTTGTACCCCTATCCTTGGTACTCAAGCTCCAGGCCTGCTCAGGCCTCCTGGACCTGCAACCAGGGAGGCCCCAGCTCTCCTCGTGAAAACCCCTTATTTCCTATATGTCCTACCCTCTACATGGGGCCTCCTACACCAGCCCTGTTGAGCTAATGCCCTGTCCTTGCCTGTGCCCCTCATCCTGATGTGATCTGCTGGAGGTCCACATGCCTGCACACAGTAGAGTTCAAAATCGAGTTTAAGGGGCCCTTAACCTCAATTTCACTGAAATCGAGGTTAAGACCCTGTTTATCCTCAATTTCACTGAAATCAAGGTTAAGACCCTGTTTATCCTCAATTTCGCATACTCAGGCACTAGGCCTGTGTGCACCCTGTAACAGCGAGCCTATCATCTACAACTTCCTCCCAAGCTGAGAGTGCACAATGTGTTTCATGTCTCATTGTTGGAAAAGGTCAAGCCTGGTAAGCTCACAGGAAGGGCAGAACAAACTGCACAGCCTCAAATCCATGAAGAAGACCTTGATTTCGAGGTGGAAGTGTTAGGCCCACATGCATGACCCCCCCAGGGGAAGTGCTCCGATCACCGTTGAGGTTCGGCCCACACATGATCCCATAGGGGGAGCACCTGCAACCACCAGCAACAACCCAACGGTGCAGTACACATCCTTATATGCCCCACAACTCCCTGCAAGGTTCCCTCCAAACCTTGTCACATGTATTACTTAGTTTGCTCATTAGCTGCCAAGTCAATACTATTGACCCCTTCCCATGGTACTCCACTGTTGACCAGCATGCCCATGGCCTCTCCATTCCTGCCAACCCCAACTGACTGTAGCCGCTTGCGGTTTCCAGACCCTATGGTCTTAACAGGAAGCGATCTTTGGGAACTGCAGACATGGCACAAACCATCAATACAAGGTCCTGTGGAAACGATACCCAGAGGAATCTGCCTCATGGGAGCCCTACAATCTCCTCCACTACCCCAGCCTCATCCAGGGGTATGAGGACTTGGTGGGGGGAGGTGTCAATACCAACAATTAAGAAAGAGCTCGGGGCAGAAGGAGCTTAAAAATGGTGAAGTCTTGTTACAGGGCATACACAGGCCTAGTGCCTGAGTATGCAAAATTGAAGATAAGGGGGGTCCTAACCTCGATTTTGGAAAAATGGAGTTTAGAGGGCCCTTAACCTCAATGTCAGACTTTACCATGTGCTGGTTTGCATGCTCAAGGCAAGCCTGACCACAAGGAGGGGCACAGGCATGAGATTGACACAAGCCCAATGGAGCTGGTGTAAGAGGCCACACAAGGGAGGTAGGAGATATAGGAGATAGGAGTTTTCATGAGGATAGCTTGAGCCCTTGCCATCTGCAGGCTCAGGAGGCACAAGCAAGCCCAGAGCTCAAGGGCCAAAGATGGGGGTGCCTAGGACACAAGGAGGAGAGCTTGTGGAGTAGAAGGACACCCCCTGGAGGTGAGGTACCTTGGAGCCAGGAGCTCAAGGAGCATGGCTTGCCCAGGAGGCAGTACCTATATAGGTCATGGCTTTCCTTGCCATCAGGTGAGTGGATCCTCATCCACTCTAGCATTCACTATCTTTACCAGTTTGTATCAGTCTTTCACAGTCATGTAGTTGCAATACAGGTCATTGCAATGTATTAGGATCATGTGCAGCTCCAGTAGATGTAGGAGCCTTAGCAACACCAAGGTTAGCACCATCACTGACCCTGCAACACCTACATTGCAGGCAGAACCTCAACCACGGCCCTGGAACCTACACCAGTGCCTTATCAAGCTCACCATAAGTGTCTTACACTCATGCTCACACAATCAAGAGCCAATTACTGCACCCTTGGTACTGGGTGTGTATATTGTATTAGTGCAGTGAATGTGTTGCACAACCTCTGGACAGGGTGCCAACAGGGCTAGCCGATATCGAGTTTAAGCAGCCCTTAAACTCGATTTTGCCCAAATCAAGGTTAAGACCCCATTCATCCTCAATTGCGAGTATGTGTACTTGGACACTTTGATGCTCAAGCTTCTCGAGACTCAATATATTTAATATCCGGCCCTTAGCCCTGACAGGTCCTGGCCAACGACATCAACCAGGCACAGGACTTTATTGGAAAGTGTGAACCGGCAATGGGGCTACTGTTACTGGTTCTTAGTCCAGAGGTGAAGGTAACTCACTGATCAGCTAAGGCAAGATGGTTAGCTATTCTGTCTGTGCCTTCTCTATATCAGAGGGGCTTGTAGAACTAAGTCTGAGGATATTTCAGATTAGATACACTCCATATGTAGAGGATACCAGTGGGTTGCAGTAGGGTTTGAAGAGCAACTACCAATGTTGGCAACCTTGCTCTTGTAACAGGAGAGAAGTGAGGAGGATGGGAAGAGTGCAGGCTTTGCTATGCGAGGATGTGGAAGCTAGTTTGATTGACTTTCTGATATCCATATTTACAAGTGCAGCTATATATATATATGTTTTTCTACGACAATGAGGTCTTGTTGGCATTGGCAATGCTGTCGCTATATTGTAGGTATGGAGCCTGTGTTGGGACATGGGATGTAAGGCACATTGTATACAATTGTGAGCATGGTGTGTAACTCCTAGGTACCTATCATCAAGAAGAATGTTGTTATCTCTTCTTCCTTATCATGAACTAGCATCATCTAAGCCCTACCTAGGTGGCCCTTGCTTGTCCAACACTAATTGTGTCTTGGAGATATTGGGTCAATGTTCCTATGGCTCAAGAGATGATAGCCAAAATTGGATAAATGTAGCCAATAACTGCAAGTGGTACCCAGATATTCAGCTGGTTGCTTGACACATGTTGTTTTACCAATTGTTGAAATTGGTGATCTTAACAGAAGGAATTAATTGGGAATTCATGTGTGCAGTGTTGCCAATGTTGGATTTCCGCAATCTAACAGAATGTGCCACAGCTGCAAACACAAGTGACCACATGTTCCAACAAATCTAAGAATTCCACAAGGCCCACCTGGACAAACCATGTCCCCTCCGATAACTGCCCCATGAGCAGACAACGTATGATTGGGTACTGCCCAGTGACCATGCAGGACACCCCTGGAGCCCTGTGGGACAGCATTCCCCACCCCCACGGACTTGCAACCACCTAGTATGTGAGTTGGCCCTACCTCTTTTCCACCCTTGCACCCAAACACACAAACAGGCAAAAAAAAGGGGAAAGCAAATTTTATTTCATCCCCCCCAGCTCACTCATCCAATGGGAGGGTGTCCAACCACAGGTGGAACATGTGGAGCTGATCAACAAAGTTCACCAAATAGTGACCTGCCTGTTGTTAGGACCGTAGGTTCTGGGAACCGCAAGCGGCTACAGTCAGTTAGTGTTGGCAAGAATGGAGAGGCCATAGGCATGCTGGTCAAAGGTACCATGGGGAGGGGTCATTAGTATCAACTTGGTTGCTAATGAGTGAACTAAGTAATACATGCGACAAGGTTTCGAGGGAACCTCATAGGGGGTCAAGAGTGTGTATGAGGGCACCTACCATACTGTTGGGTTGTCGATAGTGATTGTGGGTGCTTCCCCAGCAGGGTCACGTGTAAGTTGGGAACTCGACAGTGATCAGAGGTGTGTTACAGAGCACACACAGGTCTAGTGCCTGGGCATGCGAAATCGAGGATAAACAGGGTCTTAACTGCAATTTTGACGAAATCAAGGATAAGGGCCCCTTAAACTCAATTTCGAGCTCTACTGTGTGCAGGTGCATGAACCTCCAGGGACACACATCAAGGCAAGGGAGCACAGGCAAAGGAGGGGCATTAGCTCAATAGGGCTGGTGTAGGAGGCCCCAAGCAGGTGGTAGGACATATAGGAATTAAGGGGTTTTCACGAGGAGTGCTGGGGCCTCGCCAGTTGCAGGTCCAGGAGGCCTGAGCAGGCCCAGAGCTCGAGTGCTGGAGATAGGGGCACAAGGAGGGCTCACCAAGTAGCAGAGCCTACCCCGGAGGTAGGTGCCTTGAGCCAGGAGCTTGAGGAGCATGGCCTACCCCAGAGGTAGGCCTATATATGTCAAGGTCTTGTTCTTCTTCAGACAAGTGGATCCTCATCCACTCTAGTTTTTACCATCTTTGTCTTTAAGTATCAGTCTTTCAAGCATTGTCACAATCACAATACAGGTAGTTGCAATTACTTTGTACAGTGTGCGAGCTCCAGGAGTTGAAGGAGCATCAGGAACATTGGGTCAGCACCATCACTGACCTTGTGACACCTACTTCACAGGCAGAACCTCAACTGTGGCCCTGGAACATACACCAGTGCCTTACACAGCAGCAGCAAGGGTCTTACACTTGCTCAACATGCTCCAATTGCCAACTAGTGCACCTTTGGGAGTAGGAAGTGCCATTGTATTACCCCAAGTGAACATGCCGTGCGACCTCTGGATGGGGTGCCAACAGGGTTAACCAATATTGAGTTTAAGGAGGCCTTAAACTCGATTTTGCACATGCGTAATTGGATCTGCATAGCCAAAACTAATTGTCACTCTCAATATTGGTCCCCAACCCTGACATTAGAGTGGATTGTCCAAGCTGTACCCCATGTTCAAAATGTCAGAGAACAACTTGGTGGAGAAGCTTGACAAGCTCATCCAACTAGTGAGCAAGCAAATGGATCTACTCCTCAAGCATAGCAGGTTCGAGGAGTTGTATGATGCTGCCATGCTGTGGGACCCTAACACACCATCACCACTACCTAGGCCTACAACTGAGGAGCCCCAAGCACGAGGTAGTCAGGGCTACAGCGACAAGGACCTGTACTCCACACCCATGGGGTCCAGGGTCCAGCGCAAGCCGGCAGCTACTACTGAGCCAGAAGAAGGGACCCCTCCCACAAAGAACAACCTCAAGTATCCCTTCCCTAAGTTTGATGCTCACAATGTCATGATGTTCCTCATCGAGACCATGACCTAGCTGTGACACAATGGAGTAATGCACCACAAGACCATGATCAATTACACCGCAAGTCATATGGAATGGACAGTGCAAGAATGGTGGAAGGCCAAGCTTAGGACTGATAGGAATCAGCAGGGCCGGCTCTTCCATGATTGGGACTTCTTCATGCTCAGGTTACAAGAGCAGTACAGTTGTCATAATGACAGGCTGGATGACTACAACAAGCTACAAGGGCTCAAGATGGAAAGTGATGCTCCAGGAGCAGCCACACGCCATGTAGAGCACTTTAGGGACCTAGAAAGCCAGGCCAATATTGATGACAATGAGCTCATTGTGTTCCTCTTCAGGAACAGCCTCACTTGCAGTCTTCAGGAGAAGTTTGAGAAGAACCCTCCAGAGGACCCCTGGAGCTGGTACAGGGAAGTTGAGGCTATTGACAAGAGTTGCATTGCCACCTACCCTGGTGCTCCTACTTGGAGCAGGCTGGACATGGGCCAGTGAGGCTCAAGCAGGCTGGGGGCCAGAACAGCCCCTGCAAAGACCACAGGAGCCAGCAAAGGGGCCCCATGGCCCAGGGCTACAGGTGGCATGGTCACACTGGCCAGGCCTGCAACTACAGAGGGACAACCAGGCGATTGTGTGGGTAGCAGGCCTCTACCCCCACACCTGGCCCAGAAGCTCCCAGTGACAGGGACCCCCACTACTTTTGGTAGTGGTGTCTGTCACATCTGTCAGGGACCCAGGCATTGGTCCTACAACTGCCCTAATAAGAATGCTGGAACTGCTCAACCCAAGCCCAGTGGTCCTCAAGTAGCAGTTCACCCAGTAGTGGAGGAGCTGCATGAGGAGCCAGATGACCTGGAGGGCCAATCCCCACAGGAAGAGGAGTTGGAACTAAGCAAGTACAGGCAGGAGCCTGAAGAGAGCCAGGGCAACCAGGGAAATGAGCATGGGGAGATGCAGTGATGGCCTGCCTTGCCCTGGAACCTACCTCACCATCCCAATGTATATATCAAGACTGTTGATACTGTTTCTCCACCAGTGCTACTCAAGTGATGGTGCTCGAGCTTGAAGGCACCATCAATGGCCACCAGGCTCACATCCTTGCTGACACAGGTGCTGGACTGTCCATATTATCTCGAGATTTCCTTCAAAGACATCAAGTAACTACAAAAACCATAAAAACAAGGGAAGTACATGGTGTAACTGGCCACAAGCTCGCGATCAGCAGCAGCACCAATGTAGCCATGGAAATAGGGGGTCAGCCACTGGGTAACCTTGAGGTACCAGTGGCCCAGGCCTTGGACTATGATCTAATTCTGGGCTTTGATGAGCTCAAAAGGTGGAAACCGAGAATTGACTGGGATACTGGGCAAGTGGAATTCGAGTCACATCTGGGAAATGCAAAACCAAGGATAAGGGTATTGGAAGGAGTGAACCAGTAATGTGTTACCATTGCCAGTTCAGGGATCCTGGGAAGAAACCACTGATCAGCTAAGGTGAAGGCAAGTACCTATCTCGACAGTGCCTTCCCTATATCAGAGGGGCTTGTAGAACTAAGTCTGAGGATATTTCAGCTTAGATACACTCCATATGTAGAGGATATCAGAGGGTTGCAGTAGTAATTGAGGAGCAACTACCAATGTAGGCAACTAGCTCATGCAAGAGGAAGAGAGATGAAGAAGAAGAGAAGAGAGCAGACCTTGCTATGTGAGGATGTGGGAACTAGTTTGAATGACTTTCAGCAACTGTATCTACAAGTGAGTTGATGTATATATGTGTTTTCCTATGATGGCAATGCCTTCATGAAGATTGCTATGTCTTTGCTATATCGAGGGTGTGTTACCTGTGTCGAGTCTTGGAGAGCATGGAGCATTGTTTGGGATCTTGAGTAGAGACAGTGAAACATTATAGGAGCTTATCTTTGAGTGTGTGTGTGTGTTTGCAAATATATATGCTATGTTTCCCTATCACAGAGGAGTGTGTTCCTATCTCTGCCAGTATATATGGCCCACACTCATCTGACACAAATTGTGTCTTAGAGATATGGGTCCAGGGTCTCTGCAATCATGGACCAATAGCCAGAATTGGGTAATTGCAATCCTGTAGCCAGATGTGGGGGTCCGAAATTGGACTTTTCTTGATGCATTGTGGCCTAACAATGTTGAAATAATTTTGAGGAATTTTGACACATTTTGGATGCCTGTGTTGGAGCTCCATGATCTAACAGATTGTTCCGAGGTTGAAAACGTGAGTGACTGTATATTCCAACAAAGGGTACCCTTAAACTCGATTTCGGCAACCACCCATGCCACACAGTCACAAATTCATCTCAGCTACTCAATTGATCAAGGCTGCATTGCATGATGGGCCCATAGGATTCATGCTACTGGAAGCCCCTCCCAGCTCATTACCAGCCTTTGGCTTCATGCCCACAGGCAATGATTGTGGTGTAGAAATGGAAGTGGAGCTTGAAACCCCAATGCAATTGGAGATACCAGCCCCATATAAGCACCTTGACAGGGTCTTCTGTGAGGTAGAAACTGACAAGCTGCCTCCTCATGCTGACCACGATTTGCACAATGAGCTGGTACCAGGAGGGAAGCCCCCTCAGGGCCCATTGTACCTCAAGGGACCCAAGGAGATGGCAGAGCTCAGGAATTACCTCAAGGAGAACCTCAAGATGGGCTTCATCAGGCCCTTTAAGAGCCCTGCACAATCACCAGTGCTCTTTGTACCCAAGAAGGATGGAGGCCTGCAACTGTTTGTAGACTATTGAGGACTCAATGAGGTCACTGTCAAGAATTGTGCCCCACTACCACTTATTGAGGAGCAGCTGTTCCTACTTTGGCAGGCCACCATCTACACAAAGCTGGACCTCAAGGCAGCATACAATCTGGTGTGTATCGTTCCAGGAGACAAATGGAAGACAGCCTTTGGTACTCAACTGGGCCTCTATGAGTACCTTGTGATGCCATTTGGGCTAGCAAATGCTCCAGCTCAATTTCAGTTGCTAGTAAACCACATATCTCATGATATCATTGGTATCTACGTGGTGGTGTACCTTGATGACTTCCTCTTCTTCAGTAACAGTGAAGAAGAACATGTTGCACATGTGCAGGAGGTGCTGAAGCAATTACAGGAGAACCAGCTGTTCACAAAGCTGTCCAAGTGCACCTTCCACACCGATACTGTGGAGTTCCTAGGGTACAACATAAAGCCAACTTGCATTGAGGTGGATGCTGAGAAGGTGCAAGTGATCAAGGAATGGCCCCTACCAGCAAGCATTCATGACATACATCACTTCTTGGGTTTCGCAAACTTCTATTGAAGGTTCATTGCAAACTTTGCAAGGATTGCTAGGCCACTGACCTTGCTGGTCAAGCCAGTAGAGAGGTTCAAGAAACTGCAGCTTGACAAGGAGGCCCAGGGGGCTTTCCACAAGCTGATAGGAGCTTTCACCACTGCAGGAGTCTTATGACACTTCCAATATGACATACCCACATGGTTGGAGACCAATCCAAGTGATTTTGCAATTGCAGGAGTACTCAAGCAGGAGCACGAGCATAGGTGGCATCCCATCACCTACTACTCAAGGAAGATGACCTCGGTGGAGCACAACTATGAGATACATGATAAGGAGCTGCTCACCATAGTCGCCTGTCTATGTCAGTGGTGCCACATGCTCGCAGGTCTCCCATCTCTGTTGGTATTCCTCACCAACCACGAGGCTCTCAAATACTTCAAGTTGCAACAACGGATCACCAGCAGACAAGCGAGATGGGCAGTATTGCTAGCTGATTTTGACTTTGCGCTCCAATATTGGCCTGGAGACAAGGCCAGTGAGCCTGATGCCCTTACTCAATGACAGGACATGCAACCTGTGGGTGAAGAGGTGGAACACAATGTTTGGCAACTATTGCTGGCTAGGGTTTTTGCACCAGAAGCCAAAATTGAGGATAAGGAGCCCTCATACTCGAATTCAGCAAAATCGAGTTTAAGGCCCTGTTATCCTTGATTTCAGACATGTACTGGCAATGCAACCATGGCCAAAATTGCAAATGGTTGACTCAAGCAGTTAGCTCGCACGTTCCAGCCCCTGGATCAGGAGCTCCTGGAAATGCATGAGGTCCAACCGTTTGAGGACAAGGACAGCCTGTGGTACCACAAGGGAAGGCTAGTGATCCCTCGGGTCATGCTACCAGGCAAGCAGAGCCATGGTGACACACAAGGAGCCACTCAAGTGAGGGAAGGCTCCCTCTTGGTGCAGCACTTGCAATACATGGTCATGTCACAGTGCCATGATGGAGCCACTGCTGGCCACGGAGGTAGGGATTCCACCCTAGAGCTGGTACAACACCACTACTGGTGGCCAAGGATGAGCACCTGGGTAGCAGACTATGTAGCGAGCTGCCCTGTGTGTGCGTGATACAAGACTCCACACCACATGCCCTACAGCCTACTGCAGCCACTGTCCACCCCTGAGCAGCCCTGGGGCTCAATATCCATGGACTTCATTGAGGGCCTGCCCACATCCAATGGGTATGACTCCATCTTCATTGTAGTTGACCACCTCACAAAGCTAGCTGTCTTAGCACCTACATACAAGACAGCTACCTCCCAGGACACTGCAGAACTGTTCAGGGCCCAGGTGATGAAGCAGTTTGGAGCCCCAGACCACATCATCTCTGATAGAGGCCCGCAGTTCATCTCAGCAACCTGGAAGAAGTTCACAGAGGCCCTGCTCATCAAGCACTTGCTCAGTACAGCTTACCACCCACAAACAGATGGTCAGACAGAGAGGGTGAACCAAGTGGTAGAGCAGTACCTGTGAATGTATTGCAACTACAAACAGGATGATTGGGAGGGTCTGCTACCAATGGCAGAGTTTGTGTACAACAATGCAGTGCACAGCATCATAGGAGTATCCCCCTTCTTTGCCTGCTATGGGTGCAACCCTAGGATACACCCAGACCTACCCCATGCAGTAGGGGTGCTTGACCCAGCAAGACAAGAGTTTGAACAAGAACAGCCGGAGCTCACCCAGTACCTACAAGAGCAGATCAGGCAAGCTCAAGCTTGTGCAGTGGAGCAATACAACTGAAAGCACACAGATATGGAGCTCAAGGTAGGTGACTTGGTGTACATTAACCGTCGCAACAGGAAGACAAGAAGACCCAGCCCCAAGCTCGACACAAGGTTTGCAGGCCCATACCCCATCATTGAGAGAGTAGGTAGACAGGCATATTGCCTGCAACTACCACCCAAGCTCAGGGTGCATGATGTGTTCCACATATCAATGCTGGAGAAAGCCAGGAGCAGTGCACTACCAGACTGTATGGAACACCAAGTACAGCCTCAAATCCACAAGGACGACCTCAACTTTAAGGTAGAGGCCATCATGGGCAAACATGGTTGAGGATCCAACCTCAAGTACAAGGTCCTGTGGAAGGGGTACCCAGAGGAGGCTGCCTCCTGGGAACTGCATGATCACCTTGAGTGCCCTAGCCTCATCCAGGAGTATGAGGAGTTGGTGGGGGGAGGTGCTAGCACAAATAACTAGGGAGGAGGCCTAGGTGATACAGAGCTGGAATAGTAAAGCCTGGGAAATGCAAAATTGAGGATAAGGACACATTAAAATCAATTTCACCAAAACAGAGGATAAGGGCCTCTTAAACTCGATTCCACCCAAATTGAGGATAAGGCCCTCTTAAACTCAATTTCAGGGCATGCCTCAAAGCTCAAGGAACGAGGCAGAGATACCGCAAACAGCTCACGCTACATTCAGGCTTGCAGGAGTAAAGGAATCAAGCATCAAGGGATTGCAAGTGGAAGGACATTAGAAACATGATGAGGAAATTTCAGTAGTCTGTGGAGTACTCCATGGACTGGGGAACAAGGAGCTCTAGGTCGAGCTCAGGAGGAGGAGGAGGGGAGACAGGGCCAGGCACAGAAGGGGGCAGGGGAGCCAAGACAGCATCAAGAGGCTCTGGAGGGCCACCAGAAGTTGTGACTGACTCATGAGGCTGGCGCTCCAAGGACAGACGATGTCACTGGGTCATATATTGCACCAGGACAGACATAGTCCAGCACAATGAGGGAGCACTGAGCTCCCAGACCCAGCATAAAGTGAAATCCCAGTCCTTGTGGCCTCTGAAATCAAAGACACAATCATTGCAGCAAACCTCACCAAGACCATGCCCACGGGGATGCACAAGGTGGGCCCTCTCCACCCCATGCTTGCCAACCTGGAGACACCAAGGCTTGGCATCTCCAGTGTATTGCCTACCAGGGTGAGTGCACACCCTACCTGACCAGACAAGTGGCAATGAGCACACTTGCTGGGCATGCGCTGGTGGTCACCCAAAGGGTTGGCAAATGCCAATGGAAAACACCTGGAACAGGAAAGGACAGGAGTTAGCAACTGAAAAGACCAGGACCACAGGGATGGGAGTACTCACGGGATGTTCAAGTGAGCACAATGCTCGCAGGACCAGCTAGGGCAGGGCATGGAGCCCTCTGTCAGGTGTAACTTGACCAAGGCTGAGAGGTGATGATCAGCAGGGGAGCCCTGGTCCACAACCCACCAGCATGGGTAGAGGCCCCTTGTGACCAAAAGGAGGAGGACCGGGGCTGGAAGCTCCACGCTCCATGATGCCAACTCCTGGAAGGTGGAAGGGCACATAGGAGGGGGAGGACCAGGGGAATGAGGAGGAGACCCAGGCAGCGACTCAGGGGTGAGTTGCTGCACAGCCAAGGGGTCAAAGATGGGTGTAGGTGCACGCAGCACCTCATCCACGACAGCATTGGCAGGAGGAGGAGGAGGCACCAGGCAACAAAGCTCCTCCTCCCAGCGAGCCATGGCTTCAGCAGAGGTCTCTCTGAACGCTTGAGCATCAGAGGGACCAGGGGGCCCTTATTGGAAGGAGTGAACCGGTAATGTGTTACCATTGCCGGTTCAGGGATCCTAGGGAAGAAGCCACTGATCAGCTAAGGCAAGGGCAAGTAGCTATCTCGACAGTGCCTTCCCTATATTGGAGGGGCTTGTAGAGCTAAGTCTGAGGATATTTCAGCTTAGATACACTCCATATGTAGAGGATATCAGAGGGTTGCAGTAGTAATTGAGGAGCAACTACCAACGTAGGCAACCTAGCTCACACAGGAGGAAGAGAGATGGAGAAGAAGAGAAGAGAGCAGACCTTGCTATGTGAGGATGTAGGAACTAGTTTGAATGACTTTCAGCAACTGTATCTACAAATGAGTCAATGTATATATGTGTTTTCCTATGATGGCAATGCCTTCATGAAGTTGGCTATGTCTTCGCTATATTGAGGGCATGACACCTGTGTCGAGTCTTGGGGAGTATGGAGCATCATTTGGGATCTTGAGTAGAGACAGTGAAACATTGTAGGAGCTTATCTTTGAGCATGTGAGTGAGGTTGTGTATATATGCTATGTTTCCCTATCATGGAGGAGTGTGTTCCTATCTTTGTCAATATATATGGTCCACACTCATCTGACACAAATTGTGTCTCAGAGATATGGGTCCGGGGTCCCCGCAGCCATGGACTATTAACTGGAATTGGGTAAGTGGAGTCCTGTAGCTGGATGTAGGGGTCCCAAATTGGACTTTTTCTTGATGTGTTGTGGCCTAACAGTGTCAAAATAATTTTGAGGAATTTTTGACATGTCCTAGTTGCCTGTGTTGGACCTCCATGATCTAACAGATCATTCCAAAGTCGAAAACGTGAGTGACTGTATATTTGAACAGTCCCCCTCCTTCACAATATTGGCAAGGAGTTGACAACACAGGTGATCTCAGAGCTCAATATCATGGTGGCCAGAAGTTTTATTGTGTTTTTCTTTAAATGAAAGGAAGAGAGGAAGGAAAGGGGGATGGCAAAGGAGGGGACTGAGGACCTGTCGTCGAGGAGATGATTGCTGACATCTTTCAGACATTGTTGTGTCTGATGTTGTATAGGGCTGTGTAGGCAGCATCCTTTTGGAATATACAGTCACTCGCATTTTTGACCTCAGAACGATCTGTTAGATTGTGGAGCTCCAACACAGGCATCCAAGATGTGTCAAAATTCCTCAAAGTTATTTCAACATTGTTAGGCCATGATGTGTCAAGAAAAAGTCCAATTTGGGACCCCCACATCCAGCTACAGGATTGCATTTACCCAATTTCGGCTATTGGTCCATGATTGTGGGGACCCTGGACCCATATCTCTGAGACACAATTTGTGTCAGATGAGCATGGACCATATATACTAGCAATAGATAGGAACACACTCCTCCATGATAGGGAAACATAGCATATATACACAACCTCACTCACATGCTCAAAGATAAGCTCCTACAATGTTTCACTGTCTCTACTCAAGATCCCAAATGATGCTCCATACTCCCCAAGACTCAACACAGGTGTCATGCCCTCAATATAGCGAAGACATAGCCAACTTCATGAAGGCATTGCCATCATAGGAAAACACATATATACATTGACTCATTTGTAGATACAGTTGCTGAAAGTCATTCGAACTAGTTCCTACATCCTCACATAGCAAGGTCTGCTCTCTTCTCTTCTTCTCCATCTCTCTTCCTCCTGTGTGAGCTAGGTTGCCTACGTTGGTAGTTGCTCCTCAATTACTACTGCAACCCTCTGATATCCTCTACATATGGAGTGTATCTAAGCTGAAATATCCTCAGACTTAGCTCTACAAGCCCCTCCAATATAGGGAAGGCACTGTCGAGATAGCTACTTGCCCTTGCCTTAGCTGATCAGTGGTTTCTTCTTCAGGATCCCTGAACTGGCAATGGTAACGCATTACCAGTCCACTCCTTACATTACATCCTTCACGTCATCGGGGATGTGTTCATTGATGATGCCTCTCAGAACCCCCAGGTTCTTGTCGATTTCCTTGATCTTGCACTTCCTTGGGGTCATCCAACCCGTGTATCCATTGCCATTGCAGGCACAATGTTGTACAACACATAGGTTGCAGTTCTGGCTGTCCTTGTGCAAACTCTTGTCTTGCTGGGTCAAGCACCCATACTGCATGGGGTAGGTCTGGGTGCATCCTAGGGTTCCACCCATAGCAGGCAAAGAAGGGGGATACTCCTATGATGCTGTGCACTGTGTTGTTGTACACAAACTCTGCCATTGGTAGCAGGCCCTCCCAATTGTCCTGCTCATAGTTGCAATACATTCACAGGTACTGCTCCACCACTTGGTTCACCCTCTCTGTTTGGCCATCAGTTTGTGGATGATAAGCTGTACTGAGCAAGTGCTTGATGAGCAGAGCCTCTGTAAACTTCTTCCAGGTTGCTGAAATGAACTGCTGGCCTCTGTCAGAGACAATGTGGTCTGGGGCTCCAAATTGCTTCATCACATGGGCCCTGAACAGCTCTGCAGTGTCCTGAGAGGTGGCTGTTTTGTGTGGAGGTGCTAGGACAGCTAGCTTTGTGAGGCAGTCAACTATGACAAAGATGGAGTTGTACCTGTTGGATGTAGGCAGGCCCTCGATGAAGTCCATGGATATTGAGCTCCAGGGCTGCTCAGGGGTGGACAGTGGCTGCAGTAGGCCATAAGGCTTGTGGTGTGGAGTCTTGTATTGAGTGCATACAGGGTAGCTTGCTACATATTCCACTACCCAGGTGCTCATCCCTGGCCACCAATAGTGGTGTTGTACCAGCTCCAGGGTGGCATCCCTATCTCTGTGGCCAGCAGTGGCTCCATCATGGCACTGGGACATGACCATATATTGCAAGTGCTCCACAGAGAGGGAGCCTTCCCTTACTTGAGCTGCTCCTTGTGTGTCACCACAGCTCTGTTTTCCTGGTAGCATGACCCGAGGGATCACTAGCCTCCCCTCATGGTATCACAGGCTGTCCTTGTCCTCAAAAGGTTGGTCCTTATGCATTGCCATGAGTTCCTGGTCCAGAGGCTAGAAAGTGCAAGCTAGCTGCTTGAGTCGACTGTTCACAATTTTGGCCATGGTTGCATTGCCAGTACACATCTGAAATTGAGGATAATGGGGCCTTAAACTCGATCTTGCTGAAATCAAGTATAAGGGTTCCTTATCCTCAATTTCAGCTTCTGACACAAAAACTCTAGCCAACAGTAATTGCCAAACATTGTGTTCTACCTCCTCGCCTATGGGCTGCATGTCTTGTTGGCAAGTAAGGGCATCAGGCTCACCAGCCTTGTCTCCAGGTCAATATTGGAGCACGAAGTCGAAATCAGCTAGCAGTACAGCCCACCTCGCTTGCCTGCCTGTGATCCAGCATTGGGACTTCAAGTACTTGAGAGCCTCGTGATTTGTGAGGATCACTAACTGGGTTGGGAGGCCTGCAGGCATGTGGTGCCACTGACATAGACAGGCAACTATGGCGAGCAGCTCCTTATCATGTATCTTGTAGTTATGCTCTGCTGAGGTCATCTTCCTTGAGTAGTAGGCAATGGGGTGCCACCTACACTTGTGTTCCTGCTTGAGCACTCCTGCAATTGCAAAGTTACTCACATCTGTCTTGAATTGTGTGGGCTTGTCATACTGGAAATGTCATAAGACTCCTGCAGTGGTGAAGGCTTCTATCAGCTTGTGGAACACCCCCTGGGCCTCCTTGTCGAGCTGCAGTTCCTTGAACCTCTCCACTGGTTTGACCAACAAGGTCAGGGGCCTAGTGATCCTTGTGAAGTTTGCAATGAACAATCAAAAGAAGTTTGTGAACCCTAGGAAGTGCTGTAAGTCATGAATGCTTGCTGGTAGGGGCCATTCCTTGATCAGCTGTACCTTCTCAGGGTCCATCTCAATGCCAGTTGGCTTGATGATGTACCCAAGGAACTCCACCATTTCAGTGTGGAAGGTGCACTTGGACAGCTTTGTGAACAGCTGGTTCTCCTGTAAGTGCCCCAGCACCTCCTGTACATGTGCAACATGCTCTTCCTCACTGTTACTGAAGATGAGGAAGTCATCAAGGTACACCACCATGTAAATACCAATGATATCATGATATATGTGGTTCACCAGAGATTGGAATTGAGCTGGAGCATTCACCAGCCTGAATGGCATCACAAGGTACTCATAGAGGCCCAGTTGAGTACCAAAGGCTGTCTTCCATTCATCTCCTGGGGCAATGTGCACCAGATTGTATGCTGCCTTAAGATCCAGCTTTGTGTAGATGATGGCCTGCTGGAGTAGGAACAGCTGCTCATAGAAGAGTGGTAGTGGTGCATGATTCTTGACTGTGACCTCATTGAGTCCTCGATAGTCTATGCACAGCTGCAGGCCTCCATCCTTCTTTGGTATGAAGAGCACTGGTGATCACACAGGGCTCTTTGAGGGTCTGATGAAGCCCTTCTTGAGGTTCTCCTTGAGGTACTTCCTGAGCTCTGCCATCTCTTTGGGTCCCTTGAGGTACAACAGGCCTTGAGGGGGTTTCCCTCCTGGTACCAGCTCAATGTGCTGGTCATGATCAGCATGAGGGGGCAGCTTATCAGCTTCTACCTCACAAAAGACCCCTTCGAGGTGCTTATATGGAGCTGGAACTTCCCTTTGGGTTGGTGTCTCGGGCTCCACCTCCATTTCCACACCACAATCATTGCCTGTGGGCACAAAGCCAAAGGCTGGTAGCAAGCTGAGAGGGGCCTCCAATAGCATGAATCCTATGGGCCCATCATGCAATGCAGCCTTGATCAATTGAGTAGCCAAGATGATTTCATGGCCATGTCGCACTGGTGGTTGCCAAAATCGAGTTTAAGGGTACCCTTATCCTGCTGCTGATTGCGAGCTTGTGGCCAGTTACACCATGTACTTCCCTTGTTTTTATGGTTTTTGTAGTTACTTGATGTCTTTGAAGGAAATCTTGAGATAATATGGACAGTCCAGCACCTGTGTCAGCAAGGATGTGAGCCTGGTGGCCATTGATGGTGCCTTCAAGCTTGAGCACCATCACTTGAGTAGCACTGGTGGAGAAACAGTATCAACAGTCTTGATATATACATTGGGATGGTGATGTAGGTTCCAGGGTGAGGCAGGCCATCACTGCATCTCCTCATGCTTGTTTCCCTGGTTGCCCTGGCTCTCTTCAGGCTCCTGCCTGTACTTGCCTAAGTCCAACTCCTCTTCCTGTGGGGGTTGGCCCTCCAGGTCATCTGGTTCCTTGTGCATCTCCTCCACTACTGGGTGAGCTGCTACTCGAGGCCCACTGAGCCTGGGTCAAGATGCTCCAGCATTCTTGTTGGGGCAGTTGTAGGACCAATGCCCAGTTCCTTGACAGATATGGCAGACTCTGCTACCAAAGGTAGTGGGGGTCCCTGTTACTGGGAGCTTCTGGGCCAGGTGCAGGGGTAGGGGCCTGCTTCCCATGCAATTGCCTAGTCAACCCTCTGTGGTCACAGGCCTGGCCGGCATGACCATGCCACCTGTAGCCCTGGGCCATGAGGCCCCTTTGCTGGCTCATGTGGTCTTTGCTGGGGCTGTTCTGGCCCCCAGCCTGCTTGAGCCTCACTGGCCCATGTCCAGCCTGCTCCAAGTAGGAGCACCAGGGTAGGTGGCAATGCAACTCTTGTCAATGGCCTCAACTTCCCTGTACCAGCTCCAGGGGTCCTCTGGAGGGTTCTTCTCAAACTTCTCCTGAAGACTGCAAGTGAGGCTGTTCCTGAAGAGGAACACAATGAGCTCATTGTCATCAATGTTGGCCTGGTTTTCCAGGTCCCTGAAGTGCTCTACATGGTGTGTAGCTGCTCCTGGAGCATCGCTCTTCATCGAGGGCCTGCCTACATCCAACAGGTACAACTCCATCTTTGTCATAGTTGACTGCCTCACAAAGCTAGCTGTCCTAGCACCTCCACACAAAACAGCCACCTCTCAGGACACTGCAGAGCTGTTCAGGGCCCATGTGATGAAGCAATTTGGAGCCCCAGACCACATTGTCTCTGACAGAGGCCAGCAGTTCATTTCAGCAACCTGGAAGAAGTTCACAGAGGTCTTACTCATCAAGCACTTGCTCAGTATGGCTTACCACCCACAAACTGATGGCCAAACAGAGAGGGTGAACCAAGTGGTGGAGCAGTACCTGTGAATGTATTGCAACTATGAGCAGGACAATTGGGAGGGCCTGCTACCAATGGCAGAGTTTGTGTACAGCAACACAGTGCACAGCATCATAGGAGTATCCCCCTTCTTTGCCTGCTATGGGTGGAACCCTAGGATGCACCCAGACCTACCCCATGCAGTATGGGTGCTTGACCCAGCAAGACAAGAGTTTGCACAAGGACAGCCAGAGCTCACCCAATACCTACAGGAGCAGGTCAGGCAAGCTCAAGCTTGTGCAGTGGTGCAATACAACTGCAAGCACACAGACATGGAGCTCAAGGTAGGAGACTTGGTGTACATTAACTGTTGCAACTGGATGACAAGAAGACCCAGCCCCAAGCTCGATACAAGGTTCACAGGCCCATACCCTATCATTGAGAGGGTAGGATGATGGGCATATTGCCTGCAACTCCCACCCAAGCTCAGGGTGCATGATGTGTTCCACATATTGATGTTGGAGAAAGCCAAGAGTAGTGCACTACCAGGCCATATGGAACACCAAGTACAGCCCCAAATCCATGAGGAGGATCTCGACTTCAAGGTAGAGGCCATTGTGGGCAAACATGGCTGAGGAGCCAACCATGAGTACAGGGTCCTGTGGAAGGGGTACCCAGCGGAGGCTGCCTCCTGGGAACCTCATGATCACCTTGAGTGCCCTAGCCTCATCCAGGAGTATGAGGAATCAGTGGGGGGAGGTGTTAACACAAGTAACTAAGGAGGAGGCCTGGGAGATACAGAGCTGGAATAGCAAAGCCTGGGAAATGCGAAATTGAGGATAAGGATGCGCTAAACTCAATTTCACCAAAACAGAGGATAAGGGCCTCTTAAACTCAGTTTCATCGAAATCAAGGATAAGGCTCCCTTAAACTCAATTTCAGGGCATGCCTCACAGACCAAGGAACAAGGCAAAGATACCACAATCAGCTCACATCACATTCAGGCTTGCATCAGCAGGGAATTAAGTGTTAAGATTGTATTTGTAGGAACCTTGAGGACATGGAGAAAAGTTTAGTAGTCTGCAGCATATCCTGTGGACTGAAGGATGAAGAACTCAAGGTTGAGTTTGGGTGGAGGAGGAGTGATGGTAGGAGATGAAAGGGGAGGAGGAGGAGCCAGGACTTCACTAAGGGGATCAGGAGGACCCCCAGCCATGGTATCAGACTCATGAGGCTGGCACTCAGAGTACAAGCACCAGCGCTGGACCATGTACTGCACTAAGGCAGCCATGACAGGGCAAAGGAAGGTCACCTCCACCTCCCACACCCGGCAAAGGGTGAAGTCCCAGTCCTCATGGCTGTGAGGATCAAAAATGCGATCCTCACAGCAGACCTTGCCCAGATCACAACCATGGGCACACACTAGATGGGCCCACTCAACACCATGCTCCCCCACTTGGAACCTCCAAGGTTCAGCATCACCAGTGTAATGACAACTAGGGAAGGCCCACCCCACATGCCCAGACATGTGGCAGTTCACACACTTGCTGGGGATGTGGTTACATTCACCAAAGGGGTTGGCAAAGGCGGAAGGAAAACATCTGGACAGAGGAAAGGAGGGTGAGGAGGAGTCAGTTTGGAAATGGACACAGGAGGAAGACCTGAAACACTTACGGGATGTCCAGGCAAGTGCAGTGCTCACAAGACCAACTGGGCCAGGGCATGGAGCCCTCCGTCAACTGAAGCATCACCAAGGCATTTAGGTGATGAGCAGTAGGGGACCCATGGTCCATGATCCACCACCAAGGGTACAGGCCGCAAGCCACCAGCAACAGAAGGATGGGAGCTGGCAGCTCAGAGCTCCAGGAGGCCAACTCTGTGAAGGTGGGTGGCCTCACAGGAGGAGGAGGGCCAGGGGAGCAGGGAGGGGACCTGGGCAGTGACTCCAGGGTGAGGTGCTGCACCTCAGCCTCATAGAGAAGGGTTGGGGCTCATAAGACCCCATCCACCATGGTGTCCACAGTAGGAGGATGAGGAAGAGGGTGATGGAGCTTCTCCTCCCAGTGAGCCATTGCCTCTGCCAAGGACTCCCTAAAGGCACTAGTGCCAGGAGTGGCAGGAGGCACCTGAGGCACAGTAGGCCCTGCTACAAAAATATCCACCAATGGATCCTCAGGATCCAGGTGGCGGTGATCACTCAAAGGAGCAACCAAGCCCGAAGGTTGAGAGCCCCTCCCAACTGGGCCAGAGCCAGCAGGAGGGGGGAGAAGGGGAGCCACCAGCGGAGGGTGATGCAGTTTCACCACCAGCCTCCATCAAGGAGGCTCTTCCACCACAGGAATAGCTGGCAGGGTGGCAGGGACCCCAAGGGGTCCTGCCAAGAGGGGGTGGTGAGCCCCTGATACCAATGGCAGAGTATGAGGAGGCACCAGGGGCTCCTCAAGAGGCAGAGGAGGAGAAGAGGCCTCCGCCAGCAGGAAGAGGGCCCATAGGGGCCCTGAAGAGCCTGAAACAGGTGCCGAGGACAATGGCAGGCCTGGAACAGGTGCTGAGGAGGAAGAAGGTGCAGCAGCATGGTGGCCCTTGCGGGCTGAGCAGTGTGAGGAGGAGCTGGAGCAACAAGGCATGATGATGCAATTGCCAAGGGATAATGAGGAGGAGGTGGGAGGAAAATGTCACTGGTGGTGTCCAAATGAGGGTCTTGTAGGCCTAGTGCAGGACTTCCTTTGCCTCAACAGAGCTCAGCCTTAGAAGGGGGGGTAGTGTTACGGGGTGCACACAGGCCTAGTGCCTGAGTACGCGAAATTGAGGATAAGGGCCCCTTAAACTCGATTTCGAGCTCTACCATGCACAGGTGTGTGAACCTCCAATGAATCACATCAGGACAAGGGGCACAGGTGAAGGAGGGGCATTAGTTCAGGAGGACTGGTGTAGGAGGCTCCATGCAGAGGGTAGGACATATAGGAAGTAAGGGGTTTTCATGAGGAGAGCTGGGGCCGCGCCGTCTGCAGGTCCAGGAGGCCTGAGCAGGCCCGGAGCTTGAGTACCGAGGAGAGGGGTATGCAGGAGGCGAGTATGAGGGCTCACCAAGTAGCAGAGCCTGCCCTGTAGGCAAGTGCCTCGAGCCAGGTGCTCGAGGAGCAAGGATCACCCAGGAGGTGATGCCTATATATGTCGAGGCCTTCCTCATCACCAGACGAGTGGATCTCATCCACTCTAGTCTTTACCATCTTTATCTTCAGCATCAGTCATTCAAGCATTGTCATGATCACAATACAGGTAGTTGTGATTACTTAGTATAGTGTGTGAGCTCCAGGAGTTGAAGGAGCATCAGAAACATCAGGTCAGCACCATCACTGACCCTGCGACACCTACATTGCAGGCAGAACCTCAACCGTGGCCCTGGAACCTACACCAGTGCCTTACACAGCAGTAGCAAGGGTCTTACACTCACTCAACATGCTCCAATTGCCAATTAGTGTACCCTTGGGAGTAAGGAGTGCCATTGTATTACCCCCAGTGAACATGCCATGCAACCTCTGGATGGGGTGCCAACAGGATTAACCAATATCGAGTTTAAGGAGGCCTTAAACTCGATTTCGCACATGCGTATTTGGATCTGCATAGCTGGAACTTGCCACACACTCGATACCGGCCTCAACCCTGACACATTGGTGCAGTACATGTCCCAATGCCAGCGCTTGTACTCGGAATGCCAACCCCATGAGTCAGTTACCATCTCTGGGGGTCCCCCCAATCCCCTTCATAACTTCCTTGCCCCTCCTCCTCCTACTTCCTCATCTTCTGCCACCCCTCTTCCTCCTTCTGAACTTGGCCTGGAGTTCTTTGTACCTCAGTCCACTGAGTATGCTGCAGACTACTAATCCTCCTTCACCATGCAATAAAGTGCTTGTCTCTTTCCTTCTCCCCTAGTATGAGCCTGAGTGCCAAATGAGTGGCCTGTGTTGAATCTGGCGTTGTTTACTTAGGCCTATGAGGCGCACCCTGAAATCGCGTTTAAGCTGCCCTTATCCTTGATTTTGCAGCCTTTAGACTTCATTAATTCCATCTCCTTTTGTACCAGGCCCTCCTCTTAGTTGTTTGGGTTGACACCTTCCCCTGCCAAGTCCTTATACTCCTGGATGAGCCTAGGGCAGTTGAGGTGGTTGTAGGGCTCCCATGAGGCTGCTTCCTCTGGATAGCCCTTCCACAGGACCTTGTACTCAAGTGTTGGCCCCTGTCCACACTTTCCAATGACAGTTTACACCTCAAACTTGATGTCTTCCTTGTGGATTTGAGACTGTGCAAGTTGCTCTGCTTGTCCCAATAGTCTGCTGAGCTTAACTCTTTCCAGCATGGAGATGTGGAAGACATCATGTACCCAGAGCCTAGGAGGGAGTTGAAGGCAATATGCTCACCTTCCTACCCATTCCAGTATGGGGTAGGGGCCCACAAACCTTGTATCTAGCTTGGGACTGGGCCTCCTCATCTTCCAATTGTGATGGTTGATGTACACCAAATCTCCAACCTTGAGTTCCAGGTCCATGTGCTTGCAATTGGACTGCTCCACAGCATGAGCTTGAGCCAGCCTGATCTGCTCCTGTAAGTACTGGGTGAGTTCTGGCTGCCCTCATGCAAACTCCTGCCTTGTCAGATCCAGCACTCTTACTGCTTGTGGTAGATCTGGGTGCATCCTAGGATTCTGTCCATAGGAGGCAAAGAAGGCAGATACCCCAATGCTGCTGTGCTTGGTGTTGTTGTATACAAATTCCACCATGGGGAGTAGCCCCTCCCAGTCATCCTGCTCATAGTTGCAATACATTCACAAGTACTGCTCAACAACTTGGTTCACCTGCTCTGTCTGACCATCAGTTTGTGGGTGATAGACTGTGCTGAGCAAGTGCTTGATGAGTAAGCCTTCTTTGAACTTCTTCCAGGTTGCTGTTATGAACTGTCTACCTCTGTCTGAAACAATGTGGTCTGGTGCCCCAAATTGTTTTATCACATGGTTCTTGAACAGCTCCACCATGTCTTGTGAGGTAGCAGTCTTGTATGTGGGTGCAAGAACCGCTAGCTTTGTGAGCCAGTCAACCACAACTAGTATAGAGTTGTTTCAGGGTTGAGGCCGATATTGAGTGAGCGGCGAGTTCCGGCTATACACATCCAAATACACATGTGTGAAATCAAGGTTAAGGGGGCCTTATCCTCAATTTCGGCAAAATCGAGTTTAAGGCCTCCTTAAACTCGATATTGGTTAATCCTGTTGGCACCCTGTCCAGAGGTTGCATGGCATGTTCACTGGGGGTAATACAATGGCACTCCTTACTCCCAAGGGTGCACTAATTGGCAATTGGAGCATGTTGAGCAAGTGTAAGACCCTTGCTACTGCTGTGTAAGGCACTGGTGTAGGTTCCAGGGCTGTGGTTGAGGTTCCACCCACAATGTAGGTGTCGCAGGGTCAGTGATGGTGCTGACCTGATGTTACTGATGCTCCTTCAACTCCTGGAGCTCACACACTATACTAAGTAATCACAACTACCTGTATTGTGATCATGACAATGCTTGAAAGACTGATGCTGAAGATAAAGATGGTAAAGACTAGAGTAGATGAGATCCACTCATCTGGTGATGAGGAAGGCCTCGACATATATAGGCATCACCTCCTGGGTGATCCTTGCTCCTCGAGCACCTGGCTCGAGGAGGCACTCCTCCTCCAGGGCATGCTCCTCTGCACAGCACGCCATCACCCTCGCCTCCTAAGTACCCCTATCCTTGGTACTCATGCTCCAGGCTCACTCCTGCCTCCTGGATCTGCATATGGCGAGGCCCAAGCTCTCCTTGTGAAAGACCCCTTACTCCTATATGTCCTACTCCCTGCGTGGAGCCTCCTGCACCAGCCCTAGTGAGCTAATGCCCCTTTTCCACCTGTGCCCTTTGTCTTGGTGTAAATTGCCAGGTGTCTTCAGGCCTGCACACAGTAGAGTCCAAAATCGAGGTTAAGGCCCTGTTTATCCTCGATTTCGTGTACTCAGGCACTAGGCCTGTGTGCACCCTGTAACACTATCCCCCCTTCCAGGGCTGAGATCTGTCGAGGCAAATGAAGTCCTGCACAATGCCTACAAGACTCTCATTTGGACACCACCAGTGGCATTATCCTCTCACCTCCTCCTCACTGTCCTCCGACAATTGCATCCTCATGCCTTGTTGTTCCAATTCTTCCTCATGGTGCTCAGCCCGCAAGGGCCACCGCGCTGCTGCACCTACCCCCTCTTCAGCGCCTGTTCCAGGCCCTTCATCCTCCTCAGTGCCTGTTTCAGGCCCTTCAGAGCCCCTACGGGCCCTCTTCCTCATGGAGGACTGCTCCTCCCCTCCTCCTCCATTGGATGGGCTTCTGGAGCCCCTGTTGCCTCCTCCCCCTGCCCCAGAGGCCCGTCTACCACTCTTGGGGAGTGTACTGGGGGGCAACACCCCTCTGCCTGGCACTCTGGTGGCAGCACCCCGACAGAGGTTGGTGGTGAAGCTGTGTCTTTGCAGCACCACCCACCCCCCTGTCCTTCCTCCTGGTCCCAGCCCAGCCCAGGAGGTCTGTTCTACTGGGCTGGTCACCATCTTTAGTGACCACCATCATCTAGATCCAGACAACCCAATGGCTGATTCCTTTTTGGCTGGGCCCACTGTTCCGCTGGAGCCCCCCATTGTTCCTGAAGCTCGTGTCTTCAGGGAGACCTCAATGGAGGCTATGGCCCATTGGGAGGAGGATCTTTGTCACCGTCCTCCTCCTCCTCCGACTGCAGACGCTGGGGTGGATGGGGTCCTGTGCCCCTCCACCCCCATCTTCGATACTGCCATGCAGCATCTCACACCTGTGTCACCACCTGGCTCCCCTCCTCAATCCCCAGGACCTCCCCCCCCAGTCCAGCCTCCTACCTTCTCCAAGCTTGCCTCTTGGAGTGTGGAGCTGCCAGCACCTGTCCTCCTGCTGCTGGTGGCTCGAGGCCTGTATCCTCACTGGTGGGTGATTGAGCATGGTTCCACTGTGGCTTACTGGCTCCATGCCTTGGTAATGCTGCATCTGACTGAGGGTTGCATGCCCTGGCCTAGTTGGTTGTGCAAGCACTGTGCTCACTTGGACATACCTTAAGTACTTCTCCTCTGCCCCCTTGTAGCATTTGCCGGCCTTACTGACCTACTCCTTTTCCACAGCTGTTTCCCTTCAGCCTTCGTGAGCCCCTTCGGCACCTGTCTTTGCATGCCTAGCAAATGCTCGCACTGCCATTTGTCTGGACACATCGGGTGCATACTGTTGGAATACACAGTCACTTGCACTTTCGACTTTGGAATGATCTGTTAGATCATGGAGGTTCAACACAGGCAACCAGGATGCATCAAATATTCCTTAAAATTATTTTGACACTGTTAAACCACATTGTGTCAAGAAAAGTCCAATTTTGGATCCCCACACTCGGCTACAGGCTACATTTACCCGGTTTCGGCTATTACTCCACAATTGTGGGGACCCTGGACCCATATCTCTGAAACACAACTTGTGTCGGATGAGTGTGGACCATATATATTGGCAAAGATAGGAACACACTCCTCCATGATAGAGAAGAGAGTGTATATACGCAACCACATACACACATTCAAGATAAGCTCCTATAACACTAAACTGTCTCTACTCAAGATTCCAAATGATGCTCCATACTCTTCAGGACCCTACACAGGTATCATGCCCCCGATATAGCAAAGACATAGCCAACTTGGAGAAGGCTTTGCCATCATAGGAAAACACACATATATACATTGACTCATTTGTAGATACAGTTCCTGAAAGTCATTCAAACTAGTTTCTACATCCTCACATAGCAAGGTCTGCTCTCTTCTCTTCTTCTCCATCTCTCTTCCTCCTGTGTGAGCTAGGTTGCCTACGTTGGTAGTTGCTCCTCAATTACTACTGCAACCCTCCGATATCCTCTACATATGGAGTGTATCTAAGCTGAAATATCCTCAGACTTAGCTCTACAAGCCCCTCTGATATGGGGAAGGCACTGTTGAGATAGATACTTGCCTTTGCCTTAGCTGATCAGTGGTTTCTTCCCCAGGATCCCTGAACTGGTAGTGGTAGCCCATTACTGGTTCACTCCTCTCAATAAGCGGCAGCCTCCAACACATGCTGGCCTGTGGCAAGGGCACTGTTAAGGTAGTTGCCAATATAGGACACAAGAAAACCCATACCCTAGTCCTCAAGAACGTCTTCTATGTCCCAACCTATGCAGCCAACCTCATTTCCCTCAACCTTGTTGCCAAGGTTGCTAGTATCAGTATCAATGGTGGCAGACTCATTGCAAGGAAGGGAGGCAACATCATCTTCAAGGGAGAAATGAGAAATATGCTCACCTACCTATGCCAACCAAAGCCTGAATTTGCAGCTCTCACCTATGGTGCTGTTTCAACCTCAATTTGGCACCAGTGGCTTGGTCATCCTGGCAAAGGAAGGATGAAGCAAATATCAGAAGTCATCCCAGAAGTCTCCAAGGAAACCGACATGAGCTCAGGAAAGTGCCATGTATGCAAGGTTAGCAAGTCTCATAGGCAACCCTTTCCCAATCATGCAATGACAACAACAACTGAGCCCCTACAGCTCATTCACTCTGATGTTGTCGGCAAGTTCAAGGATATAATGCCTGGTGGTCACCAATTTGCTGTAACCTTTATCAATGACTACAGTAGGTTTGTGATGGTCTACCTCATGGCTCACAAGAGTGAGGTACTTGTTCACTTCCAAGAGTATAAAACTCTGATTGAAAACCAGATGGGAAAGAAGATATGACGACTCAGATCAGACAATGGCGGTAAGTACATCAGTAGAGAGTTTGATACTTACCTTTCCTCCACAGGGATTCAACATGAGACATTGGCACCATACACCCCTCAACAGAATCAGATTGCCAAACGTATGAACAGGACCCTCTTTGACATTACCAGAAGTCTCCTCCTTCAAGGAGGAGCTCCCCACTACCTATGGGGAGATGCATTGCTCCATGCTGCCTATTTGAACAACAGGCTTCCTACAAAGGCACTGTCCATGGAGACACCCTTCAAGCATTTCCTTCAATGGGAAGGAGACCACTCAATGTTGCAAGTTTTTGGATGCCAAGTGTGGGCACACATACCTGAGCAGAACCACTCAAAGCTCAATGAAAGAGCTCTACCTACAGTATACATTGGGGTTACCAATGGGTCCAAGGCCTTCAAACTGCTTGACCTTCAGACCAAAGCCATCCTTTCCAGCAGGAATCCTACCTTTGACAAGGAACTCTTCCCCTTTAAGGAACAAGACATCCCTTAAATTGAGGATACTACCACCATTGATGTTCATGATGAGGCTCCCCAAGAGCCAGTTGTCATCCACCCTACTCCAATTGGAGCCTTTAGTCCCAATATCATGCACCCTCCAAGCAACAACAGACCTACATTTGCCCAAGAGGAAGAACATGTGGGATTCCCTTACCTCACTCAAGAGGAAAGAGACCAAGGGATTTCTACTCCACCCTTGGAAGATTTTATACACTCCCTCTCCTCTGTTGCCATCAACAACACCAAAGGCACCTTCACCAATGAAGTGTGTACTGATGAAGGGATTCCCTTCCCTGCATCTGATGATGAACCTAGAACCATTCTCCAAGCTCAATGTCAACCTGATTGGCCCAAATGGCAAGAGGCAATTCAGAAAGAGCTCAACTCACATCAGGAAAACAATACCTGGACCATAGTGAATGCTCCCAATAACACCAACATAATTGGCTGTTGATGGGTGTTCAAAGTCAAATGGAAAGGAGATGGCACCATCAACAAATACAAGGCTAGACTGGTTGCTCAAGGCTACACTCAAGTTCATGGTATTGATTATGAGGAAACCTTTGTGCCAGTGGTAAAAATGGCTACACTTAGGATGCTTATGATCATGTCACTCCAATATGACATGAAGATCTACCAGCTTGATGTTGTCACTGCCTACCTCAATGGTGAACTGGATGTCAACCTCTGCATGAGGCAACCTCCATTGCCAGCTTCTATGATGCAATCAGGATCTCAATCCCTTGTTTGCAAGCTCAACAAATTTCTCTATGGCCTCAAGCAGGCTGGACACACATGGTATCAAAAGGCTGATAGTACACTCACCGACATTGGATACAAGCAATCCAACTATGACTCTGCTCTCTACTACATTGAGAACAAGGATGAACCACCTCTCATCCTCACCTTACATGTTGATGACCTTCTCATCTTTGCAAAGCACAAGCCTACAGCAGATAAGTTCATCTTGACACTCCAATCCAAGTTCAAGATGACTGGAGGAGATCCAGTATCATTCATCTTAGGGATTCAAGTCACATCTACTCCAACATCACTTCACCTCTCCCAAACCAGCCATATACATTGCCTACTTACTCAGTTTGGTCTCGACAATGCAAACATTGTGCACACACCCACTATCGCAAATGACATTGCCAATGGAGTGGCACTCAATGCCAATGACCACTCCCTCTATTGTATCATTATTGGCTCAATCCTCTACATCTCCACTTGCACACTACCAGACATTGCCTTTGCTGTTAATCATCTTAGCCACTACCTGGCTTCCCCAACTGACAAAGCCATGACTGCTGCAAAACACCTTCTCTGTTATCTCAAAGGTACTGCTGATTATGGACTCCTTTTCACAAAGAAGGGAACATCCTTCCCTCCAGAGGAAGATTGGGGCCCACATTTGCAAACCTACTCTGATGCAGACTTTGGGGGGGACACTGCCACTTGAAAGTCCACATCAGGGATTGCAAACACCATCAATGGGATGCCCTACAGCTGGTTAAGCAAAAGGCAACCCTTAGTCATGACATCAACTACCTATGCAGAGTACATTGCTATGGCATAAGCTTGCAAGGAGATCACCTGGAGCTGACAACTCTTAGCTGAACTCTCCTTTGAGATTCACAAGCCTATACCACTATATGTGAACAACCAAGTGGCTATACACTAATCTAAGGACCCCAAGGACCATCAAAGAAACAAACACATCAACATCAAATATCACTTTGTCTGGGAGAAACAACTTGATGGTACCATCATTGTCACCAACATTCCTACATCGGGACAGCTTGCTGACAGTCTCACCAAGCCACTTGAGAAAGTCAAAGTCTCCCAGCACAGACAGTATCTCAACATTTACCCAATTCAGGGTTGTTGGAATATACAGTCACTCACATTTTCGACTTCAGAACAATCTGTTAGATCATGGAGGTCCAACACAGGCAACTAGGATGCATCAATATTCCTCGAAATTATTTTGACACTGTTAGGCCATGATGCATCAAGAAAAGTCCAATTTTGGACCCCCACATCTGGCTACAGGATTGCATTTACCTGATTTCGGCTATTGATCCACAATTGCAGGGACCCCAGACCCATATCTCTGAGACACAATTTGTGTCAGGTGAGTGTGGGCCGTATACACTGGCAGAGATAGGAACACACTCCTCCGTGATAGGGAAAGATAGTGTATATACGCAACCCCACACACATGCTCAAAGATAAGCTCCTACAACTTTTCACTGTCTCTACTCAAGATCCCAAATGTTGCTCCCTACTCCCCAAGACTCGACACAGGTATCATGCCCTCGATATAGCGAAGACATAGCCAACTTTGTGAAGGCATCACCATCATAGGAAAACACATATATATACATTGACTCACTTGTAGATACAGTTGCAGAAAGTCATTTGAACTAGTTCACACATCCTCACATAGCAAGGTCTGCTCTTCTCTTCTTCTTCTCTCCTCCTCCTGTGTGAGCAAGTTGCCTATGTTGGTAGTTGCTTCTCAATCACTACTGCGACCTCTGATATCCGCTACATACAGAGTGTATCTAGGCTGAAATATCCTCAGACTTAGCTCTACAAGCCCCTCCAATATAGGGAAGGCACTGTTGAGATAGCTACTCGCCTCTGCCTTAGCTGATCAGTGGTTTCTTCCCCAGGATCCCTGAACCAGCAGCGGTAACTCCATTACCGGTACATTCCTTCCAATAAAGAGCCTCTTAAACTCAATTTCGGAGCGCACCTCACAGACCAAGGAACGAGGCAAGCATACCGCAATCAGCTCACATCATGTTCAGGCTCGCATCAGCAGGGAATCAAGTGTCAAGATTGCCATTGAAGGAACAAGAGGACATGAGAGAAAAGGTTAGTAGTAGGCAGTGTACTCTATGGACTGGGGGACAAAGAACTCAAGGTTGAGTTCAGAAGGAGGAGGAGCTACTGTGGGAGGAGGTAGAGCAGGGGGAGGAGCCAGGACATCATTGAGAGGGTCAGGAGGGCCCCCCGAAGTGGTCATAGACTCATTTGGTTGTCACTCAGAGTACAAGCAATGGCAACAGGTCATATACTGCATGAGGGCAGCCATGACCAGGTGCAACCAGTCAGTGTCAAGCTCCCTGACTTGACAAAGGGAGAAGTCCCAGTCCTTGTGACCACAAGAATCAAAAATGAGATCCTTGCAGTGGACCTCACCCAGGCTGTGCCCATGAGGATGAACAAGGTGGGCCCTCTCCACCCCATGATTGCCCACCTGGAACCACCAAGTCTCAGCATCCCTGGCATACCGCTTCCCAGGGAAAGCATGAATAGTGCATACATATTGGAAGGAGTGAACTGGCAACAGAGTTACCACTGCTGGTTCAGGGATCCTGGGGAAGAAACCACTGATCAGCTAAGGCAGAGGCAAGTAGCTATCTCAACAGTGCCTTCCCTATATTGGAGGGGCTTGTAGAGCTAAGTCTGAGGATATTTCAGCCTAGATACACTCTGTATGTAGCGGATATCAGAGGTCGCAGTAGTGATCAAGGAGCAACTACCAATGTAGGCAACTTGCTCACACAGGAGGAGGAGAGAAGAAGAAGAGAAGAGCAGACCTTGCTATGTGAGGATGTGTGAACTAGTTCAAATGACTTTCTGCAACTGTATCTACAAGTGAGTCAATGTATATATATGTGTTTTCCTATGATGGTGATGCCTTCACAAAGTTGGCTATGTCTTCGCTATATCGAGGGCATGATACCTGTGTCGAGTCTTGGGGAGTATGGAGCATCATTTGGGATCTTGAGTAGAGACAGTGAAAAGTTGTAGGAGCTTATCTTTGAGCATGTGTATGTAGTTGTGTATATACACTATCTTTCCCTATCATGGAGGGGTGTGTTTCTATCTTTGCCAGTATATATGGTCCATACACATCCAACACAAATTGTGTCTCAGAGATATGGGTCTGGGGTCCCTGCAATTGTGGATCAATAGCCGAAATCAGGTAAATGCAATCCTGTAGCCAGATGTGGGGGTCCAAAATTGGACTTTTCTTGATGCATCATGGCCTAACAGTGTCAAAATAATTTCGAGGAATATTGATGCATCCTAGTTGCCTGTGTTGGACCTCCATGATCTAACAGATTGTTCTGAAGTCGAAAATGTGAGTGACTGTATATTCCAACACTAGGTTGGGTCTGGGTCTTCTCGTCTTCCAGTTGCGACAGTTAATGTACACCAAGTCTCCTACCTGGAGCTCCATGTTTGTGTGCTTGCAGTTGTATTGCTCTACTGCATGAGCTTGAGCTTGCCTGATCTGTTCCTGTAGGTATTGAGTGAGCTCCGGCTGTCCTCATGCAAACTCTTGTCTTGCTGGGTCAAGCACCCCTACTGTATGGGGTAGGTCCAGGTGCATCCTAGGGTTCCACCCATAGCAGGCAAAGAAGGGGGATACTACTATGCTGCTATGCACTGTGTTGTTGTACACAAACTCTGCTTTTGGTAACAGGCCTTCCCAAGTGTCCTGCTTGTAGTTTCAATACATTTGCAGGTACTGCTCCACCACTTGGTTCACCCTCTCTGTTTGGCCATCAGTTTGTGGATGATAAGCTGTACTGAGCAAGTGCTTGATGAGCAGAGCCTCTGTAAACTTCTTCCAGGTTGCTGAGATGAACTGCCGGCCTCTGTCAGAGATGATGTGGTCTGGGGCTCTAAATTGCTTCATCACATGGGTCCTGAACAGCTCTGCAGTGTCCTGAGAGGTGGCTGTCTTGTATGTGGGAGCTAGGATGGCTAACTTCATGAGATGGTCAACCATGATGAGTATGGAGTTGTACCCATTGGATGGCAGTAGGCCCTCAATGAGGTCTGTAGATATTGAGCCCCAGGGCCACTCAGGGGTGGACAGTGGCTGCAGTAAGCCATAGGGCTTGTGGCATGGAGTCTTATATTGAGCACATACAGGGCAGCTCACTACATAGTCTGCTACCCAGGTGATCATTCCTGGCCACCAATAGTGGTGTTGTACCAGCTCCAGGGTGGCATCCCTACCTCCATGGCCAGCAGTGGCTCCATCATGGCATTGTGACATGACCATAATTTGCAAGTGCTCCACAGAGAGGGAGCCTTCCCTCACCTGAGCTGCTCCTCCTGTATCACCATGGCCCTGTCTGCCTGGTAGTGTGACCTGGGGGATGATTAGCCTTCCTTCATGGTACCACAGGCCATCCCTGTCTTTGAAAGGTTGGTACTTATGCATTGCCATGAACTCCTGGTCCAGGGGCTGGAAGGTGCAAGCCAGCTGCTCAAGACAACCATTTGCAATTTCTGCCATGGTTGCATTGCTGGCACGCAACTGAAATTGAGGATAATGGGGCATTAACCTTGATTTTGGCTTCTGGTGCAAAAACCCTAGCTGGCAGTAATTGCCTAACATTGTGTTCTACCTCCTCACCTATGGGCTGCAAATCCTGTTGGCGAGTAAGGGCATCAGGCTTGCCAGCCTTGTCTCCAGGCCAATATTGGAGCACAAAGTCAAAGTCAGCTAGCAATACAGCCCATCTTGCTTGCCTGCCAGTAATCTGATGCTGCAACTTGAAGTACTTGAGGGCCTTGTGATCTGTGAGGATTACCAACTGAGTTGGGAGGCCTGCAAGCATGTGCTGCCACTGGCATAGACAGGCAAATATGGCAAGCAGCTCCTTATCATGTATCTTGTAGTTGCACTCTGCCTACATCATCTTCCTTGAGTAGTAGGCAATGGGATGCCATCTATGCTTGTGCTCTTGCTTGAGCACTCCTGCAATTGCAAAATTGCTTGTATTGGTCTCTAATCATGTGGGCTTATCATATTGGAAGTGTTGTAAGACCCCTGCAGTGGTGATGGCTTTGATCAGCTTGTAGAAAGCCCCCCGGGCCTCCTTGTTGAGCTGTAGCTTCTTGAATCTCTCCACTGGCTTGACCAGTGATGTCAGGGGCCTAGCAATCCTAGCAAAGTTTGCAATGAACCTTCAATAGAAGTTCGCAAGCCCTAGGAAGCACTGTATGTCATGAATGCTTGCTGGTAGGGGCCATTCCTTGATCACTCGTACCTTCTCGGGGTCCATCTCGATGCCAGTTGGCTTTATGTTGTACCCTAGGAACTCCACAGTATCAGTGTGGAAGGTGCACTTGGACAACTTTGCAAATAGCCAGTTTTCCTGTAAGTGTCACAACACCTCTTGTACATGTGTGACATGCTCCTCCTTGCTATTACTGAAGATGAGGAAGTCATCAAGGTACACCACCACATAAATATTGGATGGAGTGAACCGGTAATGAGTTACCATTGCAAGTTCAGGGATCCTGGTGAAGAAGCCACTGATCAGCTAAGGCAAGGGCGAGTAGCTATCTTGACAGTGCCTTCCCTATATTGGAGGGGCTTGTAGAGCTAAGTCTGAGGATATTTCAGCTTAGATACACTCCATATGTAGAGGATATCAGAGGGTTGCAGTAGGGATCAAGGAGCAACTACCAACATAGGCAACTTGCTCATACAGGAGGAGAAAAGAAGAGGAGCAGACCTTGCTATGTGAGGATGTGGGAACTAGTTCATTTAACTTTCTGCAACTGTATCTACATGTGAGCCAATGTAGATATGTGTTTTCCTATGATTGCAGTGCCTTCACAAAGTTGGCTATATCTTCGCTATATTGAGGGCATGATACCTGTGTCGAGTCTTGGAGAGTATGAAGCATTATTTGGGGTCTTGAGTGGAGACAGTGATTCATTATGGGAGCTTATCTTGAGCGTGTGTATGTGGTTGCGTATATATGTTATCTTTTCCTATCATGGAGGAATGTGTTCCTATCTCAGCCAATGTATAAGGTCCATACTCATCCAACATAAATTGTGTCTCAGAGATATGGGTCTGGGGTCCTGCAATTGTGGACCAATAGCCAAAACTGGGTAAATGTAACCTGTAGCCAGATGTGGGGGTCCAAAATTGGACTTTTCTTCATGCATCATGGCCTAACAATGTCGAAATAATTTTGAGGAATTTTGACATGGCCTAGTTGCCTGTGTTGGAGCTCCATGACCTAACAGATTGTTCCAAAGTCGAAAATGCGAGTGACTGTATATTCCAACAGTAAATACCAATGATATCACGTTATATGTGGTTCACCAGGGATTGAAATTGAGCTGGGGTGTTTGCCAGCCCAAACAGCATCACCAGGTACTCATAGAGGCCTAGTTGAGTACCAAAGGCTGTCTTCCACTCATTGCCTGGGGCAATACGCACCAGATTGTATGCTGCTTTGAGATCCAGCTTCATGTAGATGGTGGCCTGCCTGAGTAAGAACAGCTGTTCCTCAATGAGCAGCAGTGGTGCACAATTCTTGACTATGACCTCATTGAGCCCTATATAGTCTACACACAGCCATAGGCCTCCATCCTTCTATGGTACAAAGAGCACTGGTGATTGTGCAGGGCTCTTTGAGGGTCTGATGAAGCCCTTCTCAAGGTTCTCCTCAAGGTACTTCCTAAGCTCTGCCATCTCTTTGGGTCCCTTGAGGTACAACAGGCCTTGAGGGGGTTTCCCACCTGGTACCAGCTCAATGTGCAGGTCTTGATCAGCATGGGGGGGCAGCTTGTCAGCTTCTACCTCACAAAAGACTCCTTCAAGGTGCTTATATGGAGCTGGTACCTCCATTTGGATCAGGGTCTCAGGCTCCACCTCCATTTCCACACCATGATCAATGCCTGTGGGCACAAAGCCAAAGGCTGGTAGCGAGCTGAGAGGGGCCTCCAATAGCATGAATCCTATGGGCACATCATGTAGTGCAGCCTTGATCAATTGAGTAGCCAAGACAAATTCATGGCCATGTCACACTGGTGGTTGCCAAAATCAAGTTTAAGGGTACCCTTATCCTCAGTTTTGCATTTCCTGAACACAACTCAACTTCCACTTGCCCAGTGTCCCAGTCGATCCTCAGTTTCCACCTTTTGAGCTTGTCAAAGCCTAGGATTAGATCATAGTCCGAGGCCTGGGCCACTGGTACCTCAAGATTTCCCAGCAGCTGACCCCCTACTTCCATGGCTACATTGGCACTACTTGTCATTGCAAGCTTATGGCCAGTTATGCCATGTACCTCCCTTGTCTTTATGTTTTTTTGTAGTTACTTGATGCCTTTGAACAAATTCTTGAGATAATATGGACAGTCCAGCACCTGTGTCAGCAAGGATGCAAGCTTGGTGGCCATTGATGGAGCCTTTGAGCTTGAGCACCATTGCTTGAGTAGTGCTGGTGGTGGAGAAACAATATTGACAGTCTTGATATATATGTTGGGATGGTGAGGTAGGCTCCAGGGCAAGGCAGGCCATCACTGCATCTCCCCATGCTTGTTTCCCTGGTTGCCCTGGCTCTCTTCAGGCTCTTGCCTGTACTTGCCTAGGTCCAACTCCTCTTCCTGTAGGGGTTGGTCCTCTGGGTTGTCTGGTTCCTCATGCAGCTCCTCCACTACTGGGTGAGCTGCTACTTGAGGACCACTGGGACTGGGCCGGGCTGCTCCAGCATTCTTGTTGGGGCAGTTGAAGGACCAATGCCCAGTTCCTTGACAGATACAGCAGATACCACTACCAAAGGTAGTGGGGGTCCCTGTCACTGGGAGCTTCTGGGCCAGGTGTGGGGGTAGGGGCCTGCTGCCCACACAGTTGCCTAGTCAACCCTCTGTTGTCGCAGGCCGGGCCAGTGTGGTCATGCCTCCAGTAGCCCTAGGCCACAGGGCTCCTGCACCAGCTCCTGTTGTCCTTGTAGGGGCTGTACTGGTACCTGGCCTGGTCAAGCCTTGCTGGCTAGTGTCCAGCCTGCTCCAAGTAGGTGTGCTTGGGTGGGTGGCAATGCAACTCCTGTCTATGGCCTCAACCTCCCTGTACCAGCTCCAGGGATCCTCTGGTGGGTTCCTCTCAAACTTCTCTTGGAGGCTGCAAGTGAGGCTGTTCCTGAAGAGGAACACAATTAGTTCATTGTCATCAATGTTGGACTGGCTTTCCAGGTCCCTGAAGTGCTCTACATGGCAAGTGGCGGCTCTCAGAGCATTGCTCTCCATCTTGAGGCCCTGTAGCTTGTTGTAGGCATCCAGCCTATCATTACAATGACTGTACTGCTCTCGCAACCTGAGTGTGAAGAAGTCCCAGTCATGGAAGAGCTGACCCTGCTGATTCCTGTCAGTCCTGAGCTTGGCCTTCCACCACTACTGCGCTGTGCCTTCCATGTGACTCATGGTGTAGTTGATCATGGTCTTGTGATCTACTACCCCATTATGTCACAGCCAGGTTGTGGCTTCGATGAGGAACATATTGGCATCACGAGCATCAAAATTAGGGAATGGATACTTGAGGTCATTCTTCATGGGAGAGGCCCCTTTGTCTGGCTTGGTAGTAGCTGCCGGCCAACATTAGACCCTGGACCCCGTGGGTGTGGAGTACAGGTCCTCATTGCTGTAGCCATGGTTACCTAGTCCTTGAGTCTCCTTGGGTGTAGGCCTAGGTAGTGGTGATGGCATGTTAGGGTCTCACAGCCTGCTAGCATTGTACATCTCCTTGAACTTGCTATGCTTGAAGAGAAGTGCCGTCTGCTTGCTCACTAGTTGGATGAGCTTGTCAAGCTTCTCCACCAGGTTGCTCTCCATCATTACGAATGTGGGGCACTACTTGGACTATCCACACTAATGTCAGGGTTGAGGCCAATATTGAGCACACAGTGAGTTCCAGCTATACAGATCCAATTATGCATGTGTGAAATCAAGTTTAAGGCCTCCTTAAACTCAATATTGGTTAACCCTGTTGGCACCCTGTCCAGAGGTTGCATGGCATGTTCACTTGAGGTAATACAATGGCACTCCCAACTCCCAAGGGTGCACTAATTGGCAATTGGAGCATGTTATGCAAGTGTAAGACCCTCGCTACTGCTATGTAAGGCACTGGTGTGGGTTCCAGGGCCGCAGTTGAGGTTCTGCCTGTGATGTAGGTGTCGCAGGGTAAGTGATGGTGCTGACCTGTTGTTCCTGATGCTCCTTCAACTCCTGGAGCTTGCACACTGCACAAAGTAATCACAACTACCTGTATTGCAATCGTGACGATGCTTGAAAGACTGATACTAAAGATAAAGATGGTAAAGACTAGAGTGGATGAGGATCCACTCATCTGATGATGAAAAGACTTTGACATATATAGGCCTATCTCTTAGGTAGGCCATGCTCCTCAAGCTCCTGGTTCAAGGCACTTGCCTCCAGGGCAATTTCTGCTACTTGGTGAGCCCTCCTCCTCGCCTCCTTTGTACCCCTATCCTTGGTACTTGAGTTCTGGGCCTGCTCAGGCCTCCTGGACCTGCAACTGGTGAGGCCCCAGCTCTCCTCGTGAAAACCCCTTATTTCCTATACCCTCTATGTGGAACCTCCTACACCAGCCCTATTGAGCTAATGCCCCTCCTTCGCCTGTGCCCCCTTGCCTTGATGTGCTCCCCTGGAGGTTCACATGCCTGCACATGGTAGAGCTTGAAATCGAGGTTAAGACCCTTTTTATCCTCGATTTCATGTGCTCAGGCACTAGACCTGTGTGCGCCCAGTAACACCACCCTTATCCTCCATTTTGCTTCCACAGGCACTAGGCCTGTGTGTGCCCTGTAACAGTGTGCATGGGTGCATGGGAGAGAAGAGGGGTAGGACCAGCTCCTGTGCCAAGCAGTTGGGGGCCCATGGGGTTGAGGATTGTGTCAGGGTTGAGGCCTGATATCGAGTATACTGGCTTTGGGAATCGCTTGTCCAAATATGCATTTTCGAAATTGAGGATAAACGGGGTCTTAACCTCAATTTGGGCAAAATCGAGTTTAAGGGCTCCTTAACCACAGTAGTGGCTAACCCTGTTGGCACCCCATCCAGAGGTCACATGGCATGTTCACTTGGGGTAATATGATAGCACTCCCAACTCCCAAGGGTGTGCTAGTTGGCAATTGGAGCATGTTGAGCAAGTGTAAGACCCTTGCTGCTGCTGTGTGAGGCACTGGTGTAGGTTCCAGGGCTGCAGTTGAGGTTCTGCCTGCAATGTAGGTGTCGCAGGGTCAGTGATGGTGCTGACCTGATGTTCCTGATGCTCCTTCAACTCCTGGTGCTTGCACACTGTACAAAGTAATCACAACTACCTGTATTGTGATCATGATGATGCTTGAAAGACTGATACTAAAAGATAAAGATGGTAAAGACTAGAGTGGATGAGGATCCACTTGTCTGATGATGAACAAGACCTTGACATATATAGGCCTACCACTGGGGTAGGCCATGCTCCTCAAGCTCCTGGCTCGAGGCACCTACCTCCAGGGTAGGCTCTGCTACTTGGTGAGCCCTCCTCGTGCCCCTATCTTCAGCACTCGAGCTCTGGGCCTGCTCAGGCCTCCTGGACCTGCAACTGGTGAGGCCCCAGCTCTCCTCGTGAAAACCCCCTTAATTCCTATATGTCCTACCTCCTGCTTGGGGCCTCCTACACCAGCCCTATCGAGCTAATGCCCCTCCTTCGCCTGTGCCCCCTTGCCTTGATGTGCTCCCCTGGAGGTTCACATGCCTGCACATGGTAGAGCTTGAAATCGAGTTTAAGGGGCCCTTATCCTCGATTTTGCGTGCCCAGGCACTAGACCTGTGTGCGCTCTGTAACAAGACCCTCCCATGGTATCTTACCATTGACCAGTGTGCCCATGGCCTCCCCATTCCCACCTGTGACTTGCTGATGATAGCTGCTTGCAGTTTCCAGATCCTATGGTCCTAACATTACAGGCAACCTACCACTGTGTGTTGATGCCATCAGCATGCCCCCTAGCATTCCCTGTCCCCTGACCAACAAGATTGGGCCCACCAAAGATGCCCCCCACTGGACTCTGCTTTGGGAGAAGCAACCCTGTGTGAAGTGGTCCAATTGCTCTGTCAGGAGGCCTAAACTCACCAGGAGATGATGGACCCCCCATGCCTCCTCCTCCAGGAGAGGACCCAACCCATGGTACCCCACCCCCAATGGTGGAACAAGCCCCTTTCACATGTGAAAGCACACCTGTTGAGCCTTCAAAAGAAGGGGAGCTGTGGATCATCACACCAGAATGGAATGGTTCCCACAACAAACTGGAAAGCTTCCTTGACCAATGCAAGCTCAACTTCACTGCAAACCTGTCCAAGTTCCCAACTGAGGGCCAGAAGGTCCTCTTTGCTGTGGGTATCATGACAGGAATCCCACACATGCGGATTTGTAACCTCCACCAATTTCAGGAGCCCAACCTGTGGATGAGCAACTGGGACACCTTTTGCAAAGACCTGAGGTGGGTCTATGGAGACCCCAACCTGGGTTACACCATGGGTATCCAATTGCTCAGCCTCAAGCAGTTTGGCCAGGTAGCTGACCACACTGCCAAGTTCCTGTTGTTGGCCTCTAAGGCCCACACAACCAATGAGGACCAAATGGTCACCCTCTTTGAGTGCAGCCTGAGCAACCATCTCTGCAAGCAGTTGGTGGGTCAATGCACCAGCAACATCAAAGATTTCATCAACAAAGCGATCCATGTGGAGCAGCAATTGAAGCTCATCCAGGAAATGTGCTTGGGCCTACCCATTAGGCCACCTACTACTGCCCAGCACCCTGTGGGGGCTCTCCTGCCAATTGTGAAATTGAAGAAGCACAAGCTGGAGTGCCATGCTGAGCACCCCCCAATTCCCTCACATGACCCCACAAGAGACACCACAGAGCACCTCCACCAGCATTGGCACACTAACAATCAGTGCTATTGGTGTGGAGGTCATTGTCTTGTCTGCAACGGCCCAAAGACCCCACAGATGTCCTCCCTCCAAGTCAAAGCACTTATGGTGGAAAAGGACACTGGTGTGCTTCTGATCAATCCCCTGGCGGGACCCTCCCTGAGCAAAGACTCAGATTGGACTTCCTTGGAAGGAAGCTTGTCACTGGGAAACTAGTAACCAATGTGTACCAGTCCACACCCATTGCAAACATTACCCAGTTACACACCCTTGCAGCTGCTTTCTGGGCCCATTGTTGCACCAAACTGTCAGGGTTGAGGCTGATATAGAGTAAGCGACATTGAGGATTGGCTATCCAAATCCAAATACACATGTGCGAAATCGAGGATAAACAGGCCTTATCCTCGATTTGAGCAAAATCGAGTTTAAGGCATCCTTAACCTCTATATTGGCTAACCCTGTTGGCACCCTGCTCAGAGGTCATGTGGCATGTTCACTTGAAGTAATACAAGCACACACCCAACTACCAAGGGTGCACTAGTTGGTAATTGGAGTGTGTTGAGCAAGTGTAAGACACTTGTACTAATATATGAAGGTGCTGGTGTAGGTTCCAGGGCCGCGGTAGAGGTTCCACCTGTGATGTAAGTGTCGCAGGGTCAGTGATGGTGCTGACCTGATGTTGCTAAGGCTCCTACAACTACTGGAGCTTGCACAAGATGCTAAGTAATCACAACTACCTGTATTGCAACTGATATGATGCTGAAAGACTGATACTAAAAACTAAGGATGGTAAAGACTAGAGTGGATGAGGATCCACTTGCCTGGTGATGAGAAAATCACAACATATATAGGCCTACCTCCTGGGTAGGCCACGCTCCTCGAGCCCTTGGCTCAAGGCACTCACCTCCAGGGCAAGCTCGTCTACCTAGCGAGCCCTCCTCTTTGCCTCCTAAGTACCCCTCACTCACGTTTTCGACTTCGGCATGATCTGTTAGATCATGGATGTCCAGCATAGGCAACTAGGATGTGTCAATATTCCTCAAAATTAATTCCTCACTGTTAGACCATGTCGCATCAAGAAAAGTCCAATCCAGGGGACCCCACTCTTGGCTATAGGGAACATTTACCCAGTCTTGGGTATCACTCCACAATTGCGGGGACCCTGGACTGATATCTCTGAGACACAATTTGTGTTGGATGAGTGTGGACCATATATGGTGGAGAGATAGGATCACACTCCTCCATGATAAGGGTTGGAAAGATAACATACATACATGATAAATTCCTAATGTTCACTGTCTCTACTCAAGATCCCAAACAATGCTCCATATTCTTCAAGGTCCTACACAGGCTTCATGCCTTTGATATAGCAATGACATTGCCAAACTCGAGAAGGCACTGCCATCATAGGAAAACACATATCTACATTGGCTCACATGTAGATACAGTTGCAGAAAGTTAAATGAACTAGTTCCCACATCCTCACATAGCAAGGTCTGCTCCTCTTCTTTTCTCCTCCTGTATGAGCAAGTTGCCTATGTTGGTAGTTGCTCCTTGATCCCTACTGCAACCCTCTGATATCCTCTACATATGGAGTGTATCTAAGCTGAAATATCCTCAGACTTAGCTCTACAAGCCCCTCCAATATAGGGAAGGTACAGTTGAGATAGCTACTTGTCCTGCCTTAGCTGATCATTGGTTTCCCTTTATGCCAGACCCCTGAACCAGTAGCAGTAGCCTCATTGCTGGTTCACTTCTTCCAATAGGTGGGACATTCTGGGAGATCTCGAGGGATGTGGATATCCCACATACTACTCGCAAAGTTGGGGGATGGTCTTGCATGCTCTATCCAGTCCATTCCCAGGAGGATGTGGGAGGACATAGAAGAAACAAGGAGGCATTGGGTGTGGGTGATGAGGTGGCCATGGATAAGTATGTCCACCAAGGTTTCCATGGTTATGGCCGAGGAGCTTCCATGGATGAATGATGTGGTAAGGGGGGTACAGAGGGGTGTGGTGGTGGCCACTGCAGCCACCACCATCTCAGGGGTGATGAAGGAGGCAGTAGCACCCATGTTGAGAGGGGCCAGGCCTTCAGCTTGGCCCATGCAGATGATGCACTTATAGGTGGGGAGGGTGGGGTGCTGATGGTTGTGGAGAGTCTCCCTGCATTGCTCTATCCATGGTCAATTGGTCCAGCAATTGGCCCAGAAGGCAGCTGCTAGGGCATGCAACTGGATAGCATTCATGATGGGCATGGACCAGGGCCCATCAGCAGCTAGTTTCCCTGTGCTGAGCTTCCCTCTGGGGATGACCCATCTGAGTCCTTGCTAGCAGAGGATTCTTCCAGGGTGTTGATCAGGAGAGTGCTGGTTGCTTCTTCCACCAAGAGCACATTGGCTGGCAGGGTGGAGGTCTGCAGGGCTTTTGGACAATCCTGCAGGAGATGATCTCCCCCACACCCATAGCACTGGTTGTTGGCCCATTGGTGTTGGCTGAGGTGCTCAGTGGCATCACAAGTGGGATTGTGCAAAGGAACAGGGGGGGTGATCTGGACAATGTTCCACTTTATGTTCCTCCATCTTGGTGGGCAACTGGGAAAGGAGGATGAGGCAGCAGGTGGTCAGAGGTGGCCTCGAGGGTAGGCCTGTCCCAGTCTCCCAGATAAGCTTAATCTGCTGTTTGACCTGGATGGCCTCATTGATGAATTCTTTGATGCTGCTTGTGTTCTGGCCCACCAACCATTTGTGGAGGCAGTTGCTCAGACTGCACTCAAAGAGCACAACCATTTGGTCCTTGTCAGTGGTGTGGGTCTTGGAAGCCAGTGACAGGAACTTAGCAGTGTGATTGGCCACCAGACCCTGCTACTTAAGGCAGAGTAGTTGGATATGTGCAGTGTAACCTGGGTCTGGGTCTCTGTAGACTTGTCAAAGGTCCTCACAGAAGGCATCCCAGTTGCTCATCCATGGGATGGGTTCCTGCAATTGGTGGAGGTTCCAGATTTGCATACAGGGGATCCCTGTCATGCTACCTACTGCAAAGAGGACCTTGCAGGCCTCAGTCAGGAACTTGGACAGGTTTGTGGTGAAGTTGAGCTCACACTGGTCAAGGAAGTTCTCCAACTCCTTGTAGGAACCATCCCATTCTGGGGTGATGATGCAGAGCTCCCCATCCTTGGGGGGCTCAGTGGGAGTGTTCTCCCACGTGAAAGGAGTAGCCTCCAGCATTGGAGGTGGGGGAGCCATGGGTTGGACCCTCTCCTGCAGGAGGAGTCACAGGAGGTCCATCATCTCTTGATGGGCTTGGGCCTCCTGTCAGAGCAGTTGGACCACTTCCCCAAGGGTCACCTCACTGCTGGTGGGCTCTTGTGTTGGGGAGGTTGTAGGGTCTTCATTAGTCCAAGCCACATTGGTCAGGGCTTGAGGGGTACAAGGGGGCATGCTGACAGCATTGACCCACAGGGGTAGGTTGAATGTAATGTTAGGACCATAGGGTCTGGAAACCATGAGTGGCTATGGTCAGTTGGTGTTGGCAGGAATGGAGAGGCCATGGGCATGCTGGTCAATGGTAGAGTACCATGGGAGGGGGTCAATAGTATCAACTAGGTTGCTAATGAGCAAACTAAGTATTACATGTGATGAGGTTCTGAGGGAACCTTGTGGGATGGGCTGAGCAACATATATGGGCCTTCCCACCACAGCAACAAGCTATCGATGGTGATTGAGGCTGTTTCCCCAGTGGGGTCACATGTGTGGGACTCGTGGGTCCAATGGGGGTGAAACGGGTAATCAGGGAGGGTGGTCATTGAGTTGGGGTCCATGGGTATGCGGGGCATAACAGCGTTGCGCAAGCTCCAGGGTCGCATCCCTTCCTCTGTGGCCTGCAGTTGCTCCATTGTCGCATTGCGACATGACCATGTACCGCAAATGCTCCACAGATAGGGAGCCTTCCATTACTTGAGCTGCCCCTTGGGTATCTTTATGATCTTGCCTGCCTGGCAGCTTGACTCATGGGACTACCAGCCTGCCTTCTTGGTACCACAGGCCATCCTTGACCTCAAAGGGCTGTGCCTCATGTTTTGCTATGAGCTCCTGGTCCAGGGGCTGGAATGTGCAAGTGAGTTGTTCAATGCCACCATTCGCAATGTCTGCCATGGTAGGATTTCCTTTGTGTGTCTGAAATCAGGGATAACAGGGCCTTAACCTCAAAATTGCCTTCTGATGCAATTACAGTTGCTGGAAAGAGCTGCTGGACTTTGTGCTTCTTCTCCTCACCCACTGGTTGCATATCCTGCCTGCAGGTGAGTGCATTGGGCTCTCCAGCCTTGTCACCAGGCCTGTACTCAAGCATGAAGTCAAAGTCAGCTAACAGCACAGCCCATCTAGCCTGTCTTCATGTGATCCTGCATTGTGACTTGAAGTATTTGAGAGCTTCATGGTCTGTGAGGATCACCAGTTGATTTGGAAGGCCTGTGAGCATATGTTGCCATTGGCACAGACAGGCGACTACCACAAACAGCTCCTTATCTTGTATTTTGTAGTTGCACTCCACCAAGGTCATCTTCCTTGAGTAGTAGGCAATGGGGTGCCATTGTTGGTCATGCTCCTGCTTGAGCACTCCTGCAATGGCAAAATCGCTTGCATCTGTTTCCAGCCATGTGGGTTTGTCATATTGGAAATGGTGTAAGACCCCTGCAGTAGTAAAGGCCTCAATGAGCTTGTGGAAAGCCCCTCTTGCCTCCTCATCAAGCTGTATCTTCTTCAACCTTTCTACAGGCTTGACCAATGACATGAGGGGCTTGGCAATCCTAGCAAAGTTGGCAATGAACCTCTGGTAGAAGTTCACAAAGCCTAGGAAGTGCTGGATATCATGTATGCCCTCTGGCATAGGCCACTCCTTGATCACTCATACCTTGCCAGGGTCCATCACAATGATGGTTGGCTTGATGATGTACCCCAGGAACTCCACTGTGTCAGTGTGGAGGGTACACTTGGACAGCTTTGCAAATAGCCAGTGCTCCTGTAAGCATTGTAGCACCTCTTGCACATGTTGGATATGCTCTTCCTCATTGTTACTAAAGTTGAGGAAATCATCGAGGTACACCACCACATATATGCCAATGATATTGTGATATATGTGATTCACCAATGACTGGAATTGAGCTGGAGCATTGGCCAACCCAAATGGCATGACCAGGTACTCATACAGGCCCAGATGGGTACAAAAGGCTTTATTCCAATCCTCTCCCATAGCAATGTGCATGAGGTTATACACAGCTTTAAGATCCAGCTTTGTATAGATGGTGGCCTGCCTGAGCAGGAACAGCTGCTCCTCAATGAGGGGTAGTGGCATGCAATTCTTGACTGTGAACTTGTTGAGACCACAATAGTCTACACAGAGATGCAAGCTGCCATCCTTCTTTGGCATGAAGAGCACTGGGGAGCATGCAGGGCTCTTTGAGGGCCATATGAAGCCCTTTGTGAGGTTCTCCTTGAGATACTACCTGAGCTCTGCCATCTCCTTGGGTCCTTTGTGGTACAATGGCCCCTGTTGTGGTTTCCCCCCTGGTACTAGCTTGATGTACAGGTCATGGTCTGTATGGGGAGGGAGCTTATCAGCTTCTACCTCACAAAAGACTCCCTTGAGGTGCTTGTACAGGGCCAGTATCTCCCTTTGCACTGGCTCCTCAGGCTCTACCTCCATCTCAACACCATGATTGTTGCCAGTGGGCACAAAGCGAAAGGCTGGTAATGAGCTTGGTGTAGCTTCCAGTAACATGAATCCAATAGGCCCATTGTGCAATGCAGCCTTGATCAATTGAGTAGCCAAGACAAACTTGTGTCCATGTGGCACTGGTGGTTGCCAAATTTGAGTATAAGGCAGCCTTAAACTTGATATTGGCAAAATTGAGTTTAAGGGTACCTTTAACCTCAATTTTGCATTCCCTGGACACAACTCAAATTCCACTTGGCCAGTATCCCAGTCAATCTTTGGTTTCCACCTCTTGAGCTCATCAAAGCCCAGGATTAGGTTGTATTCAGAGGCCTGGGCCACTGGCACCTCAAGGCTACCCAGTGGCTGGCCCCCTACCTCCACAGCTACTGTGGGAATACTGTTGATAGTGAGTGTATGCCCAGTTACACCATGCACTGACCTTGTTTTTATGTTTTTTGTAGTTACTTGATGTCATTGAACAAACTCTTGAGATAATATAGACAGTCCAGTGCCTGTATCAGCAAGGATGCAAGCTTGATGGCCTTCAATTGAGCCTTCAAGCTCAAGCACTGCTGCTTTGGAAGCACCAGTCATGGTTGAGAAACCAGATTGACAATCTTGATATATACACTGGGATGGCAAGGAGGGCTCCAGGGCGATGCAGGCCGTCACTGCATCTCCCCATGCTCGTTTCCCTGGTCACCTTGGCTTTCCGTGCCCTCAAGCTCCTGCATGTACTCACCAAGGTCAAAGTCTGCCTCTTGGGGAGGCTGCTGCTCCTCAGCCTGCTCTGCCTGTTCCTCAGATAGCTCTTTGAGCACAGGGTGGGCAGCCACTTGTGGCCCACTAGGTCTAGGGGGAACTACCTTCCTACTAGGGCAGTTATACAACCAATGGCCTGTGCCCTGGCAGATACAGCAGACATTGCTGCGAAAGGTAGTAGCTGCTCCCGCCATTGGGAGCTTCTGGGCTAGGTGTGGTGGCAGAGGTCTACTAGTGGCTGGGTTGGCTCCCACTGGCTTGAATCCTGCCTACCCCAGGAGGTAGTACTGGGATGGGTGGCTATAGGACTCCTGTTGATGGCCTCGACTTCCCTGTACCAGCTCCAAGGATCCTCTGGAGGGTTCCTCTCAAACTTCTTCTGCAGGTTATGGCTCAGGCTGTTCCTGAACAGGTATACTATCAACTCATTATTGTTGATGTTGGCCTGACTTTCCCGGTCCCTGAATTGTTTTACATGGCAAATAGCTGCTCCAGGAGCATCACTCTCCTTCTTGAGGCTTTGTATCACATTGTAGGCATCCAATCTATCATTGTGATGGCTATACTTCTCCTTGAGTCTGAGGGTGAAGAAGTCCCAGTCATGGAAGAGCCAGCCCTGTTGATGCCTGTCAGTACTGAGCTTGGCCTTCCACCACTTGCAAGTGGTGGCTTCCATGTAGCTCACCATGTAGTTGATCATGGTCTTGTGATCAGCTACACCATTGTGTCTTAGCCAGGTCATTGCCTTGATGAGGAACATCTCAACATTGTGGGCATCAAACTTAGGGAAGGGGTACTTCTGGTCATTCTTCCAGCTCTGTCATAGCTGCCAGTCTATGCTGCACCCTAGATCTGGTGGGTGTGGCATACAGCTCCTTGTTGCTGTAGGGAAGGGCACCTGTTGCTTGGGCATCCCCAGGTCTAGGCCTTGGCAATGGTGGTGGGGTTTCAGGATCCTGTGGTCAGTTGGCCATATATGCCTCCTCCAGCTTGTTATGCTTGACCAACAGCTCCAAATGCCTGCTAATGAGCTGGATGAGAGTGTCAAGCTTGCTTACGAGGGTGTCCTGAGGCTCCATCATCATGAACATTGGGCACTACTTGATTGATCCACTCTAATGTCAGAGTTGAGGCCAGATATTGAGTATACTGAACTTGAGGATTGAGTGTCCAAATACATGTGCTTGAAATTGAGGAAAAATGGGGTCTTAACTGCAATTTGGGCAAAATCGAGTTTAAAGGCTCTTTAACCTTGATATTGGCTAGCCCTGTTGGCACCCTGTCCAGAGGTTGCATGGCATGTTCACTTAACTAATACAAAGTACACACCCAACACCAAGGGTGTGATAATTGGTATTTGAGTGTGTCTGTGAGAGTGTAAGATACTTTAACTGATATGTAGTGGCACTGGTGTAGGTTCCAGGGCTGTGGTTGAGGTTCTGCCTGCAATGTAGGTGTTGCAGGGTCAGTGATGGTGCTGACCAGATGTTCCTGAGGCTCCTTCACCTACTGGAGCTTTGCACACAATGCTGATACATCACAATGACCTGTATTGTGACTACATGACTGTGAAGACTGAAAAGACTGATACTACTTGGTAACAATGGTAAAGACTAGAGTGGATGGGGATCCACTTGTCTGATGATGAGAAAGGCCACAACATATATAGGCAATATCTCCTGGGAAAGCCATGCTCCTCGAGCTCCTGGCTTGAGGTACCTTGCCTCCAGGGCAAGCTTGTCTCCATAGCGAGCCCTCCTCCTCACCTCCTGAGTACCCCTATCTTTGGTACTCGAGCTCTGGACCTGCTCATGCCTTCTGGCCTGTAGATGGTGAGGCCCAAACTCTCCTTGTGAAAGCTCCTATCTCCTATATCTCCTAACCCCCTCATGTGGCCTCTTACACCAGCTCCAGTGAGCTTGTGCCACTCCCACACCTGTGGCCTTCCTCATGGTCCAGCTCGCCTTGAGTCTATGTGCCTGTGAGTGGTAAAGTCTGACATTGAGTTTAAGGGCCCTCTATCCTCGATTTCGCGTACTGAGGCATTAGGCCTGTGTATGCCCTGTATCATCCTACAGCATTTCCAATATGGCAAGCCCACATGATTGGAGACAGATGCAAGTGACTTTGCCATTGCAGGAGTGTTCACATAGGAGTATGACCAACAATGGCATCCCATTTCCTATTACTCAAGGAAGATGACCTCAGTAGAGCACAATTATGAAATACATGATAATGAGCTGCTTGCCATGCTCACCTGCCTGTGTCAATGGTTACATATGCTTGCAGGCCTTCCAAGTCAGCTGGTCATTCTTATGGACCACAAGGCACTCAAGTATTTCAAGTCTCAGCACTGCATCACCGGCAGACAAGCATGATGGGTGGTGTTCTTAGCTGACTTTGATTTTGTGCTTCAATATAGGCCTGGTGACAAAGCTGGAGAGCCTGATGCCCTCACCCACCGACAGGATATGCAACCAGTGGGTGAAGAGAAGGAACACAATGTCAAAATCGAGGTTAAAGCCCCATTATCCTCAATTTCAGACACATGGCGGGAATCCTACCATGGCAGATATTGCGAATCATGGTATTGAGCAGCTTCCTTGCACATTCCAGCCACTGGACCAGGAGCTCATTGCAATACATGAGTCACAGCCATTGAGAGTCAAGGAGGGCCTGTGGTATCGAGAAGGCTGGTGAGTGATTCCACAAGTTAAGCTGCTGGGCAGACAAGGGCACTGTTAGGACTGTAGGATCTGGAAACTGCAAGAGGCTACAGTCAGTTGGAGTTGGTGGGAATGGAGAGGCCATGGGCATGCTGGTCAATGGTGGAGAACCATGGGAAGGGGTCAATAGTATTAACTTGGCAGCTAATGAGTGAACTAAGTAATACATGCAACAAGGTTCCTTGGGAACCTTGCGGGGAGACAAGATTGAGTATAAAGGCTTGCACCACACCATTGGGGTGTTGGGAGTGATCACAGGTGCTACCCTGGGGGGTCATGTGCAGGTAGGGTAATCAACAGTGGTTGGGGTGCTTCCCCTGGTGGGGCCGGGAGCATGGCTACTGTGGGTCTAACACTACCCCCCGTTGAAGCCCAGCAGTCCACCGCTGGGCAGCAATGGTCCATACAGGCTGCACGTGGGCAAGGCACAGAGGGGGGGGACAACACCTTTGCTGCAGGTGGCATGGGGGACTGCAGTGATGGAAGAAGTGAACTGGCAATGGGGCTACCACTACCAGTTCAGGGGTCCAGGGTAAAGGGAAACCACTGATCAGCTAAGGCTAGACAAGTAGCTATCTCATCTGTGCCTTCCCTATATTGGAGGGGCTTGTAGAGCTAAGTCTGAGGATATTTCAGCTTAGATACACTCTGTATGTAGAGGATATCAGGGGGTTGCAGTAGCAATCAAGGAGCAATTACCAATGTAGGCAACTTAGCTCATGCAGGAGGAAGAGAGAAGAAGAAGAAGAGAAGAGAGCAGACCTTGTTATGTGAGGATGTAGGAACTAGTTCAAATAACTTTCAGCAACTGTATCTACAAATGAGTTGATGTATATATGTGTTTTCCTATGATGGCAATGCCTTCTCGAGGTTGGAAATGTCATCGCTATATCAAAGGCATGAAGCCTGTGTTGGACCTTGAAGAGTATGGAGCATTGTTTGGGATCTTGAGTAGAGACAGTGAATCATTAGGAACTTATTGTGTGTATGTATGTATTTGTTATCTTTCCAATCCTTATCATGGAGCAGTGTGATCCTATCTTTCCATTATATATGGCCCACACTCATCTGACACTAATTGTGTCTTAGAGATATTGGGCTGGGGTCTCTGCAAATGTGGAGTGATAGCCAAAATGAGATAAATGTTCCCTATAACTGAGTGTGGTGTCTGGATATTGATGTGTTGTGGTCTTAACAGAAGGGATTTAATTTTGAGGATTTTTGATGCATGCCTGATTGCCAGTGTTGGATTTCCACAATCTAACAGATTGTGCCAAAGTCGAAAACATGAGTGACTGCATATTCCAACAAGGATGACCCATCTGAGTCCTCACTAGGAGAGGACTCCTCTAGAGGGTTGACCAAGAGAGCACCAGTCACCTCTTCCACCAGAAGTGTGTTGGCTCATAGAGTGGAGGTCTGCAGGGCTTTCGGGCAGTCCTGCACAAGGTGATCGCCCCCACACCCATAACAATGATTGTCGGCCTGTCTGTGATGCTGGAGGTGCTCAGCAGCATCCCGAGTGGGGTTTTGCGAAGGGACAGGGGGTAATCCAGATGGCACTCCATTTTGTGCTCCTCTGTCTTGGTGGGTGGTTGGGAGGGGAGGACAGGGAAGCAGGCTGTTGGAGGTGGCCTCATGGGTAGGCCTGTGCTGGTCTCCCAGATGGGCTTCATCTGCTGTTAAACCCAAATGTCCTTGTTGATGAACTCCTTGATGCTGCTTGTGTGCTGGCCTACCAACTGTTTGTGGACCTGGTCACTCAGACTACACTTGAAGAGTGCAACCATCTGGTCCTCATCTGTGGCATGGGCCTTGGAGGCCAGCAACAGGAACTTGGCAGAGTGGTCAGCCACTGGACCCCACTGCTTCAGGTGGAGTAGCTGGATGCATGTGGTGTAACCTGGGTCTGGGTCCCCATAGACCCACCTAAGGTCTTCACAAAAGGCATCCCAGTTGCTCATCCACAGGATGGGCTCTTGCGACTGCCAGAGGTTATGGATTCATGTGTGTGGGATCCCCATCATGTTGCCTAAAGCAAAGAGCACCTTGTGGGCCTTGGTGGGGAACTTGGACAGATTTGCAGTGAAGTTGAGCTCACACTGGTTGAGGAAGTTCTCCAAATCATTGCAGGTGCTGTCCCATTCTGGGGTGATGATATGCAGTTCCCCATCCTTGGGAGGCTTGGTGGGGGTACTCTCCCAGATGAAGGGAGTGGGGTCCAGCATCACAGGTGGGGGGGCCATGGGTTGGACCCTCTCCTGAAGGAGGAGCCACAAGAGGTCCATCATCTCCTGGCAGGCTTGAGCCTCCTGATGGAGCAGTTGGACCACTTCCCCCAGGGTTGTGTTACAGGGCATGCACAGGCCTAGTGCCTGAGTACATGTTAGACCCATGACAATCACACTCATGCCCTCACTGGAATAATTGCCTGGGCCACCGACAGACACCCCACCTGCATGTGACCCCTTGGGGGGAGTGCCCATGATCACCCTGGTGGTGCCCCTATACTCACTCTTGTCACACCCACAAGGTTTCTGAGGAACCTCGTTGCATGTATTACTTAGTTTGCTCATTAGCAGCCAAGTTGATACTATTGACCCCTTCCCACAGTACCCTACCATTTACCAGTGTGCCCACAGCCTCTCCGTTCCCGCCAACACCAATTGACCATAGCTGCTTGTGGTTTCCAGATCCTACGGTCCTAACAAACACCTACTTTGCAGGTGGAACCTCAACTGTGGCCCTGGAACCTCCACCAATACCTTATACAGATCACTATGAGTGTCTTACACTTGCACACATGCACTCCAGTATCAAATAGTGCACCTTTGGTACTGGGTGTGTATATTGTATTAGTACAGTGAACATGCCATGCAACCTCTGGATGGGGTGCCAACAGGGCTAGCTGATATCAAGTTTAAGCAGCCCTTAAACTCAATTTTGCCCAAATCGAGGTTAAGGCCCTGTTTATCCTCGATTTTGAGTATGCATACTTGGACACTCGATCCTCAAGCTCAGTATACTCGATATCTGGCCCCAGCCCTGATAGATAGGATCTTTGTCACTATCATAGTCTATGTTGTAATCAGATGGTTGGGCCTGCAGATGCTTGGCATACTGCTCCATCTCTGTTAGCAGAGATATCTCTGGAGGCTTGAGGACGTTGTTGAGGATGATTTGCTTGTTGCCAAAGTGAACCATGATGGGTGTGGGGAATGATGATGATGGCAGGAATAACACATGAGATGCAATAAAGGAAGTTGGCATCAATGCTCCACACACAGTGCTTCATCCCTTTGTTCTGTAGTGCACATATGAAAATGTGTACAAAATTGGGGACGCATAATTCAATGCTCAGCGGGCAGCCACATGACCTATGCACCAGCTCACACATACATGCACAGGCACAGACGAGAGGGAGGGAAATGAATTCATGTGGGACACTAGCGAGACCCCAACTTTCTCAACCTCTCGAGGGTGGCTTGTGGTCTCCCCCTCCCTTAACCATCATCTCCTTCTCCCACACTGACTCACTGGAAGCACTCTTCAAGTCTTCTGTGTCCCTGGTCTCGGGGCCAATTGCATAAGCAATTTATTGTGATTTGGGTTGTTGCCCCTCCTCCATGTCGGACACCAAGCGCTGCATCCATTGCAGATGTTTCCATCTGATCATTCCCAACTTCATTGGCATTCAAGGCTGAGAGGTCCAGGCTTGCACTTCTTGCCATGGCATCATGCTGCCTGGCGCCCTGAGACCAGCCAGCCCACCACTGAGCCCCCGCACTTGCTTGAGCCCCACTCCGGCCTCAATCACTTGTTCTCGCTCTCGCTCCCCCCGCCAGAGCCTGGCCTCAGCAGCCACCTCCATTCCAGCGTCCTCAGTCACAGCCCTCAAACAACAGGTCGAGCAGCATTTTCTCAGCCTGGATGGCCAGTTTAGCAAGTTGCTGGCCACCATTCAGGCCACCCAAACTCAGCCCCTCCTGGGCCTTTTGTGACCCCCTCTCTGCTGGGCTCAACCCTCCTCGCCCATGCCAAGCTAGCCTCAACATTGTACCTAGCCAGCCCCTGGCCCCAACAGGTGAGTTGCAACCCCAGCCCCTTTCTGTGTCTTGACCTTTTGCCTGGGTTCCAGTCAATGTCATTGCACTGGTCAAGCATGACCAGCTCAAACCCAAACACTTGGTCAAGCTATGCAACCTGGAGTCACATGTCTCAAAAGAGATGTCTCGCTCTGCCGGTCTGACTCTTACCAATGGCCAGCTCTCCTTGGTGGAGGACTCTGCCGACACATGCACTTCTGCCTTTGTGAAAGCCATCCCATCAATTGCTGCCCTAGCACAGATCTGGCTTGTTTATGTTGCCATCCATGTGTGGTACATGGGCAACCTAGAGCTCAATGCTTTGCTCCTTGCCCACCTGGAGCAGCTCATCAAGTTTGACCACCTGTACTCATGGCATGCCATGGCAGACTACCACCTTGCTGTCTGCTGCCAGTGGTTCAGCATGATGGCCATGATGGAGTGGGCATCATACAACCCCCAGATCACAGGCCAAGTGCTTTTCCCCTTTATCAAGTCACCCTATCTGCCAGGTCACCCGGACTCTGGGTACAGTTCGAGCTCCCGCCCACAACCACAGGCTCACTCTTCCCACACTTGCATGGGGCCTGCCTCAGGCAACTCCACTGACGGCAGCAAACCCTGTCAATGCTTCAATGCAGGCCACCTGTGCTCTGGCTGCAGCTGCCCACACACCTGCCTCCACTGCAAAGGGAGTCACCCACTGCCTCTCTGCATGGCCTTCACCAGCAAGCCCACTGCCAACATGGCATACAAGAAAGCAACCTAATGGTGAGTAACCCCCCTCACTCAGGCGTCCCAACGCCTCAGTCAGCTCCTCCCCAGGGGGCACCGACAAGGTCATGGGCACCTCCAATGCCCAGTCTCAGGTCCACAGCACCTTCAACACCAGGTTTCAGGTCCATGGCACCTTCAACAACCGGTCTCAGGCCCACAGCACCTCCAACACCTGATCTCAGGTCCACAGCACCTCCAACACTGTCCCCTTGGCCCCCACCACCCAAAACAGTGATGACATGGCCCACACAGCCCACAATTGTGCTCAACACATGGTCCTTGACACCTTCAACATTGACACACCCTACACTGCCCCAGGGCATGCCCCAGCAGTCCAAGACACCCTCAACATCTCCCCCTCAGCTCGCACCACCATCAAGCATGTTCTCCAGGTCAGGCACACCTCCAATGTCCAGCAATAGGCCCAGGCCACCTCCAAGCACCCCTTCTCTTGCCGCCCTGCGAAAGGGCATTGTTGACATGCTGCCTGACCCTGCTGCAGACTTGCTCCTCTCACTGCTCACAGGCCCACCCCCCTCACCAAGGTCCAATACCTTTTGCGAGCTCCCCATTTTTGACCTGGCTGACTTGCCAGCCACCACTGGATCTCTTCACCTCCACACCTGGTCTCAATTCCTAGACATTTACCTGGACCAGACCTTCGCTGACCAACTATGAGGCGCACTCGGCCACAGGGTCAAGCTAGGGTACGAGGAGCCGCTCTGCGTGGCTTCCCACCTCCAGGTCTCTAATCTGCCCATGGATCAGGATGATGTCCTCCACCTCCATTGTGAAATCCAGGCATGCCTTGGCAAGGGCTGACTTCGGCCAGTGCCAGACCCAGATGCCATCAACCTCATCTGCTCACTGGTGGGAGTGGTCCCCAAGCCCCATAGCAAAAAGAGGTGGACCATTTATCATCTCTCCCACCCACAGAAGCCTGGGTCCCACTTCCTGTCTGTCAACCAGGGCATCCACATGTCCTTTGTCACCATCCGTTACGAGAGCCTCGATACTATTGGAAGGAGTGAACCGGTAATGTGTTACCATTGCCGGTTCAGGGATCCTGGAGAAGAAACCACTGATCAGCAAAGGCAAGGGCGAGTAGCTATCTTGACAGTGCCTTCCCTATATTGGAGGGGCTTGTAGAGCTAAGTCTGAGGATATTTCAGCTTAGATACACTCTGTATGTAGAGGATATCAGAGGGTTGCAGTAGCAATCAAGGAGCAATTACCAATGTAGGCAACTTAGCTCATGCAGGAGGAAGAGAGAAGAAGAAGAAGAGAAGAGAGCAGACCTTGTTATGTGAGGATGTAGGAACTAGTTCAAATAACTTTCAGCAACTGTATCTACAAATGAGTTGATGTATATATGTGTTTTCCTATGATGGAAATCCCTTCATGAAGTTGGCTATGTTTTCACTATGTCGAGGGCATAATACCTGTGTCAAGTCTTGGAGAGTATGGGGCATCACTTGGGATCTTGAGTAGAGACAGTGAAACGTTGTAGGAGCTTATCTTTGAGTGTGTGTGTGTGTTTGCATATATACACTATCTTTCCCTATCACAGAGGAGTGTGTTCCTATCTTGCTAGTATATACAGCCCATACTCATCCGACACAAATTGTGTCTCAGAGATATGGGTCCGGGGTCCCTGCAATCATGGACCAATAGCCGGTAATTGGGTAAATGCAGTCCTATAGCCAGATGTGGGGGTCCGAAATTGGACTTTTCTTGATGCATCGTGGCCTAACAGTGTCAAAATGATTTTGAGGAATTTTGACATGTCTTGGATGCCTGTGTTGGAGCTCCATGATCTAACAGATCGTTCCGAGGTTGAAAATGTGAGTGACTGTATATTCCAACAGATACAGTTATGGACTTTGTCCGCGACCACCCTGGCGCTTGGCTGTGGAAAGGGGACCTGGAGGACGCTTTTTGCCATGTCATTGTGGCCGGGTTGGATGCCCGCCTCATGGGCTTCCACTTCGATGGAGCCTACTACCAGGAATGTGTGCTCGCCTTTGGCGCCCACTCCTTGCCCTTCCTGTTCAACCTCTTCACCAAATTCCTGCACTGGCTCTTCTCCTTTGCCTTGCAATCCATAACAGCGTGTACATCTGTGTCCCACTCCGACGTGTCACACTACTGGACAACTTCTTTGGGGCCTCAGACTGCGACCCCGACCCCACCACCCTGTTGGAACATACAGTCACTCGCGTTTTCAACTTCAGAACGATCTGTTAGATTGTAGAGGTCCAACACAGGCAACTAAGATGCGTCAATATTCCTCAAAATTATTTCGACAATGTTAGGCCATGATGCATCAAGGAAAGTCCAATTTGGGACCCCCACATCTGGCTATAGGTTTCATTTACCTGATTTCAGCTATTGGTCCACAACTGCAGGGACCCCAGACCCATATCTCTGAGACACAATTTGTGTCGGATGAGTGTGGACCATATATATTAAACAAAAATAGGAACACACTCCTCCATGATAGGGAAAGATAGTGTATATATGCAAACACACACACACACTCAAAGATAAGCTCCTACAACGTTTCACTGTCTCTACTCAAGATCCCAAACGATGCTCCATACTCTCCAAAACTCAACACTGGCATCATGCCCTCAATACAGCAAAGACGTAGCCAACTTCGAGAAGGCATTGCCATCACAGGAAAACACATATATATACACCAACTCACTTGTAGATACAGTTGCAGAAAGTCATTCAAACTAGTTCCCACATCCTCACATAGCAAGGTCTGCTTCCTCCTATTCTCCATCCCTCTTCCTCCTGTGTGAGCCAAGTTGCCTACATTGTTAATTGCTCCTCAATCACTACTGCAACCCTCTGATATCCTCTATCTATGGAGTGTATCTAAGCTGAAATATCCTCAGACTTAGCTCTACAAGCCCCTCCGATATAGGGAAGGCACTGTCAAGATAGCTACTCACCCCTGCCTTAGCTGATCAGTGGTTTCCCCAGGATCCCTGAACTGGCAACGGTAACACATTACCAGTCCACTCCTTCCAATATGGTCCAGGTGAGCTCGCCTGCACATAGGAAGCAGGCGAAGGTGAGGCAGAAGGCGGCTTGGAACATGAGGCTGTTGTGTGGAGACGTGCAGAGGTGGGGGAGCATGCAAACAAGCTGTTGCAGTAGTGGAAGGTATTGAAAGGAGTGAACCGGTAATGTGTTACCATTGCCAGTTCAAGGATCCTGGGGAAACCACAGATCAGCTAAGGCAGGGGTGAGTAGCTATCTTGACAGTGCCTTCCCTATATCGGAGGGGCTTGTAGAGCTAAGTCTGAGGATATTTCAGCTTAGATACACTCCATAGATAGAGGATATCAGAGGGTTGCAGTAGTGATTGAGGAGCAACTACAAACATAGGCAACTTGCTCATGCAGGAGGAAGAGAAGAGAAGAAGAAGAGAAGAGCAGACCTTGCTATGCGAGGATGTGGGAACTAGTTTGAATGACTTTTCAGTGACTTTATCTACAAGTGAGTCAATGTATATATGTGTTTTTCCTATGATGGCAATGCCTTCATGAAGTTGGCTATGTCTTCGTTATATTGAGGGCATGATACCTGTGTTGAGTCTTGGAGAGTATGGAGCATCGTTAGGGATCTTGAGTAGAGACAGTGAATTGTTATGGGAGCTTATCTTTGAGCGTGTGTGTGTGTTTGCATATATACACTATCTTTCCCTATCACAGAGGAGTGTGTTCCTATCTTGCTAGTATATACAGCCCATACTCATCCGACACAAATTGTGTCTCAGAGATATGGGTCTGGGGTCCCGCAATTGTGGACCAATAGCCGGTAATCGGGTAAATGCAGTCCTATAGCCAGATGTGGGGGTCCGAAATTGGACTTTTCTTGATGCATCATGGCCTAACAGTGTCAAAATGATTTTGAGGAATATTGATGCATCATGGCCTAACAGTGTCGAAATGATTTTGAGAAATATTGATGCATCCTAGTTGCCTGTGTTGGACCTCCACGATCTAACAGATCATTCCGAAGTCGAAAACGCGAGTGACTGTATATTCCAACATTGTCCACAGGTTGGCCATGGCTGGGAGCTTGCAAGCGACTCCCACGAGTTAGGCAATCTCAGGTTTTTCTTCACCACTGTGTGTGAAAGCGTGGTTTAACAGTCAGAGCATTGATTAAACCCACTCACTTAACACAAATACAATTCAAAAACACACAAGTACTGACATACATTGAGAACATCAATCATGGCAATACTTTTGGAGTACAGATGGTGGTACATGATGGCACATGGGATGGCAGGGGTATGTTTTGGTCAGAGGTGCAAGCACCAGGACAGCAACTAGAACAGTGAGTTGGTGTTGTTGTTGTTGTAGCTGCTGTGCAAGACCAAAGGCAAGTCACTGGAAAACTGAGGAGGTTGGCCCTGAGAAACAAACATGTGCATCATCTTCAGCATCATGTGCACTCCTGAGCACAAACTTGCTCTTCACATTCTTTTTCCTCTCTCTTGTACTCATCGTGCATAACTTCCCACTTTGTTTGCTCCACCTCAACAATATCTTTGCGCTTTGTGCACTCTTGCTCCAGCTGGAAGCAGATGTGCATGCAATCCACATTTGACCAATAGTATGCTTTGGCCAGTGCATTATGCATTTGATTAATGGCACCTCACTTGCAATTTGTACTGGGAGAGGTCTGGGGCTGAGGGAGAGTGGGAGAGGAAGTCAAACTGAGAGCATTAGAGAGGCCAGGAGAGTAATGGTGGGATGGGAGAGGAGGTGTGCTGCCAAGAGACTTGTTGATGGCACAAGAAGCTGAAGTGGCTGAATGGTCAATAAGGTCAAAGATAGGTGGGAGATGTCAGAGCTGAGGGCCTGATATTGAGTATATCGAGCTTGAGGATCCAGTGAGGATAGAGTGTCCAAGTACACATAATTGAAATCGAGGATAAACAGGGCCTTAACCTCGATTTGGGCAAAATCGAGTTTAAGGGCTGCTTAAACTCAATATAAGCTAGCCCTGTTGGCACCCCATTCAGAGGTTTTGTGGCATGATCACTATACTAATATGCTATACACACCCAGTACCAAGGGTGTGCTAATTGATACTTGAGTGTGTCTGTGCAAGTGTAAGATCCTTGTCGTGATCTGTATCAGGCACTGGTGGAGGTTCCAGGGCTGCAGTTGAGGTTCCACCTGTGATGTAGGTGTCACAGGGTCAGTGATGGTGCTGACCTGATGTTGCTAAGGCTCCTATGTCTACTGGAATCACACACTATGCAAATATGTCACAATGACCTGTATTGTGACTACATGACTGTGAAAGACTGATACTACTTGGTAACAATGGTAAAGACTAGAGTGGATGGGGATCCACTTGTCTGATGATGAGAAAGGCCACAACATATATAGGCAATATCTCCTGGGAAAGCCATGTTCCTCAAGCTCCTGGCTTGAGGTAACACACCTCCTGGGTGAGCTTGGCAACATAGCGAGCCCTCCTCCTTGCCTCCTGAGTACCCCTATCCTCAGTACTCGAACTCTGGGCCTGCTCATGCCTCCTGGGCCTGCAGACAGTGAGGCCCAAGCTCTCCTCATGAAAACTCCTATCTCCTATATCTCCTAACCCCTGTAAGTCACCTATTACACCAGCTCCATTGAGCTTGTGCCAATCCCATGCCTGTGCCCCTCATCATGGTCCAGCTTGCCTGGAGTGTATGCACCTGCATGTGGCAAAGTTTGACATTGAGGTTAAAGGCCCTCTAACCTCAATTTTGCTGAAATCGAGGTTAAGACCCCCCTCATCTTCGATTTTGTGTACTCAGACACTAGGCCTGTGTACACCCTGTAACAGGAGACTGCACCCATGCAAGCTGTGATTGTGCTTGGCATCAGTACCATCCTTGGTTTCATTAATTGCCTTGCATTCTTCATTGCTGTTGTTGGCTTCAAGACTAGGTGTTATGAGAAGTGTGGATGGGCTTGCAATGTACTGTCTGTTCATCATCTTGTGCATCATTTCAAGCCATGGATGTTGAGCTGCAAGCACTGAGCAAGAGACAAATGACTGTGCAGTACAGCATAAGACACACAATGTGTAGGTGTTTGTCAGTAGATGTAAACCAGACAGTGAGATTGTGAGTTGGTACTTACTGGATTTGTGTTAGGACTGCGCGTGATGCACCCCTCCGGCCCCACACGTGACCCTACTGAGGGCCCCTAATCACCCATGGTGCCCTACAGTAGATGACATGCCCCCTACTCGCACCCCCCTCCCCCCCACAAGGTTGGAACCATGCATGTATTACTTAGTTTGCTCAATAGCTGCCAATTCAATTACCTTAGACCTCCCCACAGTATCCCACCATTGATCAGTGTGCCCATGGCCTCTCCTTTCCCACCTGCCACTCACTGACTGTAGCTGCTTGTGGTTCCCAGATCCTATTGTCCTAACGATTGGATGCATCCATGTCTTTCAGAAAAGAGCCCAATCCTGTGAACAAAAGCTTCTTCTTTTCTGTTGTATAGCTTTTGAAAAGCCAATGGAGCTTGGCCTTGATATGATCTGTCTCAATGCCAGAACCATGAAAGAGAAGCTGAAGATCTGCCAGAAGATTTGCTCCTTGCGCAGCTTGTTGTCTGGTGTGTGCTTGCATGAAAGCAATAGAGCCTGTTGGAATGATTGGTTGTTATAGATGATTGAGACAAAAGGGTGTATGCCTTAAGGAGACCAGATGTAATTTTTCTTGACTCCTACAGACAAGATGGCTGATTGATTAGAAGCTGGCATGTGTTTATGGGTTGTGGCAACAGAAGCAGAAACATTGCTAATCTGTGTTCCACTTCTACTTTCATCAAAGTACAGATCTGCAGCATTTGACAAGTCATTGGGAATGGGAACCATGATTGAAAAGAGTTTGGGAAAGCCTGTCAAAGTGAGGAGATGATCAAAGTAACAAAAGCAACAAGAGTCACACTCACACCTCCACAAAACCAGTTCTTGGGCTGAGTTTTTAGAGATCTACAGGTTTCTTGATTTTGGCAGGGCTTACATAAGCCAAATGGTTTAATTGAGAATTCTCAACAGCAGGAAACTTAGCTTTTGTGAAATACAAGAAAGTTGATAACCCCTATGGTTTGTTACAGCCACTTTCTACACCTGAGCAACCCTGGCACTCAATGACAATGGATTTCTTCAAGGGGTTACTGCTTTCCAATGGCTACAAATCTATCCTTGTAGTAGTTTACTGGCTCACCAAACTAGCTGTCTTGGTACTGACACACAAGACTGCAACTTTGCATGGCACTGCAGTGCTCCTTAAAAATCATGTCATGCAACACTTTGGTGTACCTGACCAGAAAGTGTCCAACCAACGATGCGAATTCTTCTCAGCAGGTTGTAAAAAGTTCACCAAGTACTTGCTCATCAAATACTTGCTCAGTACAGCCTATCACCTGCAAATTAATGGCCAAACTGAACAGGTCAACCAAGTGGTCAAGCTGTATTTGTGCATGTACTGCAACTACAAGCATGGCAACTGGGAATTGCGGAGTTTGTGTACAATCACATGGTCCACAGCAGCATTGGAATATTGCCCTTCTTTGCATGCTACAGGTGGAATCCCAGGATGCACCCAGGACTTCCACAAGTGGTTGAAGTGCTTGGTCCAAAGATGCAGGAGTTTGGGAGGAAGCAGCCCAAACTCATGCAGTACTTGCAGGAGCAGATCTCACAGGCTCAGGCTCACACAGTGGAACAATACAGCCACAAGCATTGGAACATGGACTTTAAAGTTGGGGAACTGGTCTATGTCAATTGTCAAAGCTGGAAGACAAGCAGATCCAGTCCCAAACTGGTTACAAGATCTGCAAGCTCCTATCCAGTACTCAAGCAGGTAGGAAGGCAGGCTTACTGCATACAGCTCCCAGCCAACTTGTGCATGCACAATGTCTTCCATGTATTGCTCCTAGAGTGGGTCAAGCACAGTCACAGATCCCTGAGGAAGACCTTGATTTTGAGGTAGAAGCAAGCATTGGAAAGTGCAGTGTGGGAACGAATGTACAATACAAGGTGATGTGGAAAGGTTAGCCAGAGGAAGCTGCTTCATGGGAACCATATGGCCACCTCAACTGCTGGGACCTCATCCAGGAGTATGAGGAATTGATGGGGGGAGGTAACACCACAAGCATCTAAGGAGGAAGTGAGCATGCACAATGGGTTGGGAAATTCAAAGTCAGACAGCAGCAAAAAGCAGTTTAGGGGCCTCCTAAACTCAATTTTGGAAGAAAATTGAGGATAGGGGTCCCTTAAACTTGATCTCAGAGACACACACCAGACTTACTGGATGGATCTCAAGGCACAGTTGGCTCACAAGCTCACACACTTGGAGGAAAGGGAACACAGGAGTCAAATTACCAGTCAATTGTTACAGGTTGTTATGAGGCAGACACAGGCCTAGTGCCTGAAGACACAAAATCAAGGATAAGAGGGGTCTTAAACTCAATTTCAGCAATAATGAATTTAGAGGGCCATTAAACTTGATCTCAGAGTCTAAGACCTACCTTATCCTCGACTTCGCTCCTTTGGGCAATGGGCCTGTGTCTGACCCATAACACTACTCCCCCTTCCAGCACCAAGCTCTGTCAAGGCAAATGAAGTTTGTGCAATGCCCACAAGACCTTCCAACTGAGCACCACTCATGGTGTTATCCTCCTACCCCCACTTCGGCGTTCCAGCTCTATGGCACACCTCTCTAGACATACTGCACGCCGTTCTGGCCGAAAGGCCAGGTGCAGTGTCTCTCCTCCTCCCCCTGCCGCCATTGAGGCTCAATGGGCACCTACTCTGGGCCCATCTGAGCCTCAAGCTATCACTTTGGTCCCTGTGAGCTCTGGCCAAGCTCTGGTGGCTTCTACACCATCCAGCCTGGTTGCTCCCACTAGCGACCATGCTTCCCTGGCTCCAGCCAACAAGCTGGAGCCTTTGTTACTAGCAGGGCCCACTGTGCCCCTCTCACCTCCTCCTGCTCCTGAGCCCAGAGCAGTGAGAGAGACTTCAGCAGAGGCTATGACTCAGTGGGTGGAGGAGCTCCACCACCCATTGCCTCCTCCCCCTTCTGCCAATGCCATGGTGGACAAGGTGCTACACACCCCCACCCCAGTCTTTGAGGACATGGTGCATTGACTCACCCCAGAGTCACTGCCTGGAATCCCTCCTCGTTCCCCTGGGCCCCCTCCTCCTGTGTGCCCTCCCACCTTCCCAGAGCTGGTGTCTTGGAGCTCAGAGCTCCTGGAGCCTATTGTGATGCTCCTGGTGGCACAAGGCCTTTACCCTTGTTGGTGGGGAGTGGAGCGGGGCTCCCCTGCAGCACACCAGCTTCATGCTTTGGTGATGCTGCACTTGACCAAGGGCTGTATGCCCTGGCCAAGCTGGTCATGCAAGCACTGTGCTTGCCTTGAGATTCTGTGAGTACCTCTCCTCCTCCTTGTGTTCCTTGTTCTGCCTTACTGACTTCTTCTCCTTCCCCTTTCTTAGCTGTTTCCTTTCTGCATTTGCCAATCCCATGGGTGAATGAAACCATGTGCCACACAAGTGTGCTCATTGCTACTTGTCAGGGCATGTGGGATGTCAGCAGACAGTGCTTGCCTACCCTGGTAGGTGTTACCCTGGTCATGCAGATCCCTGGTGGCTCCAGGTGGGCAAGCATGGGGTGGAGAGGACCCACCTTGTGCTTCCTCTTGTTTGTGGTCTTGGTGAGGTATGCTGGGATGACAGGGTATTCAATCCTCATGGCCACAAGAACTGGGACTTTGCCCTGTGCAGGGTCTGGGGGCTGGGTGCAGTCCTGTTGTGCCCTGTCATTGCAGCATTGGTGCAGTATATGACTCAGAAGAGGCACTTATACTCAGAGTGCCAGCCTCATGAGTCAGTTACAACTTTGGGAGGCTGCCCAGATGGCATCATTACAATTGTTGCTCCTCCTCCTCCTCCTAGTTCCCCTCCTGCCCTTGACCTCAAAATATTTGTCCCTCAGTCCACAGACTACTCCACAGACTGGTAATTCCATTCCTGTGTCTCCTTCCCCTCCTTGTGTGCTTGGATGAGCTGAGATTCTTGTCAGTATGAGAACTGTCAACTGGGACTGGCAGCACATGTCCTGAAATTGCGTTTAAGGGGATCATTATCCTTGATTTTGGCAACATCAAGTTTAGCACCCCTCTAAACTTGATTTCACTACTTTTGACTTTGCCAATTTCAGCTCCTCTTGCCCCATGCTCCTCCTAAGTTGCTTGTATTCACACCTCCCCCTGCCAATTCCTTATACTCCTGGATGAGGTTGGAGCAGTTGAGGTGATCATAGGGTTCCCATGAAGCAGCTTCCTCTGGGTAGCCCTTCCACAGTACCCTGTATTGGAGGGTTTCCCCCTCTCCATACTTCTGACTGATTGCTTCTACTTCAAAATCAAGGTCTTTGTCAGGGATTAGTGGATGTGTTTCCTGTCCTGTGCATCCAGAGAGCTTACTGGGCTTCACTTGCTCCAGCATTGAGACACAGAACACATCATGTACTCACAAGTTGGCAGGGAGCTGTAAATGGTAAGCTTGCCTCCCTACCTGCTTGAGTACAGGGTAAGGGCCCACAAACCTTGTGGTGAGCTTGGGACTGGGCCTCCTCATCTTCCAGTTCCAGTGGTTAACATAGACCAAGTCCCCCACCTTGAACTCCATGTCTTGATGCTTGTGATTGTACTGCTCCACTGCACAAGTTTGAGCCTGTCTGATCTGGTCCTGCAAGTACTGAGTAAGCTTGAGCTGACTCCTCACAAACTCCTGCCTTGTAGGATTGAGTACCCCTACCACCTGTGGCAGACCCAGGTGCTCCAATGCTGCTGTGGACAGTGTTGTTGTACACAAACTCCACCATAGGTAGCAGTGTATCCCAGTTGTCCTGCTCATAACTGCAATACTTTTGCAGGTACTGCTCCATGACTTGGTTTACTTGCTCTGTCTGCCCATCAGTTTGTGGATGATAGGCTGTGCTGAGTGAGTGCTTGATGAGCAGGCCCTCCATGAACCTCTTCCACATTGCTGAGATGAACTGGTGACCCCTGTCAGACACAATGTGGTCTGGGGCTCCAAATCATTGCATTACATGAGCTTTGAACAGCTCTGCTGTGTCCTGAGAGGTAGTGGTCTTGTATGTTGGTGCTAGGACTGCTAGCTTGGTGAGCTGGTCAACTACCATGAGGATGGAATCATACCCATTGGAGGGTGGAAGCCCCTCAATGAAGTTTGTTGATATTGAGCCCCATGGCCACTCAGGTGTGGATAGCAGCTGCAACAAGCCATAGGGAATGTGGTGCAGGGTCTTGTTATGGGCACACACTGGACAGCTTGCTACATAGTCCACTACCCAGTGTCAGGGTTGGGGACCAATATCGAGTGTGATGACTAGTTTGGCTATGCAGATCTGACTATGCATGTGCGAAAATCGAGGTTAAGAGGCCCTTATCCCCAATTTCGGCGAAATCGAGTTTAAGGCCTCCTTAAACTCGATATTGGTTACCCTGTTGGCACCCCATCCAGAGGTCACACGGCATGTTTGTTTGAGCAATACAATGGCACCTCCAACTCCCAAGGGTGCACTAGTTGTTGGTTGGAGCATGTTGAGTGAGCATAAGACCCTCGCTGCTGTTGTGTAAGGCACTGGTGTAGGTTCCAGGGCCGCAGTTGAGGTTCCGCCTGCAATGTAGGTGTCGCAGGGTCAGTGATGGTGCTGACCTGTTGTTCCTGATGCTCCTTCAACTCCTGGAGCTTGCACACTGTACAAAGTAATCACAACTACCTGTATTGTGATTGTGACAATGCTTGAGAGACTGATTCTAATAGATAAAGATGGTGAAGACTCGAGTGGAAGAGGATCCACTTGTCTGATGATGAACCAGACCTTGACATATATAGGCCTACCACTGGGGTAGGCCATGCTCCTTGAGCTCCTGGCTCAAGGTACCTACCTCCAGGGTAGGCTCTGGTACTTGGTGAGCCCTCCTTGTGCCCCTATCTTCGGCACTCGAGCTCCAGGCCTGCTCAGGCCTCCTGGACCTGCAACCAACGAGGCCCCAGCTCTCCTCATGAAAACCCCTTAATTCCTATAAGTCCTATCCCCTACATGAGGCCTCCTACACCAGCTCGTACCGAGCTAATGCCCCTTCCTTGTTTGTGCCCTTTTGTCAGCATGTGCTACACTGAGGGTTTGCACACCTGTGCGTGGTAGAGCTCGAAATCGAGTTTAAGGGGCCCTTAACCTCGATTTCGCATGCTCAGGCACTGGACCTGTGTGCACTCTGTAACACTACTCCCCCTTCCAAGGCTGAGCTCCATTGAGGCAAATGAAGTCCTGCACCTTCCTCGCTCCCAGCGCCTGTTCCAGGCTCGCCCCCTTCTCCAGCACCTGCTTCAGGCTTGTCAGGGCCCTTACGGGCCCTCTTCCTGCTGGAGGAGGCCTCTTCTCCTACTCCTCCTCAGGAGGAGTCCAGGGTGCCTCCTCGCACCCTGCCTTTGGCCCTAGGGGCACACCTTCCCCTCCTGCCAGGGCCTCTTGAGGCCCCTGCCTTCCTGCCTGCTGCCCCTGCGGCAGAAGAGCCTCCTCGATGGAGGCTGGTGGTCAAGCTGCGACACCCTCTGTCTGCAGCTGCCTCCTCCCCTCCTCTTGCCAGCTCTGGCCTGGCTGGCAGGAGCTCTTGACCTACAGGCTTGGTTGCTCCCTTGAGCAATCATCGCTGTCTGGATCCTGGGGATCCATTGGCAGATGTCTTCATGGTGGGGCCTACCATTCTGCTGGGCCCCTCCACTGGTCCTGAAGCTCATACCTTCAGGGAGACCTCTGCAGAGGCACTGGCTTGTTGGGAGGAGGAGCTTTGTTGCCCTCTTCCTCCTCCTCCAACTGCCAACACTATGGTGGATGGGATCCTGCACCCTTCCACCCCTGTCTTTGACACCGCTGTGCAGCATCTCATGCCTGAGTTGCTGCCCAGTTCCCCTCCTCAGTCCCCAGGGCTTCCTCCCTCAATCCACCCCCCCACCTTCTCTGAGCTTGCTTCCTGGAGTGCAGAGCAGCCATCACCCATCCTCCTGCTGCTGGTGGCTTGAGGCCTGTATCCTTGCTGGTGGGTGGTTGAGCGGGGTTCCTCTGTGGCTTACCGGCTCCATGCCTTGGTAACGCTGCATCTGACTGAGGGGTGCATGCCTTGGTCCAGCTGGTCTTGCAAGTGCTGTGCTTGCCTCGACATTCCATAAGTACCATCCCCTGCCTCCTTGTAGCCTACCACCCTTACTAACCTCCTCACTCCCTTAACAGCTGTTTCCCATTGGCTTTTGCAAGCCCCTTCAGTACCCACCTGCATGTACCTAGCAAGTGCTTGCATTGCCACTTGTCAGGGCACATTGGGTGTGCCCACACTGTCTGAGCTTTCCCTGGAAAGCATTACACTGGGGATGCTGAGCCCTGGTGTTTCCAGGTTGGTGACCATGGGGTGGAAAGGGCCCACCTCGTGCTTCCTCGAGGTCATGGTCTGGGCGAGGTCCACATTTTCAATCCTTGCAGGCACAAGGACTGGGACTTCACCCTTCCTTGAGTGTGGGAGCTCGATGCTGACTGGTTGTGCCCAGTCATGGCTGCCCTTGTGCAGTACATGACTTGTTGTTGTTGTTTGTACTCTGAGCGGCAGCCTCACAAGTCTGTGACCACTTCAGGGGGTCCCCCTGATCCCCTTAATGATGTCCTGGCTCCTCCTCCCCCTGCTCCCTCTTCTTCCTCTGCCCCTCTACCTCCTCCTGAGCTCAATGTTGAGTTCTTTGTTCCTCAGTCTGCAGAATACACTGTGGACTACTAACTTTTCTCCCCGTCTTTGAGTTTCTAAAATTGCAATCCCAGCCCTTGGTTCTCTGCTGGTGTGAGCCTGAGTGTGACGTGAGCTGGTCACGGTAACTTTCGCCTTGTTCCATGGCCTGTGAAGCACACCCTGAAATCAAGTTTAAGAGGCCCTTATCCTCTGTTTTGGTGAAATTGAGTTTAGCATGTCCTTATCCTCAATTTCATATTTCCCAGGCTTCACTATTCTGGCTCTGTATTACCCAGGCCTCCTCCTTAGTTGCTTGTGCTAGTACCTCCCCCCACTGACTCCTCATACTCCTGGATGAGGCTAGGGCACTTGAGGTGATCATGAGGTTCCCAGGAGGCAGCCTCCTCTGGGTACCCCTTCCACAGGACCTTGTACTCAAGGTTGGCTCCTCAACCATGTTTGCCCATGATGGCCTCCACCTTGAAGTCGAGATCCTCCTCATGGATTTGGGGCTGTACTTGGTGTTCCATATGGCCTGGTAGTGCACTACTCTTGGCTTTCTCCAACATCAATATGTGAAACACATTGTGCACCCTGAGCTTGGGTGGCAATTGCAAGTGATATGCCCGTCTACCTACCCTCTTGGTGATGGGGTATGGGCCTGCAAACCTCATGTCAAGCTTGGGGCTGGGTCTTCTTGTCTTCCAGTTGCGACGGTTAATGTACACCAAATCACCTACCTTGAGCTCCATGTCTATGTGCTTGTGATTGTATTGCTCCACCGCACAAGCTTGAGCTTGCCTGATCTGCTCCTGTAAGTACTGTGTGAGCTCTGGCTGTCCTTGTGCAAACTCTTGTCTTGCTGGGTCGAGCACCCCTACTGCATGGGGTAGGTCTGGGTGCATCCTAGGGTTCCAACCATAGCAGGCAAAGAAGGGGGACACTCCTATGCTGCTGTGCACCATGTTGTTGTACACAAACTCTGCCATTGGTAACAGGCCCTCCCAATCATCCTGTTCATAGTTGCAATACATTCACAGGTACTGCTCTACCACTTGGTTCACCCTCTCTGTCTGACCATCTGTTTGTGGGTGGTAAGCTGTACTGAGCAAGTGCTTGATGAGCAGGGCCTCTGTGAACTTCTTCCAGGTTGCTGAGATGAACTGCTGGCCTCTATCAGAGATGATGTGGTCCGGGGCTCCAAACTGCTTCATTACATGGGTCCTGAACAGCTCTGCAGTGTCCTGGGAGGTAGCTGTCTTGTATGTAGGTGCTAAGACAGCTAGCTTTGTGAGGCGGTCAACTACAACAAGGATGGAGTTGTAGCTGTTGGATGTGGGCAGGCCCTCAATAAAGTCCATGGATATTGAGCCCCAGGGCTGCTCAGGGGTGGACAGTGGCTGCAGTAGGCCATAGGGCTTGTGGCTTGGAGTCTCGTATTGAGCACACACTGGGCAGCTCACTACATAGTCTGCTACCCAGGTGCTCATCTCTGGCCACCAGTAATGGTGTCATACCAGCTCTAGGGTAGCATCCCCTCCTCCATGCCCCACAGTAGCTCTGTTGTGGCATTGTAACATGACCATGTATCACAAGTGTTCCACTGATAGAGAGCCTTCCCTTACTTGAGCGGCTCCCCACATGTCTCCACAGCCTTGCTTGCCTGGTAGAGTGACCCGAGGGATCACTAGCCTCCCCTCATGGTACCACAGGCTGTCCTTGTCCTTGAACGGTTGGGCCTCATGCATTGCCAGGAGCTCCTGGTCTAGGGGCTGGAAAGTACAAGCTAACTGCTTGAGTCAACCATTTGCAATTTCAGCCATGGTTGCATTGCCGGTACACATCTGAAATCGAGGATAACGGGGCCTTAAACTTGATTTTGGCTTCTGGCGCAAAGACCCTAGCCAGCAATAGTTGCCAAATATTATGTTCCACCTCCTTGCCCACGGGCTGCATGTCCTGTCAACGAGTAAGGGCATCAGGCTCACTGGCCTTGTCTCCAGGCCGATATTGGAGCACAAAATAGAAGCCAGCTAGCAGCACAGCCCATCTCGCTTGTCTGCCCATGATCTGTCATTGCAACTTGAAGTACTTGAGAGCCTCGTGGTTGGTGAGGATTACCAGCTGAGATGGGAGGCCTGCGAGCATGTGGCACCACTGACATAGACAGGCAACTATGGCAAGGAGCTCCTTATCATGTATCTTGTAGTTGCGCTCTGCCGAGGTCATCTTCTTTGAGTAGTAGGCAATAGGATGCCACCTATGCTTGTGCTCCTGTTTGAGCACTCCTGCAATGGCAAAGTCACTCGCATTGGTCTCCAAGCATGTGGGTTTGTCATATTGGAAGTGTTGTAAGACTCCTGCAGTGGTGAAAGCTCCTATCAGCTTGTGGAAAGCCCCCTGGGCCTCCTCCTCAAGCTGCAGCTTCTTGAACCTCTCTACTGGCTTGACAAGCGAGGTTAAGGGCCTAGCAATCCTCGCAAAGTTTGCAATGAAACTTTGATAGAAGTTTGCAAATCCCAGGAAGCACTGTATGTCATGAATGCTTGCTAGTAGGGGCCACTCCTTGATCACTCGCACCTTCTCAGGGTCCATCTCAATGCCAGTTGGCTTGATGATGTATCCTAGGAACTCCACAGTTTCGGTGTGGAAGGTGCACTTGGACAGCTTTGCAAACAGCCAGATCTCCTGTAACCACCTCAGTACCTCCTGCACATGTGCAACATGCTCTTCCTTGCTGTTACTGAAGATGAGGAAGTCATCAAGGTACACCACCATGTAGATACCAATGATATCATGATATATGTGGTTTACTAGCGACTGAAATTGAGCTGGAGCATTTGCTAGCCCAAATGGCATCACAAGGTACTCATAGAGGCCCAGTTGAGTACCAAAGGCTGTCTTCCATTTGTCTCCTGGAGCGATACACACCAGATTGTATGATGCCTTGAGGTCCAGCTTTGTGTAGATGGTGGCCTGCCTGAGTAGGAACAGCTGCTCCTTGATGAGAGGTAGTGGCGCATGATTCTTAACAGTGACCTCATTGAGTCCCTGATAGTCTACACACAGTCACAGGCCCCCATCCTTCTTGGGTACAAAGAGCACTGGTGATCACGCAGGGCTCTTGGAGGGTCTGATGAAGCCCTTCTTGAGGTACTTCCTGAGCTCTGCCATCTCCTTGGGTCCCTTGAGGTACAATGGGCCCTGAGGAGGCTTCCCTCTGGGTACCAGCTCAATGTGCAAATGATGATCAGCATGAGGAGGCAGCTTCTCAGCTTCTACCTCACAGAAGACCCCTTCGAGGTGCTTGTATGGGTCTGGTATCTCTGTTTGCAATGGGGCCTCAGGCTCTACCTCCATTTCCACACCACAATTGTTGCCTGTGGGCATGAATCCAAAGGCTGGTAATGAGCTGGAAGGGGCTTCCAGTAGCATGAATCCAATGGGCCCATCATGCAATGCAGCCTTGATCAATTGAGTAGCCAAGACGAATTCATGACCATGCGGCACAGGTGGTTGCCAAAATCGAGTTTAAGGGTACCCTTTGTTGGAATATACAGTCACTCGCATTTTGGACTTTGGAACAATCTGTTAGATCATGGAGGTCCAACACAGGCAACTAGGATGTGTCAGTATTCCTCAAAATTATTTCCACACTGTTAGGCCACATTGCATCAAGAAAAGTCCAATTTTGGCACCCCACATCTGGATACAGGCAACATTCTACCTGGTATCAGCTACTATTCCACAATTGCAGGGACCCCAGACCCATATCTCTGAGACACAATTTGTGTTGGATGAGTGTGGACCATATATATTGGCAAAGATAGGAACACACTCCTGCATGATAGGGAAAGATAGCATATATACGCAACATACACATGCTCAAGATGAGCTCCCATAATGATTCATTATCTCTACTCAAGCTCCCAAACAATGCTCCATACTCTTCAGGATCCTACACAGGTATCATGCCCTCGACATAGCAAAGACATAACCAACTTCGAGAAGGCATTGCCATCACAGGAAAACACAGATATACATTGACTCACATGTAGATACAGTTGCAGAAAGTTATTTGAACTAGTTCCCACTTCCTCACATAGCAAGGTCTGCTCTTCTTCTCTCTTCTTCTTCTCTCCTCCTCCTGTGTGAGCAAGTTGCCCATGTTGGTAGTTGCTTCTTGATCCCTACTGCAATCCCTGATATCCTCTACATACAGAGTGTATCTAAGCTGAAATATCCTCAGACTTAGCTCTACAAGCCCCTCCGATATAGGGAAGGCACTGTTGAGATAGCTACTCACCCCTGTCTTAGCTGATCAGTGGTTTCTTCCCCAGGATCCCCGAACCGGCAATGGTAACACATTACCAGTTCACTCCTTCCAATAGTATTGACAGTCTTGGTATATACATTAGAATGGTGAGGTAGGTTCTGTTGGAATATACAGTCACTCGCGTTCTCGACTTTGGAATGATCTGTTAGATTGTGGAGGTCCAACACAGGCAACCAGGATGTGTCAATATTCCTCAAAAAGTATTTCGACACTGTTAGACCACAACGCGTCAAGAAAAGTCCAATTCCGGACCTCCCACATCTGGCTATGGGATCCTACTTGCCCAATTTCGGCTATTAGCCTGCAATCGTGGGGACCCTGGACCCACATCTCTGAAACACAATTTATGTCGGATGAGTATGGACCAAACACATTGACCAAGATAGGAACGCACCCCTCCGTGATAGGGAAAGATAGCGTATATACGCAACCCCACACACACACACTCAAAGATAAGCCCCTGCAATACCTCACTGTCTCTACTTGAGGTTCCAAAACGATGCTCCATACTCTCCAAGATTTGACACAGGTGTCATACCCTCGATATAGCAAAGCTGTAGTCAACTTCGAGAAAGTATTGCCATCATAGGAAAACACATATATATATTTATATCAACTCACTTGTAGATACAGTCATAGAAAGTCATTCAAACTAGTTCCCACATCCTCGCATAGCAAGGTCTGCCTTCTCCTCTTCTTCATCTCTCTTCCTCCTGCGTGAGCCAAGTTGCCTATGTTGTTAATTGCTCCTTGATTACTACTGTGACCCTCTGATATCCTATATCTATGGAGCGTATCTAAGCTGAAACATCCTCAGACTTAGCTCTACAAGCCTCTCCAATATAGGGAAGACACTGCCGAGATAGCTCCTTGCCTCTGTCTTAGCTGATCAGAGATTTCCCTCGGATTCCTGAACCGGCAACGGTAACCCATTACTGGTTCACCATTTTTCCAATAGGTTCCAGGGTGAGACAGGCCATCACTGCATCTCCCCATGCTCGTTTCCCTGGTCGCCTTGGTTCTCTTCAGGCTCCTGCCTGTACTCGCCCAGGTCCAGCTCCTCTTCTTGTGAGGGTTGGTCCTCCAGTTCATTGGGCTCCTCATGCAGCTCCTCCACTACTGGGTGAACTGCTACTCAAGGACCACTGGGCTTGGGTCATGCAGTTCCAGCATTCTTGTTAGGGCAATTGTAAGACCAATGCCCAGTTCCTTGACAGATGTAACAGACACCACTACCAAAAGTAGTGGGGGTGCCTGTTACTGGCAGCTTCTGGGCCAGGTGTGGGGGTAGAGGCCTGCTCCCCACATGATCGCCTGGCTGGTGTGACTGTGCCTCCCATAGCCCTGGGCCATGGGGCCCTTCACTGGGTCCCGTGGTCCTTGCAGGGGCTGCCCTGGCTCCCAGCCTGCTCAAGCCTCGCTGGCCTGGGTCCAGCCTGCTCCAAGGAGGAGCACCAGGGTAGGTGGCAATACAACTCTTGTTGATGGCCTTGACCTCCCTGTACCAGCTCCAGGGATCCTCTGGAGGGTTCCTCTTGAACTTCTCCTGGAGACTGCGAGTGAGGCTGTTACTGAAGAGGAACACAATGAGTGCATTGTCATCAATGTTGGCCTGGCTCTCCAGGTCCCTAAAGTGCTCTACAAGGCATGTAGCTTCTCCTGGAGCATCACTCTCCATCTTGAGCCCTTGTAGCTTGTTGTAGGCATCCAGCCTGTCATTACAACAACTGTACTGCTCTTGTAACCTGAGTGTGAAGAAGTCCCAATTGTGGATGAGCCAACCCTGCTGATTCCTATCAGTCCTAAGCTTGGCCTTCCACCACTCTCTCGCTGTTCATTCCATGTGGCTCACGGTGTAATTGATCATGGTCTTGTGATCCATTACCCCATTGTGTCGCAGCCAGGTGGTGGCTTCAATGAGGAACATCTCAACATTGCAAGCATTGAACTTCGGAAAGGGATACTTGAGGTTGTTCTTCGTTTGAGGGGTCCCTTCTTCTGGCTTGGTAGTGGCGGCCTGCTTACACTGGATCCTGGACCCTGTGGGTGTGGAGTACAGGTCCTCATCACTGTAGGCCTGATTTCCTCATGTTTGGGGCTCCTCAATTGTAGGCCTGGGTAGTGGCAATGGCATATTGGGATCCTGTAGCAGGGCAGCATTGTACAACACCTCGAACCTACTACACTTGAGGAGTAGTTCCATTTGCTTGCTCACCAGTTGGATGAGCTTGTCAAGCTTCTCTGCCAGGTTGCTCTCTGTCATTTCGAACATGGGGTATGGTTTGGACAATACACTCTATTGTCAGGGTTGGGGACCAATATTGAGTGTGATGACTAGTTCAGCTATGCATATCTGACTATGCATGTGCGAAAATCGAGGTTAAGAGGCCCTTATCCTCAATTTGGGTGAAATCGAGTTTAAGGAGGCCTTAAACTTGATATTGGTTAACCCTGTTGGCACCCCATCCAGAGGTTGCTCAGCATGTTTGTGGGAGCAATGCAATGGCACCTCCAACTCCCAAGGGTGCACTAGTTGTTGGTTGGAGCATGTTGAGTGAGCATAAGACCCTCGCTGCTGTTGTGTAAGGCACTGGTGTAGGTTCCAGGGCCGTGGTTGAGGTTCCACCTGCAATGTAGGTGTTTCAGGGTCAGTGATGGTGCTGACCTGATGTTTCTGATGCTCCTTCAACTCCTGGAGCTCGCACACTGTACAAAGTAATTGCAACTACCTGTATTGTGATTGTGACAATGCTTGAGAGACTGATTCTAATAGATAAAGATGGTGAAGACTCGAGTGGAAGAGGATCCACTCATCTGATGATGAACCAGACCTGAACATATATAGGCCTACCTCTGGGGTGTTACAGAGTGCACACTGGCCCAGTGCCTGAGCACGCAAAATCGAGGATAAGGGCCCCTTAAACTTGATTTTGAGTTCTACTTTGCACAGGTGCACAAACCCTTGGTATAGCACATCCTGGAAAAGGGCACACATGAGGAAGGGGCATTAGCTCAGTAGGAGCTGGTGTAGGAGGCCTCGTGTAGAGGATAGGACATATAGGGATTAAGAGGCTTTCATGAGGAGAGCTGGGGCCTCACCAGTTGCAGGTCCAGGAGGCCTGAGCAGGCCCAGAGCTCAAGTGCCAAAGATAGGGGCATGAGGAGGGCTCGCCATGTAGCAGAGCCTATCCTGGAGGTAAGTACCTCAAGCCAGGAGCTCGAGGAGCATGGCCTACAACAGAGGTAGGCCTATATAGGTCCAGGTCTTGTTCACCATCAGACAAGTGGATCCTCATCCACTCTAGTCTTTGCCATCCTTATCTATTAGAATCAGTCTCTCAAGCATTGTCACAATCACAATACAGGTAGTTGTGATTACTCTGTACAGTGTGTGAGCTCCAGGAGTTGAAGGAGCACCAAGAACATCAGGTCAGCACCATCACTGACCCTGAAACACCTACATTGCAGGTGGAACCTCAACCACGGCCCTGGAACCTACGCCAGTGCCTTACACAACAGCAGCGAGGGTCTTATGCTCACTCAACATGCTCCAACCAACAACTAGTGCACCCTTGGGAGTTGGAGGTGCCATTGAATTGCTCCCACAAACATGCTGAGCAACCTCTGGATGGGGTGCCAACAGGGTTAACCGATTTCGAGTTTAAGGCCTCCTTAAACTCGATTTCACCCAAATCGAGGATAAGGGCCTCTTAACCTCAATTTCGCACACGTGTAGGCAGACCTACATAGCCAAACCAGTTGTCACACTCGATATTGGTCCCCAACCCTGACATGGGGTAGGCCATGCTCCTTGAGCTCCTGGCTCGAGGTACCTACCTCCAGGATAGGCTCTGCTACTTTGCGAGCCCTCCTCATGCCCCTATCTTTGGCACGTGTGCTCCGGGCCTGCTCAGGCCTCCTGGACCTGCAACCGGTGAGGCCCCAGCTCTCCTCGGGAAAACCCCTTAATTCCTATATGTCCTATCCCATACATGAGGCCTCCTACACCAGCTCCTACCGAGCTAATGCCCCTTCCTTGTTTGTGCCCTTTTGTCAGCATGTGCTACACTGAGGGTTTGCGCACCTGTGCGTGGTAGAGCTCGAAATCGAGTTTAAGGGGCCCTTATCCTCGATTTCGCGTGCTCAGGCACTGGGCCAGTGTGCACTCTGTAACACCCAGGCTGCCATTCCTGGCCACCAGTAGTGGCAACACACGAGCTCTAGCATAGCATCTCTTCCCTCATGGCCTGCAGAAGCTCCATCATGGCATTGAGACATGACCATGTATCACAAATGCTCCACAGACAAGGACCCTTCCCTTACTTGAGCTGCACTCCATGTGACTTGCTGCCCTTGCTTGCTTGGTAGCTTGACCTGTGGGACCACTAGCCTGCACTCTCAATACCATAGCCCATCCTTGACCTCAAAAGGCTGCACCTCATGTATTGCATTGACCCCCTGATATGAAGGCTGGAAGGTGCAAGCTAACTGCTTGATGCCCCCACTTGCAATATCAGCCATGGTAGGGTTACCATTGCATGTCTGAAATTGAGGATAACAGGGTCTTAAACTTGATTTTGCCAAAATCAAGTATAGAGGCCCCTTCACCTTGATCTCACCCTCTGATGCAAATATGCTTGCAGAAAGTAGCTGCCTTACATTGTGCTCTTTCTCTTCTCCTGCCAGTTGCATTTCCTGCTGGCAGGTAAGAGCATCAGGCTCATCTGCCTTGTCTCCAGGCATATATTGCAGCACAAAGTTGAAGTCAGCCAATAGTAGAGCCCACCACACTTGCCTGCCTGTGATTTGATGCTGTGACTTGAAGTACTTGGGCACCTTGTTGTCCATGAGAACAAACAACTGACTAAGGAGGCCAGCAAGCATATGCCTCCATTGGCACAAGCAGGCTACAATGGCAGGCAACTCCTTGTATGTATCTCATAGTTGTGCTCTGCTGTTTTCATCTTGCTTGAATAGAAAGCAATGGGATGCCATCATCAGTCATGCTCCTGCTTGAGCACTCCTGCAATTGCAAAGTCACTTGCATCTGTCTCCAGTTGTATGGGCCTGTCATATTGGAAGTGTTGTAAGACCCATGCAGTGGTGAATGCCTTGATGATGACTTTCAACAACTGTATCTACATGTGAGTCGATGTATATATATATGTGTTTTCCTATGATGGCAATGCCTTCACAAAGTTGGCTATGTCCTCGCTATATCGAGGGCATGATACCTGTGTAAAATCCTGAAGAGTATGGAGCATTGTTTGGGATCTTGAGTAGAGACAGTGAATCATTATGGGAGCTTATCTTGAGCATGTGTATGTTGCATATATACACTATCTTTCCCTATTGTCAGGGTTGAGGACCAATATCGAGTGTGGCGACTAGTTCGGCTGTGCAGATCTGACAACGCATGTGCGAAATTGAGGTTAAGAGGCCCTTATCCTTGATTTCGATGAAATCGAGTTTAAGGCCTCCTTAAACTCGATATCAGTTAACCCTGTTGGCACCCTGTCCAGAGGTCACACGGCATGTTTGTTGGAGCAGTGCACTAGCCACTCCAGCTCCCAAGGGTGCACAAGTTGTGAATTGGAGTGCATTGAGCAAGTGTAAGACCCTCACTGCTGTTGTGTAAGGCACTGGTGTAGGTTCCAGGGCCGCAGTTGAGGTTCTGCCTGCAATGTAGGTGTCACAGGGTCACTGATGGTGCTGACCTGATGTTTCTGATGCCGCTTCAACTCCTGGAGCTCGCACACTGTACAAAGTAATTGCAACTACCTGTATTGTGATTGCGACAACGCTTGAAAGACTGATACTAACAGATAAAGATGGTAAAGACTAGAGTGCATGAGGATCCACTTGTCTGATGATGAACAAGACCTGGACCTATATAGACCTATCTCTGTTGTAGGCCATGCTCCTCGAGCTCCTGACTCAAGGTACCTACCTCCAGGGTAGGCTCTGCTACTTTGCGAGCCCTCCGCATGCCCCTATCTTTGGCACGCGAGCTCCAGGCCTGCTCAGGCCTCCTGGACCTGCAACCAGCAAGGCCCCAGCTCTCCTCATGAAAGCCTCTTAATCCCTATATGTCCTATCCTCTACACAAGGCCTCCTACACCAGCTCCTACTGAGCTAATGCCCCTTCCTTGTGTGTGCCCCCCTTTTGTCAGGATGTGCTACACTGAGCGTTTGTGCACCTGTGCGTGGTAGAGCTCGAAATCGAGTTTAAGGGGCCCTTATCCTCGATTTCGCATGTTCAGGCACTGGGCCAGTGTGCACTCTGTGACACCTATCATGGAGGAGTGTGTTCCTATCTCAGCCAATGTATATGGTCCACACTCATCCAACACAGATTGTGTCTCAGAGATATGGGTCTGGGGTCCCCACAATCATGGAGTAATAGCCAAAACAGGGTAAATGTAACCTGTAGCCGGATGTGGGGGTCCAATATTGGACTATTTTTGACATGTCATGGCCTAACAATGTCAAAATAATTTTGATGAATATTGGCACATCCAAGTTGCCTGTGTTGGACCTCCATGATCTAACAGATTGTTCCAAAGTCGAAAATGCAAGTGACTGTATATTCCAACAAAATATCCTCAGACTTAGCTCTACAAGCCCCTCCGATATAGGGAAGGCACTGTCGAGATAGCTACTTGCCCTTGCCTTAGCTGATCAGTGGTTTCTCCCCCAGGATCCCTGAACCGGCAACAGTATTGCATTACCAGTTCACTCCTTTCAATACAAAACCCTCGACAGGAAAACAGTCTGCCTGACGGCAATGCCGGCCTCGAAGGGGATGAAGAAAGGCAAGATGCACAGGATGATTTTTCTGAGGACAGGGACACTGCCTCCAAGAGGCAATTTCCATTGCCGGCCGATGCAAACAATGACTGCTCATGCCTGGCCCACTTCCCAAGCGAGCAAGAAAGCCTCGAGCATGGCTTCCAGGTTGCCGAACAAGCCTGTGACAACTGCTTCAGGTGAGGAAAAGTATGCACATATGGGACCAGACTAACCTTCGGCAGCAAGAACAGGATGACTAATTGCAACCTATGTGTCATACAGCATTCAGCTTGCAACGGGAACAGATACGAGGGACAAATGACACCAAAGAAGCATCACATCAAGGCAATTGAGGAAAATCTTTCCATACTCAGGGGTATTGTCAATGAGCATGTACCCGACGATGAGAAGGACACCACATACATGGCACTCTACAACATCAGGAGAAACAGTTTTTGATGGCATCCCATATGCCTCTCCAATGATGGGAATGTCTCTTCGCCATCATCTCTTTCTCACCTTCCCTTTCCCCATTTTCTCTGTTCTCGTCTTTGCACAATAAAAATTCCATGCCTGACATCAAGACCCTATTGAGCTCTGAGATCGCCTGTGTTGTCAACTCCTCACTGATATTGTGAATGAGGGGGACTGTTGGAATATACAGTCACTCACGTTTTCAACTTCGGAACAATCTGTTAGATTGTGGAGGTCCAACACAGGCATCCAAGATGTGTCAATATTCCTCAAAATCATTTTGACAATGTTAGACCACATCACATCAAAAAAAGTCCAATCTCAGACCCCCACATCTGGCTACAGGCTACATTTACCCAGTTTTGGCTATTACTCCATGATTGTGGGGACCCCAGACCCATATCTCTGAGACACAATTTGTGTCAGATGAGTGTGGACCATATACATTGGCTGAGATAGGAACACACTCCTCCATGATAGGGAAAGATAGCATATATATGCAACATACACATGCTCAAGATAAGCTCCCATAATGATTCACTGTGTCTACTCAAGATCCCAAACAATGCTCCATGCTCTCCAAGACTCGACACTGGTATCATGCCCTCAATATAGCGAAGACATAGCCAACTTTGAGAAGGCATTGCCATCATAGGAAAACACACATATATCCATTGACTCACATGTAGACACAGTTCCAGAAAGTCATTTGAACTAGTTCCTACATCCTCACATAGCAAGGTCTGCTCTTCTTTCCCTTCTTCTCCTTTCCTCTTCCTCCTGTGTGAGCAAGTTGCCTATGTTGGTAGTTGCTCCCTGATTACTACTGCAACCCTCTAAAATCCTCTACATATGGAGTGTATCTAGGCTGAAATATCCTCAGACTTAGCTCTACAAGCCCCTCCAATATAGGGAAGGCACTGTCAGGATAGCTACATGCCTTTGCCTTAGCTGATCAGTGGTTTCTTTCCCAGGATCCCTGAACTGGCAGTGGTAACCCCATTACTGGTTCACTCCTCCCATTAATTAGTGGTTTCTTCCCCAGGATCCCTGAACCAGTAGTGGTAACTCCATTACCAGTTCACTCCTTCCAATAGGTTATGAGCCCAAAGCCAGATGGATCTGCACACTCACATTGTTACAACACTTGCTCAAGCACTAGAGAGCCTTCAAGTTTGTTTCCAGACTGTAAGGAACTTGCCAATATCACCACATGTTGTCACTCAAACAACTCTTTAATGCCTTTATCTACTTCTAACTTCTCTTCAATGCCAAGCATCACCCTCACTCAAACCCAACCAAGGTATATTAGGAAGATGACCACCAATTTTGGATCTGGTAATTTCCATCTTCCCAGGCTCACTGACTCCAATGACTTCTTTAAGTGGAGAGCTGATAGCATCAATCTTATCATGCAAAAGGGGCCTGATATCTATGACATGATCATGTTCAAGCCACCAGAACCACCTCAAGGAACCAAGGAACATTGTGAATGGCATAGGTACAATCTTACCACCAAAGGCTTGATCCTTTCCAGTATGTCAACCAAACTTTCTACAATGGTTGATCATTATCCTATGGTGCATCAAATCTGGCAACATCTTGAAAAATCCTTCAGCACAAAGCTAAGGTACAGGCTCAAGGAAATCAAGACTAAATTTAATAGTCTTAGGCAAGACAAACTCACCATCATGAGCTATGCTGCCAAAATTGCAACAATGGTGGAGCAATTGAAGCTCGGAGGAGCTCAAACTTCCTGGCACAAACAGTATATTGTCCTAATGAAGGGACTGTGTCATGAATATGCTGGAATCCATAGCCAATTGGAAGAATCTTACCACAATTGGCACAAGGAACAGTCCTTTGCTATCAGAGATGCTGATGGCAAGATCAGGCTGGTCACTATTGTCAAGGACAAGATTGATGAGAAAGTTGAGTATGACAAAATAGTTGCCCAACTTAAGGCCAAGGAAATCAAGCTTGGACTCCATGTCTATGGATTAGGTCAATGATCAAGGAACTCTGTCTCTGCATTCATTACCAACAGCAGGCCCATGAAGTTCAACAACCAATCTAGGAACTTCAACTCCCAGAAGGGAAACATGCCTCCCAAGGGCAAATCCTTGGAGGAAGTCATTTGCTTCAAGTGCAAACAGAAGGGCCATTATGCCAATAGATGCCTGAATTCTCAAAAGGAGGAAGGCAATGAAACCATGATGATCACAGATGTAGTGAACCCAAACTCGGCTTACACCTCATCCAATAATGGCTATGGTGGTGCCAACAATTGGATCATTGACTCTGCTTCAACTGTTCATATCTGTATAAACAAGAACCTATTCACCAAACTCTCCAAAACTGCTACACCTCCTATCCAAAGCAGCAGCCTTCAACACATGCCAGCTTGTGGCAAGGGCACTGTTAAGGTAGTTGCCAATATAGGATTCAAGAAAACACACACTCTAGTCCTGAAGAACATCTTCTATGTCCCAACCTATGCAGCCAACCTTATTTCCCTCAACCTCATTGCCAAAGTTGCTAGCATCAGTATCAATGGTGGCAGACTCATTGTGAGGAAGGGAGGCAACATCATCTTCAAGGGAGAAATGAGAAACATGCTCACCTACCTATGCCAACCAAAGCCTGATTTCACAGCTCTCACTTATGGTGCTGTCTCAACTTCAATTTGGCACCAGCAACTTGGTCATCCTGGCAAAGGAAGGATGAAGCAGATATTGGAAGTCATCCTGGAAGTTGCTAAAGAAACCAACATGAGCTCAGGAAAATGCCATGTCTGTGAGGTCAGCAAGTCTCATAGGCAACCCTTCCCCAATTGCAGGACAATGACAACCAAGCCCCTACAGCTTGTTCATTCTGATGTTGTCAGCAAGTTCAAGGATATAACACCTGGAGGTTACCAATTTGCTGTAACCTTTCACATGGCCTACAGTAGATTTGTGACAGTCTACCTCATGGCTCACAAAAGTGAGGTACTTGGTCATCTCCAAGAGTATAAGACTCTGATGGAAAACCAGATGGGAAAGAAGATACAACACCTCAGATCAGAAAATGGCAGTGAGTACATCAGTAGAGAGTTCAATACTTACCTTTCCTCCACAGGGATTCAACATGAGATATCAGCACCATACACTCCTCAACAGAATGGAATTGCTGAATGCATGAACAGGACCCTCTTTGACATCACCAGAAGTTTCCTTCTCCAAGGAGGAGCACCCCATTACCTATGGGGAGATGCATTGCTCCATGCTGCCTATTTAAACAACAGGCTCCCTACAAAGGCACTGTCTATGGGGACACCCTTTAAACATTTCCTTCAATGGGAAGGAGACCACTCAATGTTGTGAGTTTTTGGATGCCAAGTGTGGGCACACATACCTGAGCAGAACCACTCAAAGCTCAATGAAAGAGCTCTATCCACAGTATACATTGGGGTCACCAATGGGTCCAAGGCCTTCAAACTGCTCGACCTTTGGACCAAGGCTATCCTATCCAGCAGGAATGCTACCTTTGACAAGGAACTCTTCCCCTTCAAGGAATGAGATATCCCTCAAATTGAGGAAGCCATCACCATTGACATTCATGATGAGGCTCCCCAAGAGCCAGTCCTCATCCACCCTACTCCAATTTGAGCCACTAGTCCCGACATTGTGAACCCTCCAAGCAACAATGGACCAACATTTGCCCAAGAGGAAGAATGTGTGGGATTCCCTTACCTCACCCAAGAGGAAAGAGACCAAGGGATTTCTACTCCACCCTTGGAAGATTATATATTCTCCCTCTCATCTGTTGCCATGGATGACACCAAAGGCACCTTCACCAATGAAGTGTGTACTGATGAAGGAGTTCCTTTCCCTACATCTGATGATGAACCTAGGACCATTCTCCAAGCTCAATGTTGACCTGATTGGCCCAAATGGCAAGAGGCAATTCAAAAGGAGCTCAACTCACATCAGGAGAACAATACCTGGACCATAGTGAATGCTCCCAACAATGCCAACATCATTGGCTGTTGCTGGGTGTTCAAAGTCAAATGGAAAGGTGATGGCACCATTGACAAATACAAGGCTAGACTGGTTGCTCAAGGCTACACTCAAGTTCATGGTATCAATTATGAGGAAACCTTCACACCAGTGGTAAAAATGGCTACACTCAGGATGCTCATGATCATGTCACTTCAATATGACATGAAGATCTATCAACTCAATGTCATCACTGCCTACCTCAATGGTGAACTGGATGTCAACCTCTACATGAGGCAACCTCCATTGCCAGCTGCCATAACACAATCGGGATCTTAATCCCTTGTTTGTAAACTCAACAAATCTCTCTATGGCCTTAAACAAGCTGGATGCACATGGTATCAAAAGGCTGATAGTACACTCACCAACATCAGCTTCAAGTAATCCAACTATGATTCCACCCTCTACTACATCAAGAACAAGGATGAACCACCTCTCATCCTCACCTTACATGTTGATGATGTTCTCATCTTTGCAAAGCACAAGCCTACAGTGGATAAGTTCATCTTGACACTTCAATCCAAATTCAAGATGACTGGAGGAGATCCAGTATCATTCAGGTGATAGGCCTGTCTACCTACCCTTTCGATGATGGGGTATGGGCCTGCGAACCTTGTGTCGAGCTTGGGGCTGGGTCTTTGTGTCTTCCAGTTGGGACAGTTAATGTACACCAAATCGCATACCTTGAGCTCCATGTCCGTGTGCTTGTGGTTGTATTGCTCTACTGCACAAGCTTGAGCTTGCCTGATCTGCTCCTGTAGGTATTGGTTGAGCTCTGGCTGTCCTCATGCAAACTCCTGCCTTGCTGGGTCTAGCACCCCTACTGTGTGGGGTAGGTCCAGGTGCATTCTAGGGTTCCACCTGTAGGAGGCAAAGGGGGATACTCCTATGCTGCTATGCACTGCATTGTTGTACACAAACTCTGCCATTGGTAGCAAACCCTCCCAATCGTCCTGCTCATAGTTGCAATACATTTGCAGGTACTGCTCCACCACTTGGTGCACCCTCTCTGTCTGACCATCAGTTTGTGGATGGTAAGCCATACTGAGCAGGTGCTTGATGAGCAGAGCCTCTGTGAACTTCTTCCAGGTTGCTGAGATGAACTGCTCGCCTCTGTCAGAGACAATGTGGTCTGGGGCTCCAAACTGCTTCATCACATGGGTCCTGAACAGCTCTGCAGTGTCCTGAGAGGTGGCTGTCTTGTATGTGGGAGCTAGGACGGCTAACTTTGTGAGATGTTTGATCACAACAAGTATGGAGTTGTACCCATTGGATGTGGGCAGGCCCTTGATGAAGTCCATGGATATGGAGCCCCAGGGCCACTCAGGAGTGGACAGTGGCTGCAGTAGGCCATAGGGCTTGTGGCATGGAGTCTTGTATCAAGTGCATACAGGGCAGCTTGCTACATAGTCTGCTACCCAGGCACTCATTCCTGGACACCACTAGTGGTGTCTTACCTGCTCTAGGGTGGTGTCCCTGCCTCCGTGGCCAGCAGTAGCTCCATCATGACATTGTGACATGACCATGTATCACAGGTGCTCCACAGAGTGGGAGCCTTCCCTCACCTGAGCTGCTCCTCGCGTGTTGCCACAGCCCTGTCTGCCTGGTAGTATGACCCAAGGAATCACCTGCCTTCCTTCATGGTGCCACAGGCCATCCTTGTCCTCAAAAGGTTGGTCCTTATGCATTGTCATGACCTCCTGGTCCAGGGGCTGGAAGGTGCAAGCTAGCTGCTTGAGGCAACCATTTGCAATTTCTGTCATGGTTGTATTGCTGGCACACATCTGAAATCGAGTATAAGGGCTCCTTATCTTCAATTTTGGCTTCTGACACAAAAACTCTAGCTGGCAAAAGTTGCTGAACATTATGTTCCACCTCTTCACCTATGGGCTGCATTTCCTGTTGCCGAGTAAGGGCATCAGGCTTGCCAGCCTTGTCTCCAGGCCAATATTGGAGTACAAAGTCAAAGTCTGCTAGCAATACAGCCCATCTCACTTGCCTGCCCATGATCCAACATTGCCACTTGAAGTACTTGAGGGCCTCCTGATCTGTGAGGATTACCAACTGAGATGGGAGGCCTGCAAGCATGTGATGCCACTGACATAGGCAGGCAACTATGGTGAGCAGCTCCTTATCATGTATCTCATAGTTGCACTCTGCCAACATCATCTTCCTTGAGTAGTAGGCAATGGGGTGCCTTCTATGCTCTTGCTCTTGCTTGAGCACTCCTGCAATTGCAAAGTCACTTGCATCCATCTCCAACTTTGTGGGCATGTTGTATTGGAAGTGTTGTAAGACCCCTGTCATGGTGAAGGCTTTGATCAGTTTGTAGAAAACCCCCTGGGCCTCCTCATTGAGCTGTAGTTTCTTGAACCTCTCCACTGGCTTGATCAGCAATGTCAGGGGCCTAGTGATCCTAGCAAAGTTTGTGATGAACTTTTGATAGAAGTTTGCAAACCCCAGGAAACACTGTATGTCATGAATGCTTGCTGGTAGGGGCCATTCCTTCATCACTTGTACCTTCTTGGGGTCCATCTCAATGCCAGTTGGCTTGATGATGTACCCTAGGAATTCCACAGTATTGGTGTGGAAAGTGCACTTGGACAGCTTTGCAAATAGCCGGTTCTCCTGTAACCATCTCAGCACCTCCTGTACATGTGCAACATGCTCCTCCTTGCTATTACTGAAGATGAGGAAATCATCAAGGTACACCACCATGTAGATACCAATGATATCATGATATATGTGGTTCACCAGAGATTGGAATTGAGCTGGTGCATTTGCCAGCCCAAAAAGCATCACCAGATACTCATAGAGGCCTAGTTGAGTACCAAAGGCTGTCTTCCATTCGTCTCCTGGAGTAATATGCACCAGATTGTATGCTGCCTTGAGATCCAGCTTCATATAGATGGTGGCCTGCCAGAGTAGGAACAGCTGCTCCTCAATGAGCAGCAGTGGAGCACAATTCTAGACTGTGACCTTGTTGAGCCCTCAATAGTCTACACACAGTCATAGGCCTCCATCATTCTTTGGTACAAAGAGCACTGGTGAGCACACAGGGCTCTTTGAGGGCCTGATGAAGCCCTTCTCAAGGTTCTCCTCAAGGTACTTCCTAAGCTCTGCCATCTCCTTGGGTCCCTTGAGGTACAACAGGCCCTGAAGGGTTTTCCCTCCTGGTACCAGCTCAATGTGCCGGTCATGATCAGCATGAGGGGGCAGCTTATCAGCTTCTACCTCACAAAAGACCCCTTCGAGGTGCTTATATGGAGCTGGAACTTCCCTTTGGGTTGGTGTCTTGGGCTCCACCTCCATTTCCACACCACAATCATTGCCTGTGGGCACAAAGCCAAAGGCTGGTAGCAAGCTGAGAGGGGCCTCCAATAGCATGAATCCTATGGGCCCATCATGCAATGTGGCCTTGATCAATTGAGTAGCTGAGACAAACTCATGGCCATGTGGTAATGGTGGTTGCTGAAATCGAGTTTAAGGGTACCCTTATCCTTGGTTTCACATTTCCCAGATGTGACTCAAATTCCACTTGCCTGGTGTCCCAGTCAATCCTTGCTTTCCACCTTTTGAGCTCGTCAAAGCCCAGGATTAGATTGTAGTCTGAGGCCGGGGCCATTGGTACCTCAAGGTTTCCCAGCGGCTGACCCCCTACTTCCACGGCTTTGTTGGCACTATTGCTGATCACGAGTGTCAGGGTTGGGGACGAATATTGAGTGTGACAACTGGTTTGGCTATGCAGATCTGCCTACATGTGTGTGAAATCGAGGTTAAGAGGCCCTTATCCTCAATTTGGGCAAAATCGAGGTTAAGGCCTCCTTAAAATCGATATCAGTTAACCCTGTTGGCACCCTGTCCAGAGGTCGCTCAGCATGTTTGTGGGAGCAATGCAATGGCACCTCCAACTCCCAAGGGTGCACTAGTTGTTAGTTGGAGTGTGTTGAGCGAGCATAAGACCCTCACTGCTGTTGTGTAAGGCACTGGTGTAGGTTCCAGGACCACAGTTGAGGTTCTGCCTGCAATGTAGGTGTCACAGGGTCAGTGATGGTGCTGACCTGTTGTTCTTGGTGCTCCTTCAACTCCTGGAGCTCACACACTTTATAGAGTAATTGCAACTACCTGTATTGTGATTGCAACAACGCTTGAAAGACTGATACTAACAGATAAGGATGGCAAAGACTAGAGTGGATGAGGATCCACTTGTCTGATGATGAACAAGACCTGGACCTATATAGGCCTACCTCTGGGGTAGGCCATGTTCCTTGAGCTCCTGGCTCAAGGTACCTACCTCCAGGGTAGGCTCTACTACTTGTTGAGCCCTCCTCATGCCCCTATCTTCGGCATGCAAGCTCCGGGCCTGCTCAGGCCTCCTGGACCTGCAACCGGCAAGGCCCCAGCTCTCCTCATGAAAGCCTCTTAATCCCTCTATGTCCTATCCTCTATGTGAGGCCTCCTTCACCAGCTCCTACTGAGCTAATGCCCCTTCCTCATGTGTGCCCCCCTTTTGTCAGGATGTGCTACACTGAGGGTTCATGCACCTGCGTGTGGTAGAGCTTGAAATCGAGTTTAAGGGGCCCTTATCCTCGATTTTGCATGTTCAGGCACTGGGCCAGTGTGCACTCTGTGACAACAAGCTTATGGCCAGTTACACCATGTACCACCCTTGTCTTTATGTTTTTTGTAGTTACTTGATGCCTTTGAAAAAACTCTTGAGATAATATGGACAGTCCAGCACCTGTGTCAGCGAGGATGTGAGCTTGGTGGCCATTGATGGAGCCTTTGAGCTCAAGCACCATTGCTTGGGTAGCTCTGGTGTTGGAAAAACAATATTGACAGTCTTGATATATACATTGGGATGGCAAGGCAGGCCATCACTGCATCTCCCCATGCTTGTTTCCCTGGTCACCCTGGCTCTCTTCAGGCTCTTGCCTGTACTTGCCTAGGTCCAACTCCTGTTCCTGTAGGGGTTGGTCCTCCAGGTCATCTGGTTCCTCGTGTAGCTCCTCCACAACTGGGTGGGCTGCCACTCAAGGACCACTGGGCCTGGGCAGGGCTGCTCCAGTGTTCTTGTTGGTGCAGTTGTAGGACCAATGCCTGGTTCCTTGACAGATATGGCAGACACTGCTACCAAAGGTAGTGGGGGTCCCTGTCACTGGGAGCTTCTGGGCCAGGTGTGGGGGTAGGGGCCTGCTACCAATGTGGTCGCCTAGTTGACCCTCCATTGTCGCAGGCTGGGCTGGTGTGGTCATGCCTCCAGTAGCCCTAGGTCATGGGGCTCCTCCACTTGCTCCTGTTGTCCTTGTAGGGGCTGTACCAGTTCCTGGCCTGCTCTAGCCCCACTGGCAAGTATCCAGCCTGCTCCAAGTAGGGGTGCCAGGGTAGGTGGCAATATGACTCTTGTCGATGGCCTCAACCTCCCTGTACCAGCTCCAGGGATCCTCTGGAGGGTTCTTCTCAAACTTCTCTTGGAGGGTGCAAGTGAGGCTGTTCCTGAACAAGAACATGATGAGCTCATTATTGTCAATGTTGGCCTGGTTTTCCAGGTCTCTGAAGTGCTCTACATGGTGTGTAGCCACTCCCGGAGTGTCGCTCTCCATCTTGAGGCCCTGTAGCTTATTGTAGGCATCCAGCCTATCATTATGATAACTGTACTGCTCTCATAACCTGAGTGTGAAAAAATCTTTGTCATGGAAGAGCCAGCCCTGCTGATTCTGGTCAGTCTGAAGCTTGGCTTTCCACCACTCTTGCGCTGTGCCTTCCATATGGCTTGTGGTGTAGTTCATCATGGTCTTGTGATCTGCTACCCCATTATGTCGCAGCCAGGTTGTGGCTTCAATGAGGAACATCTTGACATTGCAAGCATCGAACTTAGGCAAGGGATACTTGAGGTTGTTCTTTGCAGGAGGGGCCCCTTTCTCTGACTTGGTAGTGGCTGCCAGCCTATGTTGGACCCTGGACCCCATGGGTGTGGAGTACAGGTCCTCATTGGTGTAGCCACGGTCACCTAGTGCTTGAGTCTCCTCAGGTGTAGGCCTAGGTAGCAGAGACAGCATGTTAGGGTCCCACAGCCTGCTAGCATTGTACATCTCCTCAAACTTGCTACACTTGAGGAGTATCTCCCACTGCTTGCTGACCAATTGGATGAGCTTGTCAAGGTTCTCTGCTAGGTTGTTCTCTGCCATTATGAACATGGGGCACTACTTGGATGATCCACTCTAATGTCAGGGTTGTGGCCAATATTGAGCAAGTGGTGAGGTCTGGCTATACAGATCCAAAAATGCATATGCAAAATTGAGGTTAAGGGGGCCTTATCCTTGATTTCAGCAAAATTGGGTTTAAGGCCTCCTTAAAGTCGATATCAGTTAACCCTATTGGCACCCTGTCCAGAGGTTGCATGGCACATTCATGTGAGGTAATATGATGGCACTCCCAACTCCCAAGGGTGCACTAGTTGGTAATTGGAGCATGTTGAGCAAGTGTAAGACCCTTGCTACTGCTATGTAAGGCACTAGTGTAGGTTCCAGGGCTGCAGTTGAGGTTCTGCCTGCAATGTAGGTGTCACAGGGTCAGTGATGGTGCTGACCTGATGTTACTGAGGCTCCTTCAACTCCTGGAGCTTGCACACTATACTAAGTAATCACAACTACCTGTAATGTGATTGTGACAATGCTTGAAAGACTGATACTGGAAGACAAAGATGGTAAAGACTAGAGTGGATGAGGATCCACTCATCTGATGATGAGGAGCCCTCCCACATATATAGGCATTACCTCCTGGGTGAGCCTTACTCCTCAAGCTCCTGGCTTGAGGAGGCACCTCGCCTCCAGGGTGAGCTCATCTACATAGCGAGCCTTCCCCTATGCCTCCTGAGTACCCCTATCCTCGGTTCTCCAGCTCCGGGCCCACTCATGCCTCCTGGGCCTGCAGATAGCGAGGCTGAAGCTCTCCTCATGAAAGGCCCTTTATTTCCTATATGTCCTACCCCTGTGTGGAGTCTCCTACACCAGCCCTACTGAGCTAATGACCCTTCCTCGCCTGTGCCCTTCATCTTGGTGTGAGTTGCTGGATGTCTACATGCCTGCATGCAGTAGAGTCCGAGATTGAGTTTAAGGGGCCCTTATCCTCAATTTCGCCGAAATCAAGGTTAAGTCCCTGTTTATCCTCAATTTTGCGTACTCAGGCACTAGGCCTGTGTGCACCCTGTAACAAACTCCCTTTGAGGAGGAGACAGGGCTTGAGTCTTGGATTGTCACTTAGTAGGAGGGGGTTCATGTGTAAGCACAGGATCACAGATGACCATCCTGTTTTGCTTGCATTCTGTGGTCATTACAGCAAAAGCTAAATGCTTTGCCCTGGGCAGATCTGCCAGATGTTGACATTGGGAAGGGGTACCAACAGAACCAAAGTGACTGAGAAGAGCCTTATAATGGAAGGAGTGAACCGGCAATGGGGCTACTGCTACCGGTTCAGGGATCCAGGGTAAAAGGAAACCACTGATCAGCTAAGGCAAGGCGAGTAGTTATATCCACTGTGCCTTCCCTATACCAGAGGGGCTTGTAGAGCTAAGTCTGAGGATACTTCAGCTTAGATAAACTCCATATGTAGAGGATATCAGGGGGTTGCAGTAGGGATTGAGGAGCAACTACCAACAAAGGAACTTGCTCTTGCAGGAGGAGAAAAGAAGAAGAAGAGCAGACCTTGCTAAGCAAGGGTGTGGGAACTAGTTTGAATGACTTTCTGCAACTGTATCTACATGTGAATTGATGTATATATGTGTTTTTCCTGTGATGGCAGTGCCTCCTTGAGGTTGGCAATGTCATTGCTATATCAAAGGCATGATGCCTGTGTAGGATCTTGAAGAGTATGGAGCATCGTTTGGGACCTTGAGTAGAGACAGTGAATTGTATGGGAGCTTATCTTGAGTGTGTGTGTGTTGTGTATATATGTTATCTTTCCCTATCACAGAGGAGTGTGTTCCTATCTTTCCAATATATACAGCCCACACTCATCCAACACAAATTGTGTCTCAGAGATATTGATCTGGGGTGCTGCAATTGTGGAGTAGTAGCCAATACCAGGTAGATTGTTACCTGTATTGGAAGGTATGAACCAGCAATGGAGTTACCCCTACCAGTTCAGGGATCGTGAAAAAAGGGGGAACCCCTGATCAGCTAAGGCAGAGATGAGTAGCTATCTCGACTGTGTCTTCCCTATATCAGAGGGGCTTGTAGAGCTAGGTCTGAGGATATTTCATCTTAGATACACTCCATATGTAGGGGATGTCAGGGGTTGCAGTAGGGATTGAGAAGCAATTACCAATGTAGGCAACTTGCTCACACAGGAGGAGGAGATTAGAAGAAGAAGAGAAAAGAAGAGCAGACCTTACTATGCAAGGATGTGGGAACTAGTTTGAATGACTTTCTGCAACTGTATCTACATGCAAATCAATGTATATATGTGTTTTTTCCTGTGATGGCAATGCCTTCTCAAAGTTGGCTATGTTGTTGCTATATTGAAGGCATGATACCTGTGTAGGATTGTCAAGAGTATGGAGCATCATTTGGGATCTTGAGTAGAGACAGTGGATTGTTATGGAAGCTCACCTTGAGCATATGTATGTTGTGTATATACATTATCTTTTCCCTATCATGGAGGAGTGTGTTCCTATCTTTTCCAATATATATGGTCCACACTCATCTGACACAAATTGTGTCTTATAGATATGGGTCCAGGGTCCATGCAATTGTGGAGTAATAGCTGAAACCAGGTAAATGTAGCATGTAGCCAGATGTGGGGTCCCAAGATTGGACTTTTCTTGATGTGACATGGTTTAACAGTGCGGAAATAATTTTGAGGAATATTTGATGTGTCCTGGTTGCCTGTGTTGGACCTCCATGATCTAACAGATTGTGCCAAAGTCAAAAAGCAAGTGACCATGTATTCCAACAACAAGAACCTATTCACTGAACTCTCCAAAACCACTACACCTCCTATCCAGAGTGGCAGCCTTCAACACATGCTGGCTTGCAGAAAAGGCACAGTTAAGGTAGTTGCCAAAATAGGATACAAGAAAACTCACACTCTAGTCCTCAAGAACATCTTCTATGTCCCAACCTATGCAGCAAACCTCATTTCCCTCAACCTTGTTGCCAAAGTCATTAGTATCAGTAACAATGGTGGCAGACTCATTGCAAGGAAGGGAGGCAACATTATCTTCAAGGGAGAAACAAGAAACATGCTCACCTACCTATGCCAACCAAAGCCTGAATTTGCAGCTCTTACCAATGGTGCTGTCTCAACCTCAATTTGGCACCAGTGGCTTGGTCATCCTGGCAAAGGAAGGATGAAGCAGATATCAGAAGTCATCCCAGAAGTCACTAAAGAAACCAACATGAGCTCAGGAAAATGCCATGTATGCAAGGTCAGCAAATCTCATAGGCAACCTTTCCCCAACCACATGAAGACAACAACTGAGCCCCTACAGCTCGCACACTCTGACATTGTTGGCAAATTCTAGGATATAATGCCTGGAGGTCACCAATTTGCTGTAACCTTTATTGATGACTACAGTCTTTTTGTGACAGTTTACCTCATGGCTCACAAGATTGAGGTACTTGGTCATTTCCAAGAGTATAAGACTCTGATGGAAAACCAGACAGGAAAGAAGATATGATACCTCAGATCAGACAACAGTGGTGAGTACATCAGTAGAGAATTCAATCCTTACCTTTCCTCCACAGGGGTTCAACACAAGACATTGGCACCAAACACTCCTCAACAGAATGGAATTGCTGAACAATTGAACAGAACCCTCTTTGACATAACCAGAAGTCTCCTTCTTCAGGGAGGAGCACCCCACTACCTATGGGGAGATGCATTGCTCCATGCTGCCTATCTAAACAACAGGCTCCCTACAAAGGCACTGTCCATGGAGACACCCTTTAAGCATTTCCTTCAAAGGGAAGGAGACCACTTGATGTTGCAAGTTTTTGGATGCCAAGCATGGGCACACATACCTGAGCAGAACTGCTCAAAGCTCAACAAAAGAGCTCTATCCACAGTATACATTGCAGTCACCAATTGGTCTGAGGCTTTCAAACTACTTGACCTTTGGACCAAGTCTATTCTATCTAGCAGAAATGCTACCTTTGACAAGAAACTCTTCCCTTTCAAGGAATGAAACATCCCTCTAATTGAGGAAGTCAACACCATTGACATTCATGATGAGGCTCCTCAGGAGCCAATTCTCATCCATCCTACTCCAAACTGAGCCACAAGTCCAGACATCATAAACCCTCCAAGCAACAATGGACCAACATTTGCTCAAGAGGAACAATGTATGGGATTCCCTTACCTCACTCAAGAGGAAAGAGACCATAGGATTTCTACTCCACCCTTGGAAGATTATATATGCTCCCTCTCCTTTGTCACCATGGATGACATGAAAAACACCTTCACAAACAAAGCATGTACCAATGAAGGAGTTTATTTCCCCACATCTGATGATGAACCCAGGACCATCCTCCAAGCTCAACACCAGCCTCATTGGCCTAAATGGCAAGAGGCAATTCAAATGTGCTTAACTCACACCAGGAGAATAATACCTGGACCATAACAAATGCTCCCAACAGCACCAAGATCATTGGCTGTCCATGGGTGTTCAAGATCAAATGGAAAGGTGATGGAACCATCAACAAGTACAAAGCTATACTGGTTGCTCAAGGCTATACTCAAGTTCATGGTATCACTTACAAGGAAACCTTTGCACCAGTGGTTAAGATGACTATACTTAGGATGCTCATGATTATGTCACTCCAATATGACATGAAGATCTACCAACTTGACATCATCACTGCTTACCTCAATGGTGAACTGGATGTTGACCTCTACATGAAGCAGCCTCCATTGCCAGCCTCCATGATGCAATTGGGATCTCAATCCCTTGTCTGCAAACTCAACAAGTCTCTTTCTGGCCTCAAACAAGCTGGATGTACATGGTATCAAAAGGCTGACAGCACACTCACCAACCTAAGCTTCAAGCAATCCAACTACAACTCTGCTCTTTACTACATCAAGAACAAGGATGAACCATCTCTCATCCTCACCCTATATGTTGATGATGTTATCATCTTTGCTAAGCACAAGCCTACAGCAGACATGTTCATTGCAACTCTCCAATCCAGGTTCAAGATGACTGGCAGAGATCCAGTATCATTCATCTTAGGTATTCAAGTTACATCTACTCCAACATTGCTTCACCTCTCCCAAACTAGTCATATACACTGCCTACTCACACAGTTTGGTCTCAACAATGCAAACATCGTGCACACACCCACTGTTGCAAGTGATATTGTAAATGGAGTGGCCCTCAGTGCCAATGACCACTCCCTCCATCACACCATTGTTGGTTCAATCCTCTATATCTCCACCTGCACACAACCAGACATTGCCTTCACTGTCAATCATCTCAGTTGCTATCTTGGCTCCCCAACTGACAAAGCCATGACTGCTGCAAAGCATCTTCTCCATTATCTCAAAGGAACTGCCAACTATGGACTCCTCTTCACAAAGAAGGGAACATCCTTCCCTCCTGAGGAAGATTGGGGCCCACATTTGCAAACCTACTCTGATGCAGACTTTGGGGGGGACACTGCTACTTGAAAGTCCACATCAGGGATCACAAACACCATCAATGGAATGCCCTACAGCAGGTTAAGCAAAAGGCAACCCTTAGTCACAACATCAACAACCTATGCAGAGTACATTGCTATGGCAGAAGCATGCAAGGAGATCACCTGGAGCTGACAACTCTTAGCTGAACTCTCCTTCAAGACTCACAAGCCTACACTGCTATATGTGGACAACCAAGCAGCTATATACTTATCTAAGGACCCTAAGGACCATCAAAGAAACAAACACATCAACATCAAATATCACTTTGTCAGGGAGAAACAACTTGATGGTACCATCATAGTCACCAACATTCCAACATTGGGACAGCTTGCTGACAGTCTCACCAAGCCACTAGAGAAAATCAAAGTCTCACAGCACAGACAATATCTCAACATTTACCTGATTCAGGGCATCTAATCTCTATTAAGGGTCCATCTTCCCAATGTGGGGACTCCATTTCCATCATTTATCCAATGTTTCTGACACAGGAACCCATACCCCACAATCACTGCATCCAAATGGAAGCCTCCACATTCATTTGACACATCAAAAATCATCAAAATTCAAATTCAAAATTTTCCAGTGAGGTCAATAAAACATACATGACACAAAAATTCAATGTGTCAAGTTTTAAAAACATGGAAAACCAAAAATCAAACATTTTCTTCAAAAATTCAAAGGATCAAACTTGTCAAAAAAATTCAAAAATCCAAAATCTGATGATGGGCAATTTGTCCCAATTTAGGATCTCACATTCCTCAATCTCCAATATTTTGCCAATCATGGCAAGAATTTCCACAACCTTCCACACATGTCCAAGTGAAAATTTTTCAAATTCAACCCTGGACACATACTCAGCCATGATTTTGGGATACCCCAGCCCTTTTTCAGCTGAAATTTCCCCCCATTGGCAATCTACTGCCAAATTTTCTTTGGTATGCAAAAATTTATTTTCTGCATGTGAAATTTCTTTGGCATGCATCACTTTCAGACTCAGCCCACAAAAACCATACAACATATCATCATATCACTCCCATCACCACCAAACTTCTCCCTACACCTGCAATCTCTACCCCACATTTTTTGAACACCTTCCTCAAAGATGACCTCAACTCAACCCAAGCACATTCAAATCCCAGACTCCTCCTTAGAGGAATACAGTTCCAACAAAGACACAAGGAACAAAAGCCAGGAAAGACAACTGCCCAATGGGAATGAAGAAAAAGAAATGGCCCATACCCAGGATTTACTCTCCAATGATGAGAGTGGTACCTCCACCAGACAATTCCCCCTGCCCACTGACACCAACAATGAGAGGACCAGTCTCAGCCATTTCCCAGGTGAGAACAACATACTCAAGGATGGATTTGAGCTTGCCAATCAAGCTTGTGATAACTGCATCTGATGTGGATGCAAGTGCACTTATGGAACTGGAATAACCTTTGGTGGAAAGCCTTGAACCACAAATTGTGATCTCTGCATTGTGCAGCATTGTGCCTGCAACAGAAATGGGTACATGGGCCGGATGATGCCTGTCAGGGTTGAGGCCGATATCAAGTGTGTGGCAAGTTTTGGCTATGCAGATCCCACTATGCATGTGCGAAATCGAGGTTAAGAGGCCCTTATCCTCAATTTTGGCAAAATCAAGTTTAAGCCCTCCTTAAACTCAATATTGGTTACCCTGCTGGCACCCCATCCAGAAGTCATACAGCACATTCACTTGGGGTAATACAATGGCACTCTCAACTCCCAAGGGTGCACTAGTTGGCAATTGGAGTGTGCTGAGCAAGTGTAAGACCCTCACTACTATTGTGGAAGACACTGGTGTAGGTTCCAGGGACACAGTTGAGGTTCCACCTGCAATGTAGGTGTCGCAGGGTCAGTGATGGTGCTGACCCAATGTTTCTGATGCTCCTTCAACTCCTGGAGCTTGCTCACTGTAGAAAGTAATTGCAACTACCTGTATTGTGATCGTGATGACACTTGAAAGACTGATACTAACAGATAAAGATGGTAAAGACTAGAGTGGATGAGGATCCACACATCTGATGGCGAAAAGACCTTGACATATATAGGCCTACCTCTGGGGTAGGCCATGCTCCTTGAGCTCCTGGCTCAAGGCACCTGCCTCCAGGGCAGGCTCTGCTACTTGGTGAGCCCTCCTTGTGCCCCTATCCTTGGTACTCAAGCTCTGGGCCTGCTCAGGCCTCCTGGACCTGCAACTGGCAAGGCCCCAGCCCTCCTCGAGAAAACCCCTTAATTCATATATGTCCTACCTCCTACATGGGGCCTCCTACACCAGCCCTACCAAGCTAATGCCCCTTCCTCACCTGTGCCCTTCATCCTGGTGTGTATTGCCAGATGTCGGTGTGCCTGCATGCACTAGAACCTGAAATTGAGGTTAAGGGGCCCTGATCCTCAATTTCGCATACCCAGGCACTAGGCCTGTGTGTGCCCCGTAACAATGCCCAAGAAATGGAAGATCAAGACCATTGACAAAAACCTCACAATACTTAGAGGAATCATGGATGAACATGTGCCCAATAGTGAGAAAGATGCTGCTTTCATGGATCTGTGCAACATCAGACAAAACAACTTCTGATGTTATTGCCAAACTATTCTCCTATGGCAGCAATACCTCTTCCTCTGCCATCTGATTCTGCTTTCCCCATCTTCTCCTCATGTACACACAAATAAATTTCCTCTGGCCACCATCAAAACTTTGAGCACTTGAGATTGCCTGTGTTTGTGACACCTCAGCCAATGTTGCAAATGAGGGGGATGTTACGGGGCACACACAGGCCTAGTGCCTGGGTACACAAAATTGAGGATAAGGGCCCCTTAACCTCGAATTCAGACCCTACCGCATGCAGGTGCATGGACTTCAGGCAAATCACACCATGACAAGGGGCACAGGCAAGGAGGTGGGCACAAACTCAGTAAGGCTTGTGTAGGAGGCCCTACACAGGGGTAATAGATGTAGGAGTAAGAAGCTTTCACAAGGAAAGCTGGGGCCTTGCCATATGCATGCCCAGGAGGCACAAGCAGGCCCCAGAGTTCATGTGCCAAGGATAGGGGCATGCAGGAGGCAAGGAGGGGGACTCACTAGGGATACAAGCTTTTCTGAGAGGCAATTACCTGGAGCTTGAGTAGCATGGCCTGCCCAGGAGGTAGGCCTATATATGTTGTGGTCTTTCTCATCACCAGACAAGTGGATCCTTATCCACTCTAGTCTTTACCATCTTTACTATTCAGTATCAGTCTTTTAAGCATTATAATGATCACAATACAGGTAGTTGTGATTACTTAGCATCATGTGCAAGCTCAAGTAGGTGAAGGAGCCTTAGCAACATCAGGTCAGCACCATCACTGACCCTGAAACACCTACATCACAGGTGGAGCCTCAACCATGGCCCTGGAACCTACACCAGTGCCTTACATAGCAACAGTGAGGGTCTTGCACTTGCTCAGCACACTCCAATTGCCAATTAGTGCACCCTTGGTAGTTGGGTGTACATTTGTATTACCCCCCTGGAATGTGCCATGCAACCTCTAAATAGGGTGCCAACAGGGTTAACCAATATTGAGGTTAAGGAGGCTTTAAACTTGATTTCACCCAAATCAAGGATAAGGCCCTCTTAAACTCGATTTCACACACACATACTTTGGTTCTGGATAGCCAAACCTTGCCACTCTCTCGATATTGGCCTCAACCCTGACAGGGGACTGTTGGAATACTTGGTCACTTGCTTTTTTGACTTTGGCACAATCTGTTAGATCATGGAGGTCCAAGACAGGCAACCAGGACACGTCAAATATTCCTCAAAATTATTTCCACATTGTTAAACCTTGTCACATCAAGAAAAGTCCAATCTTGGGACCCCACATCTGGCTACATGCTACATTTACCTGGTTTCAGCTATTACTCCACAATTGCATGGACCCTGGACCCATATCTATAAGACACAATTTGTGTCAGATGAGTGTGGACCATATATATTGGAAAATATAGGAACACACTCCTCCATGATAGGGAAAGATAACATATATATGCAACACACATGCACACGATAAGCTCCTAAATTCTCACTGACTCTACTCAAGATCCCAAACATTGCTCCATACTCTTCAGGACCCTACACAGGTATCATGCCCTTGATATAGCAACAACATTGCCAACTTTGAGAAGGCATTGCTATCACAGGAAAACACATATATACATTGATTCACATGTAGATACAGTTGCAGAAAGTCATTCAAACTAGTTCCCACATCCTTGCATAGCAAGGTCTGCTCTTCTCTTCTTCTTCTTCTCTCCTCCTCCTGTGAGAGCAAGTTGCCTACATTGGTAGTTGCTCCTCAATCCCTACTGCAACCCTCTGATATCCTCTACATGTGGAGTGTATCTAAGCTGAAATATCTTCAGACTTAGCTCTACAAGCCCCTCCAATATAGCAAAGGCACAGTTGAGATAGCTACTTGTCTTGCCTTAGCTGATCAGTGGTTTCCATTTATCCTTGACCCCTGAACTTGTACTGGTAGTGTTAGGACCATAGGATCCAGAAACCACAAGGGGCTATGGTCAATTGGTGTTGGCAGGGATGGAGAGGCCATGGGCACACTGGTCAATGGTAGAGTACTGTGGGAAGGGGTCAATAGTATCAACTAGGTTGCTAATGAGTGAACTAAGTAATACATGTGACAAGGTTCCAAGGGAACCTCATGGGGGGGGGTTGAGTGATGTATATGGGACTCTCCCCACTGCCACAACAAGCTATTGATTATGATTGAAGCCATTTCCCTGGCGGGGTCACATGTATGGGCCTTGTGGGTCTGATGGGTACACAGTGCATAACACTACCCCCTGGTAGAGCCTGGCAGTCTGCTGCTGGGCCTTGATTGCCTCCATGGGTGGCGCACATGGCATCATCACAGGGGGGGGGGGGGGGGGCTATTGGAAGAAGTGAACCGGCAATAGGGCTACCACTACCACTTTGGGGGTCCAGGATAAAGGAAACCACTGATCAGCTAAGGCAAGACAAGTAGCTATCTCAACTGTGCCTTCCCTATATCAGAGGGGCTTGTAGAGCTAAGTCTGAGGATATTTCAGCTTAGATACACTGTATGTAGAGGATATCAGAGGGTTGCAGTAGGGATTGAGGAGCAACTACCAATGTAGGCAACTTGCTCTCACAGGAGGAGGAAAGAAGGGAAGAGCAGACCTTGCTGTGCAAGGATGTGGGAACTAGTTTGAATGACTTTCTGCAACTGTATCTACATGTGAGTTGATGTATATATGTGTTTTCCCATGATGGCAATGCCTTCTCAAGGTTGGGAATGTCACTGCTAAATTGAGGGTATGACACCTGTGTAGGATCTTGAAGAGTATGGAGCATCATTTGTGATTGTGTGTAGAGACAGTGAATGTTGGGAACTTATCATGTATGTATGTTAACTTTTCTATCCTTATCATGGAGCAGTGTGATCCTATCTCTCCACCATATATGGCCCACACTCATCTGACACTAATTGTGTCTTAGAGCTATTGGTCCAGGGTCCCTGCAATTGTGGAGTGATAGCCAAAAACAGGTAAATGTTCCCTATAATCAAGAGTGGGGTCCCAGGATTGGACTTTCCTTGACACAACATGGTCTAACAGTGAGGAATAAATTTTGAGGAATATCGACATGTCCTAGTTGCCTGTGTTGGACATCCACAATCTAACAGATCATGCTGAAGTCAAAAATGCAAGTGACTGCATATTCCAACAGGGGGTAGTGTTAGACCCACAGTTGGTTTCACACATGACCCTACTGGGGGGGGCAACCCCTGTTTGTCATCACCACCCCAGTGGGGTGATATGCATGTCCCCTGCTTCCTATGAGGTTCCTTCACAACCTCATTGCATGTATTACTTAGTTTACTCATTAGCTGCCAAGTCAATACTGTTCACCCCTTCCCACGCTGCTCCACCATTGACAAGTGTGCCCATGCCCTCTGTGTTCCTACCAACACCAACTGACCATAGCTGCTTGCTGTATGAAGATCCTACAGTCCTAACAGACAAGATGTGGATGTGTTAGTCAACTGCATACACCCAGTATACTCGGGAGGAGGGGATTGTGTGTACTGAGACAAGGTGTGGATGTGTTGCTTGACTGCATACACTCAGTAAACTTGGGAGGGGGGAATAATGTGTATTACCCTTTTTGACACACTCACACAAGAAAGAGATACAAGGTGTGGATGTGTTGGTCAACTGCATACACCCAATACACTTGGGATCATGGGCATAGTATGTATTGAGATGAGGTGTGGTTTTGTTGGTCAACTGCATACACCCAGTACACCTGGGAGGGGGGAATAGTGTGTATTACCCCTTTTGACACACCCACAAGACAAAGAGATGTGAGGTGAAGATGTGTTGGTCAACTGCATACACCCAACTGCATATACCCAGTATTGTTAGGACTGTAGGATCTGGAAACTGCAAGTGACTATTGTCAGTTGCTGTTGGTGGGAACAGTGAGGCTGTGGGCACACTGGTCAATGGTGGAGCAGTGTGGGAAGGGGTGAACAGTATTGACTTGGCAGCTAATGAGTGAACTAAGTAATACATGCAATGAGGTTCCTCAGGAACCTTGTGGGGAGACAATAGTGAGTATAAGGACATGCATCATGCCATTGGGATGTCAGGGGTGATTGTGGGTGCCTCCCCAGGGGGGTCACATGTGGATGGGGTACCCAATGGTGATTGGGGTGCTTTCCCCCATGGGGCTGTGTGTATGATTGCTGTGAGTCTAACATTACCCCCTGGTGGAGCCTGGTGGTCCATGTTATGGGGTGCACACAGGCCTAGTGCCTGAGTATGCGAAATTGAGGATAAGGGCCCCTTAAACTCAATTTTGAACTCTACTGTGTGCAGGCGCATGGACCTCCAGTGAATCACATCAGGACAAGGGGCACAGGTGAAGAGGGGGCATTAGCTCAGTAAGGCTGGTGTAGGAGGCTCCATGCAGAGGGTAGGACATATAGGAAACAAGGGGTTTTCATGAGGAGAGCTTGGGCCCCACCATTTGCAGGTCCAGGAGGCATGAGCAGGCCCAGAGCTCGAGTACCAAGGATAGGGGTATGTAGGAGTCTAGGAGGAGGGCTCACTAAGTAGCAGAGCCTGCCCTGGAGGCAAGTGCCTCGAGCCAGGAGCTCAAGGAGCATGGCCTACCCCAGAGGTAGGCCTATATATGTCAAGGTCTTTTCATCATCAGACAAGTGGATCCTCATCCACTCTAGTCTTTACCATCTTTATCTATTAGTATCAGTCTCTCAAGCATTGTCATGATTGCAATACAGGTAGTTGTGATTACTTTGTACAGTGTGTGAGCTCCAGGAGTTGAAGGAGCATCAAGGACATCAGGTCAGCACCATCACTGACCCTGCGACACCTACATTGCAGGTAGAACCTCAACCATGGCCCTGGGACCTACACCAGTGCCTTACACAACAGCAGCGAGGGTCTTACACTTGCTCAGCATGCTCCAATTAACAATTAGTGCACCCTTGGGAGTTGGAGGTGCCATCATATTGCTCCAACGAATGTGCTGTGCAACCTCTGGACAGGGTGCCAACAGGGTTAACCAATATCGAGTTTAAGGAGGCCTTAAACTCGATTTCACCAAAATTGAGGATAAGGGCCTCTTAACCTCGATTTTGCACACACGTAGTCAGATCTGCATAGCCACACTGGTCGTCACACTTGATATTGGTCCCCAACCCTGACATTGAGCTCTGGGCCCACTCATGCCTCCTGGGCCTGGATATGGCAAGGCCCAAGCTCTCCTCCTGAAAACCCTATATCTCCTACATCTCCTAACCCCCTCATATGGCTTCTTATACCAGATCTACTGTGCTTGTGCCATCCCCATGCCTGTACCCTTCCTTGTGGTCCAGCTTGCTGTCAAGGTTGGGGACCAATATTGAGTTTGATGACTAGTTTGGCTATGCAGATCCGATTACACATGTGCGAAATCAAGGTTAAGTGGCCCTTATCCTCAATATTGGTTAACCCTGTTGGCACCCTGTCCAGAGGTCACATGGCATGTTCACTTGGGGTAATACGATGGCACTTCCAACTCCCAAGGGTGCACTAGTTGGAAATTGGAGCGTGTTGAGCGAGTGTAAGACCCTCACTGCTGCAGTGGAAGGCACTGGTGTAGGTTCCAGGGCTGTGGTTGAGGTTCTACCTGTGATGTAGGTGTTGCAGGGTCAGTGATGGTGCTGACCTGATGTTCCTGTGCTCCTTCAACTCCTGGAGCTCACACACTGTACAAAGTAATCACAACTACCTGTATTGCAATCATGACAATGCTTGAGAGACTGATACTAATAGATAAAGATGGTAAAGACTAGAGTGGATGAGGATCCACTTGTCTGATGATGAACAAGACCTTGACATATATAGGCCTACCTCTGGGGTAGGCCATGCTCCTCAAGCTCCTGGCTTGAGGCACTTGCCTCCAGGGCAGGCTCTGCTACTTGGTGAGCCCTCCTTGTGCCCCTATCTTTGGCACTTGAGCTCTGGGCCTGCTCAGGCCTCCTGGACCTGCAACTGGCAAGGCCCCAGCTCTCCTCGTGAAAACCCCTTAATTCCTATATGTCCTACCTCCTGCTTGGGGCCTCCTACACCAGCCTTATTGAGCCAATGCCCCTTCCTCGCCTGTGCCCTTCTGTCAGGATGTGCTCCACTGAAGGTTTGTGCACCTGCACATGGTAGAGCTTGAAATTGAATTTAAGGGGCCCTTATCCTTGATTTGGCCAAAATCAAGGTTAAGACCCTGTTTATCCTCAATTTCACGTACTCAGGCACTAGGCCTGTGTGCACCCTGTAACACTACCCCCCCTTCCAAAGCTCAGCTCCGTCGAGGCAAATGAAGTCCTGCACCCGGCCTACAAGACCAGCATTTGGATGCCACCAGTGGCGTTTTCCTCCCATCTCACTCCAGTACCCCCCACTTTGGCCTCTGCAGCACCATGGCTTGCCATTCTCAACTTTCTCCATGCCATGCTGGTTGTAAGACCCAGGCAACTAGCGTTTCAGGGGCCCTAGCCACAGCTCCAGATGCAGTAGCCCCTCATGAGGCCACTCCTGGTTCCTCTACCTTGTTGGAAGCTCTCTTCCTGGTCCCAGGGTCCTCTCCACCTGCTCTTACTGGCGGCCCCTTGTCTCCCCCTCCAACCCCTCCTGGCATGCCTTTGGCCTGCCTTCCTTTACTCATCAACCCCACCTCATTGGCATCTGAGCCTCCATGCCAGAGGCTAGTTGTGAAGTTGCATTGGCCTCAAGTGGCCAACTCTGCTCCTCCTCTGGCTACTGGGCTGACTCGGGGAGCTCCTGCTCCTTCTGGGCTGGCCACCCCCTCACCTGGCTCCCCCCCTTTGGTTTCAGCTGACAAGTTGGTTGACTTGTACTCTGCAGGTCTTACCATGCCTCGTGAGCCTTTGCCTGCCCCTGTTACTGTGGTACATGAGACTTCAGCCAAGGCTATGGCCCATTGGGAGGAGGAGCTCCAGCATCCTTTGCCTCCTCCACCAACTGACAATGCTGTGGTGGATGAGGTCCTGCACACAGCCACTCTGCTGTACAAGTTGGCAGTGCAACACCTGACGCCAGAGTCCTTGCCTGGCTCCCCTCCTTGGTCTCCTGGCCCTCCCCCTGCGACTCATCCTCCCATGTTCACAGAGCTTGCCTCCTGGACATCCGAGCTGTCTGCACCAGTGCTCATGTTGCTGGTTGCTCGAGGTTTGTACCCACGCTGGTGGGTAATTGAGTGGGGCTCTCTGGCAGCCCATCATCTCCATTTGCTGGTCATGCTTCAGTTGACTGAAGGTTGCATGCCCTGGCTGAGTTGGTTGTGCAAACACTGTGCCTGACTGGATATCCCATGAGTACTCCTCCTCTTGTTTGTCCATTGCCTTCTTCCTGTACTGACCTTCCTCTCCTCTTCCACAGCTGCTTCCCATCTGCCTTTGCCAATCCCATGGGTGAGCACGGTTTGGTGCCTAGCAAGTGCTCCCACTGCCACTTGTCTGGGAATGTGGGTTGCCTTTGGACCGTTTGCACCCACCCTGGGAAGCGGTATGTTGGGGATGCTGAGCCCTGGCGTCTTCAGGTGGGTGAGCACAGGGTGGAGCAGGCTCACCTGGTACATGCTCATGGTTGAGGCCTGGGCGAGGTGCAACAGGAGGATTGTGTTTTTGATCCTCATAGCCACAACAACTGGGATTTTGCCCTTCACTGTGTCTGGGAGCTTGGAGCTGAGGTCCTGCAGCCTGTCATGGCTGCATTGGTGCAGTACATGGTCCAGCGCCAGTGCCTGTACTCTGAGTGCCAACCTCATGAGTCCATTACAACAGCTGGGGGTCCTCCTGACCCTCTTAACAACATCCTGGCTCCTCCTCCCCCTGTTTCCTCTTCCTCTTCCACACCTTTACCTCCTCCTGAGCTCAACCTTGAGTTCTTCATTCCTCAGTCCACAGAGTATGCTGTGGACTACTAGCTTCTTCTCATGTTTTCCAAACACTCTCTGATTGCATTCCTAACACTTGGTTCCCCTCGCTACAAGCCTCAATGTGGCATGAGCTGGTCACGGTAACTTTTGCCTTGTTCCTTGGTCTGTGAAGCGCACCCTGAAATTGAGTTTAAGAGGGCCTTATCCTCAATTTTGGTGAAATCGAGTTTAACACATCCTTATCCTTGATTTCACATTTCTCAGGCTTCACTGTTCCAGCCTCCTATAACCCAGGCCTCCTCCCTAGTTACTTGTGCTAGCACCTCCCCCCACCGACTCCTCATACTCCTGGATGAGGCTAGGGCACTCGAGGTGATCATGAGGTTCCCAGGAGGCAGCCTCCTCTGGGTACCCCTTCCACAGGACCTTGTACTCAAGGTTGGATCCTTGACCACATTTGCTGATGATGGCCTCTACCTCAAAGTTGAGGTCTTCCTTGTGGATTTGAGGCTGTACTTGGTGTTCTGTATGGCCAGGTAATGTACTGCTCTTGGATTTCTCCAACATCAATATGTGGAACACATCATGTACCCTGAGCTTGGGTGGCAGTTGCAGGTGATAGGCCTGTCTACCTACCCTTTCGATGATGGGGTATGGGCCTGCGAACCTTGTGTCGAGCTTGGGGCTGGGTCTTTGTGTCTTCCAGTTGGGACAGTTAATGTACACCAAATCGCATACCTTGAGCTCCATGTCTGTGTGCTTGCGGTTGTATTGCTCCACTGCACAAGCTTGAGCTTGCCTGATCTGCTCCTGTAGGTACTGCATGAGCTCCAGCTGTCCTTGTGCAAACTCTTGTCTTGCTGGTTCGAGCACTCCTACTGCCTGGGGTAGGTCTGGGTGCATCCTAGGATTCCACCCATAGCAGGCAAAGAAGGGGGATACCCCTATGCTGCTGTGCACCACATTGTTGTACACAAACTCTGCCATTGGTAGCAGACCTTCCCAATCATCCTGCTCATAGTTGCAATACAATCACAGGTACTGCTCTACCACTTGGTTCACCCTCTCTGTTTGGCCATCAGTTTGTGGGTGGTAAGCTGTACTGAGTGAGTGCTTGATGTGCAGGGCCTCTGTGAACTTCTTCCAGGTTGCTGAGTTGAACTGCCAGCCTCTATCAGAGACAATGTGGTCCAGGGCTCCAAAGCACTTCATCACCTGGACCCTGAACAACTCTGCAGTGTCCTGGGAGGTAGCTGTCTTGTATGTGGGTGCTAAGACAGCTAGCTTTGTGAGGCAGTCAACTACAACAAGGATGGAGTCGTACCCATTGGATGTGGGCAGGCCCTCAATGAAGTTGATGGATATTGAGCCCCAGGACTGCTCAGGGGTAGACAGTGGCTGCAGTAGGCTGTAGGGCTTGTGGTGTGGAGTCTTGTATCGAGCGCACACAGGGCAGCTTGCTACATAGTCTGCTACCCAGGTGCTCATCCCTGTCCACCAGTAGTGGCATCATACCAGCTCTAGGGTGGCATCCCTACCTCTGTGGCCAGCAGTGGCTCCATCATGGCACTGTGACATGACCATGTATCGCAAGTGCTCCACTGATAGAGAGCCTTCCCTCACTTGGGCACCTCCTCACATGTCTCCAGGGCCCTGCTTGCCTGGTAGAGTGACCTGAGGGATCACTAGCCTTCCCTCGTGGTACCACAGGCCTTCCTTATCTTCAAAAGGTTGGACTTCGTGCATTTCCAAGAGCTCCTGGTCCAGGGGCTGGAAGGTACAGGCTAGCTGCTCAAGTCAACCATTTGCAATTTCAGCTATGGTTGCATTGCCTGAACACATCTGAAATTGAGGATAATGGGGCCTTAAACTCGATTTAAGCTTCTGGCATGAAAACCCTAGCTGGCAATAGTTGCCAAACATTGTGTTCCACCTCTTCACCCATGGGCTGCATGTCCTGTCATCGAGTAAGGGCATCAGGCTCACTGGCCTTGTCTCCAGGCTGATATTGGAGTACGAAATTGAAATCAGCTAGCAACACAGCCCATCTCGCCTGCCTGCTGGTGATCCATCACTGTGATTTGAAGTCTTTGAGTGCCTCGTGGTCAGTGAGGATTACCAACTGGGTTGGGAGACCTGCGAGCATGTGGCGCCACTGAAACAGGCAGGCAACCATGGTGAGGAGCTCCTTATCATGGATCTCATAGTTGTGCTCCACTGAGGTCATCTTCCTTGAGTAGTAGGTGATGGGATGCCACCTATGCTCATGCTCCTGCTTGAGCACTCCTGCAATTGCAAAGTCACTTGCATCCATCTCCAACTATGTGGGCATGATGTATTGGAAGTGTTGTAAGACTCCTGCAGTGGTGAAAGCTTTGATCAGCTTGTAGAATGCCCCCTGTGCCTCCTTGTAAAGCTGCAGTTTCCTGAACCTCTCTACTGGCTTGACAGGCGAGGTCAAGGGCCTAGCAATCCTAGCAAAGTTCACAATGAACCTTCGATAGAAGTTTGCAAACCCTAAGAAGTGCTGTATGTCATGAATGCTTGCTGGTAGGGGCCATTCCTTGATCACTTGCACCTTCTCGGGGTCCATCTCAATGCCAGTTGGCTTGATGATGTACCCTAGGAACTCCACATTATTGGTGTGGAAGGTGCACTTGGACAGCTTCACAAATAGCTGGTTCTCCTGCAAGCACTTCAGCACCTCCTGTACATGTGCAACATGTTCCACCTCACTATTACTGAAGATGAGGAAGTCATCAAGGTACACCACCATGTAGATACTGATGATATCACAATATATGTGGTTCACTAGGGACTGAAATTGAGCTGGAGCATTTGCCAACCCAAACAGCATCACCAGGTACTCATAGAGGCCCAGTTGAGTACCAAAGGCTGTCTTCCATTTGTCTCCTAGAGCAATGCACACCAGATTGTATGCTCCTTTGAGATCCAGCTTTGTGTAGATGGTGGCCTGCCAGAGTAGGAACAACTGCTCCTCAATGAGAGGTAGTGGAGTGTGATTCTTGACAGTGACCTTGTTGAGCCCCTGATAGTCTATACACAGCCATAGGCCTCCATCCTTCTTTGGTACAAAGAGTACTGGTGATTGTGCAGGGCTCTTGGAGGGCCTGATGAAGCCCTTCTTGAGGTTCTCCTTGAGGTACTTCCTGAGCTCTGCCATCTCCTTGGGTCCCTTGAGGTACAGCGGGCCCTGAGGAGGCTTCCCTCCTGGTACCAGCTCAATGTGCAAATCATGATCAGCATGAGGAGGCAGCTTGTCAGCTTTTACCTCACAAAAAACCCCTTTGAGGTCCTTGTATGGGGCTGGTATCTCCAATTGCATTGGGGTTTCAGGCTCCACTTCCATTTCTACACCACAATCATTGCCTGTGGGCACAAAGCCAAAGGCTGGTAACAAGCTGGGAGGGGCTTCCAGTAGCATGAATCCAATGGGCCCATCATGCAATGCAGCCTTGATCAATTGAGTAGCCGAGACAAATTCATGACCATGTGGCACAGGTGCTTGCCGAAATCAAGTTTAAGGGTACCCTCATCCTCAGTTTTACATTTCCCGGATGTGACTCAAATTCCACTTGCCTGGTATCCCAGTCGATTCTTGGTTTCCACCTTTTGAGCTCAACAAAGCCCAGAATTAGATCATAGTCCAAGGCCTGGGCAACTGGTACCTTGAGGTTACCCAGTGGCTGACCCCCTACTTCCATGGCTACATTGGCGTTGCTGCTGATCATGAGCTTGTGGCCAGTTACACTGTGTTCTTCCCTTGTTTTTATAGTTTTTGTAGTTACTTGATGTCTTTGAATGAAATCTTGAGATAATAAGGACAGTCCAGCACCTGTGTCAGCAAGGATGTGAGCCTGGTGGCCATTGATGGAGCCTTTGAGCTCAAGCACCATTGCTTGAGTAGCACTGGTGGAGAAACAGTATTGACAATCTTGATATATACATTGGGATGGCAATCTAGGTTCCAGGGCGAGGCAGGCCATCACTGCATCTCCCCATGCTTGTTTCCCTGATTGCCCTGGCTCTCTTCAGGCTCCTGCCTGTACTTGCCTAGGTCCAACTCCTCTTCCTGTGGGGGTTGGCCCTCTGGGTCATCTGGCTCCTTGTGCAGCTCCTCCACTACTGGGTGAACTGCTACTCAAGGCCCACTGGGTTTGGGTTGAGCAGTTCCAACATTCTTGTTGGGACAGTTGTAGGACCAATGCCTGGTTCCCTGACAGATGCAACAGACACCACTACCAAAGGTAGTGGGGGTGCCTGTCCCTGGGAGCTTCTGGGCCAGGTGTGGGTGTAGAGGCCTGCTACCCAGGCAGTCGCCTAGTCGACCCTCTGTTGTTGCAGGCCTGGCCGGCGTCATCATGCCCCCTGTAGCCCTGGGCCATGGGGCTCCTTCGCTGGCTCCTGTGGTCCTTGCAGAGGCTGTACCAGTGCCCAGCCTGCTCATGCCTCGCTGGCCCATGTCCAGCCTGCTCCAAGTAGGAGCACCAGGGTAGGTGGCAATATGACTCTTGTTGATGGCCTCAACCTCCCTGTACCAGCTCCAGGGGTCCTCTGGAGGGTTCCTCTCAAACTTCTCCTGGAGACTGTGAGTGAGGCTGTTCCTGAAGAGGAACACAATGAGCTTGTTGTCATCATTGATGGCCTAGCTTTCCAGGTCCCTGAAGCACTCTACATGGTGTGTAGCTGCTCCGGGGGCATTGCTCTCCATCTTGAGGCCCTGTAGCTTGTTGTAGGTGTCCAGCCTGTCATTATGACAACTGTACTGCTCTCATAACCTAAGTGTGAAGAAGTACCAGTAGTGGAAGAGCCAGCCCTGCTGATTCCTATCAGTCCTAAGCTTGACCTTCCACCACTCTTGTGCTGTTCCTTCGATGTGACTCACAGTGTAATTGATCATGGTCTTGTGGTCCATTACTCCATTGTGTCACAGCCAGGTCATGGCGTCAATGAGGAACATCTCGACATCATGAGCATCAAACTTTGGAAAGGGATACTTGAGGTTGTTATTCACAGAAGGGGTCCCTGTTACAGAGCGCACACAAGTCTAGTGCCTGAGCACGCGAAATCAAGGATAAGGGCCCCTTAAACTCGATTTCGAGCTCTACTGCATGTGGGTGTGCAAACCTTCAGTGGAGCACATCCTGGCAAAAGGGCACAGGCAAGGAAGGGGCATTGGCTCGATAAGGCTGGTGTAGGAGGCCCCAAGCAGGAGGTAGGACATATAGGAATTAAGGGGTTTTCACGAGGAGAGCTGGGGCCTTGATGGTTGCAGGTCCAGGAGGCCTGAGCAGGCCCGGAGCTCAAGTGCCAAGGATAGGGGCATTAGGGGGGCCCACCAAGTAGTGGAGACTACCCTGGAGGTAGGCCTATATATGTCAAAGACTCATTCATCATCAGACAAGTGGATCCTCATCCACTCTAGTCTTTACCATCTTTGTCTTTAAGTATCAGTCTTTCAAGCATTGTCACAATCACAATACAGGTAGTTGCAATTACTTTGTACAGTATGCAAGCTCCAGGGGTTGAAGGAGCATCAAGATCATCAGGTTAGCACCATCACTGACCCTGCAACACCTACATTGCAGGCAGAACCTCAACTGTGGCCCTGGAACCTACACCAGTGCCCTACACATCAGTAGCGAGGGTCTTACACTTGCTCAACATGCTCCAACTAACAACTAGTGCACCCTTGGGAGTTGGAGGTGCCATTGTATTGCTCCAACAAATGTGCTGTGTGACCTCTGGATGGGGTGCCAACAGGGTTAACCGATAACGAGTTTAAGGAGGCCTTAAACTCGATTTTGCCGAAATTGAGGATAAGGACCTCTTAACCTCGATTTTGCACATGCGTAGACAGATCTGCATAGCCAAACCAGTCATCACACTCAATATTGGTCCCCAACCCTGACAGTACCCCTATCCTTGATACTTAAGCTCTGGGTCTGCTCATGCCTCCTGGACCTGCAGATGGCGAAGCCCAAGCTCTCCTTGTGAAAACCCCTTGTTTCCTATATGTCCTACCCTCTGCGTGGAGCCTCCTACACCAGCCCTACTGAGCTAATGCCCTCTCTTTGCCTGTGCCCCTTGTCCTGATGTGATTCACTGGAAGTATTTGTGCCTACATGCAGTAGAGTTCGAAATTGAGTTTAAGTGGCCCTTATCCTTGATTTCACATGCTCAGGCACTAGACCTGTGTGCACCCTGTAACACACCACACAAATCCTGATGTGTGCCTCCAGCACATCCAAGTGCAGAGGCTGCAAGAGGAAATGCAGGTGAGGGTGGAGGAGCTGGGGGGGTGGTGCCAGAAGCAGGAGCAGGCCCACCAATGGGCCTGTGGGTGCCCTGACCAGTGGGAGGAGGCTGCACCGGAGAGGGTGCAGAGGAGGGATTGGTCATTTGGCAGGGAGTCCATGGGGTGGGTGAACAGTTGTGGGGGGGTGGCCAAGAGCCTGGAGTGGGTGCAGGTTGTGTGCAGTGCCTTGGAGGAATGTGTGAAGATGGCCTCTTCCATGCTCCTGGACCTGGCCCACACATACCTGGGTGTGGTCAGGATCCCCTGCCACACAGTGAGGGCAGAGCAGGTGAGCCATTATTTGGTGAACCTGGTGGACCAACTCCAGGTCTTCCACCTCTGGTTGGATGCCCTCCCCTCAGATGAGTAGACTGGGGAAGGTGAAATAGGTTTGTTGCCACCCTTTTCTCTTCCTCGGTGTGTGTGTGAGAGTGTGAGAGAGTCTGTGGGGGCCTTTGACGCTTTGTGGGGTTGAAGCTATTGGAAGGAGTGAACTGGCAATGCAGTTACCACTACCGGTTCAGGGATCCAGAGGAGGGGGAAACCACTGATAAGCTAAGGCAAAGACTGGTAGCTATCTTGACTGTGTCTTCCCTATATCAGAGGGGCATGTAGAGCTAAGTCTGAGGATAATTCAGCTTAGATACACTCCATATGTAGAGGATATCAGGGATTGCAGTAGGGATTGAGAAGCAATTACCAACATAGGCAACTTGCTCATGCAGAAGGAGGAGAGTAGAAGAAGAAGGGAAAGAAGAGCAGACCTTGCTATGCACGGATGTGGGAACTAGTTTGAATGACTTTCAACAACTGAATCTACATGTGAGTCAATGTATATGTGTTTTCCTGTGATGGCAATGCCTTCTCAAAGTTGGCTATGTCATCACTGTATTGAAGGCATGATACCTGTGTAGGACCTTGAAGAGTATGGAGCATCATTTGGGATCTTGAGTAGAGACAGTGAATGTTAGGAACTTATCATGTATATGTGTGTGTATGTGTTATCTTTCCAATCCTTATCACAGAGGAGTATGACCCTATCTTTCCACTATATATGGTCCATACTCACCCAACACAAATTGTGTCTCAGAGATATTGGACTGGGGTCCCCGCAATTGTGGAGTGATAGCCAAAACTGGGTAAATGTTGCCTGTAATGAAGAGTGGGGTCCCAGGATTGGACTTTTCTTGATGTGTCATGGCCTAACAGTGAGGAAAATAAATTTGAGGAATATTGATGTGCCCTAGTTGCCTGTGTTGTACCTCCACAATCTAACAGATCATGCCAAAGTCAAAAAATGTGAGTGACTGTATATTCCAACAACTTCAAGACCTTTATGTTGGGCACAGCAAGAGATTGGTATGATTCTTTGACTGCCAATATGTGCAACAACTACAACACTCTAGAGCCACTATTCCTTTGCCACTTTGCTGGGATTCTCAAGCCCCAGGAGAGTGCTGCATTGCAATATCAAGCCTTTGAGGATGCCCTTAAGTCCAAGAAGACTGTTGAATCCCTTCACGATCAACAAGCTTGGTGTCTCTGGCTCTCCAAGACTCTATCTCTAGCCATTAAGATCAACACCAATTTTGCTTCTGACTTCCTCAATGATTGGCAGTTCTGGTCCTGACTACTGATGGAGCTACAAGTGCACCTTGGTAGTATGCCCAATTGCATTTTGGGTGCTGTCAATGCTTGTCGTGACCTACCCTCTACTGTGTATGAGGGGATTGTCACCAAGCACAACTTAGAGCATGATTGCAAAGAAGCAATTGACACTCAGATCACTTCACTTTCTTGCATTGTCAATAACCTCCATTGTAGAGGTTCTTTTCCACCTTTGCCTCCTGTGGAAAAGTGTGTGCACTTTGAACCTCTCCCTCCTCCTCTCTCTCCTCAACCTGGCAATTACCAGCGCCTTCTTCCCCCTTCCATGCCTACAGTAATTGTGTCCAATATTCCTCAGTTGGTTTTTGCCAACAATGAGGAAGAACATTGACAGTACCAAGACACCTTGAAGAAGTATGTGTGGGAACACCTGTGGGTATCCAGCTTGCCCCTTGCCAATGTCCCTTACCTGCTGACCCTGGGTACTGCTCCTCCTGGCTCTGGCGAATGTCATCAATGTGGCCAATGAGGTCACATGTATGGTGACTGTAATGCCAAGCACCCTGTTCCCCATGTTGGAATATACAGTCACTTGTGTTTTCGACTTCAGAACAATCTGTTAGATCATGGAGGTCCAACACAGGCAACTAGGATGCATCAATATTCCTGAAAATTACTCCCCCACTGTTTAGGCATGTTGTGTCAAGAAAAGTCCAATCTTGGGACCCCACATCTGGCTACAGGCTACATTTACCTGGTTTTGGCTATTACTCCATGATTTCAGGGACCCAAGACCCATATCTCTGAGACACAATCTGTGTTGGATGAGTGTGGACCATATATATTGGAAAGATAGGAACACACTCCTCTGTGATAAGGAAAGATAATGTATACACACAGCACACACATGCAAGATAAGTTCCTAATGTTCACTGTCCCTACTCAAGATCCCAAACAATGCTCCATACTCTTCAGGTTCCTACACAGGTATCATGCCTTCAATATAGTGATGACAATGCCAACTTTGAGAAGGCATTGCCATTACAGGAAAACACTTATATACATTGACTCACATGTAGATACAGTTGCAGAAAGTCATTTGAACTAGTTCCCACATCCTCACATAGCAAGGTCTGCTCTTCTTTCCCTTCTTCTTCTACTCTCCTCCTTCTGCATGAGCAAGTTGCCTATGTTGGTAGTTGCTCCTCAATCCCTACTGCAACCCCCTGATATCCTCTACATATGGAGTTTATCTAAGCTGAAGTATCCTCAGACTTAGCTCTACAAGCCCCTCTGGTATAGGGAAGGCACAGTGGATATAACTACTCGCCTTGCCTTAGCTGATCAGTGGTTTCCTTTTACCCTGGATCCCTGAACCGGTAGCAGTAGCCCCATTGCCGGTTCACTCCTTCCATTATAAGGCTCTTCTCAGTCACTTTGGTTCTGTTGGTACCCCTTCCCAATGTCAACATCTGGCAGATCTGCCCAGGGCAAAGCATTTAGCTTTTGCTGTAATGACCACAGAATGCAAGCAAAACAGGATGGTCATCTGTGATCCTGTGCTTACACATGAACCCCCTCCTACTAAGTGACAATCCAAGACTCAAGCCCTGTCTCCTCCTCAAAGGGAGTTTGTTACAGGGTGCACACAGGCCTAGTGCCTGAGTACGCAAAATTGAGGATAAACAGGGACTTAACCTTGATTTCGGCGAAATTGAGGATAAGGGCCCCTTAAACTCAATCTCGGACTCTACTGCATGCAGGCATGTAGACATCCAGCAACTCACACCAAGATGAAGGGCACAGGCGAGGAAGGGTCATTAGCTCAGTAGGGCTGGTGTAGGAGACTCCACACAGGGGTAGGACATATAGGAAATAAAGGGCCTTTCATGAGGAGAGCTTCAGCCTCGCTATCTGCAGGCCCAGGAGGCATGAGTGGGCCCGGAGCTGGAGAACCGAGGATAGGGGTACTCAGGAGGCATAGGGGAAGGCTCGCTATGTAGATGAGCTCACCCTGGAGGCGAGGTGCCTCCTCAAGCCAGGAGCTTGAGGAGTAAGGCTCACCCAGGAGGTAATGCCTATATATGTGGGAGGGCTCCTCATCATCAGATGAGTGGATCCTCATCCACTCTAGTCTTTACCATCTTTGTCTTCCAGTATCAGTCTTTCAAGCATTGTCACAATCACATTACAGGTAGTTGTGATTACTTAGTATAGTGTGCAAGCTCCAGGAGTTGAAGGAGCCTCAGTAACATCAGGTCAGCACCATCACTGACCCTGTGACACCTACATTGCAGGCAGAACCTCAACTGCAGCCCTGGAACCTACACTAGTGCCTTACATAGCAGTAGCAAGGGTCTTACACTTGCTCAACATGCTCCAATTACCAACTAGTGCACCCTTGGGAGTTGGGAGTGCCATCATATTACCTCACATGAATGTGCCATGCAACCTCTGGACAGGGTGCCAATAGGGTTAACTGATATCGACTTTAAGGAGGCCTTAAACCCAATTTTGCTGAAATCAAGGATAAGGCCCCCTTAACCTCAATTTTGCATATGCATTTTTGGATCTGTATAGCCAGACCTCACCACTTGCTCAATATTGGCCACAACCCTGACATTAGAGTGGATCATCCAAGTAGTGCCCCATGTTCATAATGGCAGAGAACAACCTAGCAGAGAACCTTGACAAGCTCATCCAATTGGTCAGCAAGCAGTGGGAGATACTCCTCAAGTGTAGCAAGTTTGAGGAGATGTACAATGCTAGCAGGCTGTGGGACCCTAACATGCTGTCTCTGCTACCTAGGCCTACACCTGAGGAGACTCAAGCACTAGGTGACCGTGGCTACACCAATGAGGACCTGTACTCCACACCCATGGGGTCCAGGGTCCAACATAGGCTGGCAGCCACTACCAAGTCAGAGAAAGGGGCCCCTCCTGCAAAGAACAACCTCAAGTATCCCTTGCCTAAGTTCGATGCTTGCAATGTCAAGATGTTCCTCATTGAAGCCACAACCTGGCTGCGACATAATGGGGTAGCAGATCACAAGACCATGATGAACTACACCACAAGCCATATGGAAGGCACAGCGCAAGAGTGGTGGAAAGCCAAGCTTCAGACTGACCAGAATCAGCAGGGCTGGCTCTTCCATGACAAAGATTTTTTCACACTCAGGTTATGAGAGCAGTACAGTTATCATAATGATAGGCTGGATGCCTACAATAAGCTACAGGGCCTCAAGATGGAGAGCGACACTCCGGGAGTGGCTACACACCATGTAGAGCACTTCAGAGACCTGGAAAACCAGGCCAACATTGACAATAATGAGCTCATCATGTTCTTGTTCAGGAACAGCCTCACTTGCACCCTCCAAGAGAAGTTTGAGAAGAACCCTCCAGAGGATCCCTGGAGCTGGTACAGGGAGGTTGAGGCCATCGACAAGAGTCATATTGCCACCTACCCTGGCACCCCTACTTGGAGCAGGCTGGATACTTGCCAGTGGGGCTAGAGCAGGCCAGGAACTGGTACAGCCCCTACAAGGACAACAGGAGCAAGTGGAGGAGCCCCATGACCTAGGGCTACTGGAGGCATGACCACACCAGCCCAGCCTGCGACAATGGAGGGTCAACTAGGCGACCACATTGGTAGCAGGCCCCTACCCCCACACCTGGCCCAGAAGCTCCCAGTGACAGGGACCCCCACTACCTTTGGTAGCAGTGTCTGCCATATCTGTCAAGGAACCAGGCATTGGTCCTACAACTGCACCAACAAGAACACTGGAGCAGCCCTGCCCAGGCCCAGTGGTCCTTGAGTGGCAGCCCACCCAGTTGTGGAGGAGCTACACGAGGAACCAGATGACCTGGAGGACCAACCCCTACAGGAACAGGAGTTGGACCTAGGCAAGTACAGGCAAGAGCCTGAAGAGAGCCAGGGTGACCAGGGAAACAAGCATGGGGAGATGCAGTGATGGCCTGCCTTGCCATCCCAATGTATATATCAAGACTGTCAATATTGTTTTTCCAACACCAGAGCTACCCAAGCAATGGTGCTTGAGCTCAAAGGCTCCATCAATGGCCACCAAGCTCACATCCTCGCTGACACAGGTGCTGGACTGTCCATATTATCTCAAGAGTTTTTTCAAAGGCATCAAGTAACTACAAAAAACATAAAGACAAGGGTGGTACATGGTGTAACTGGCCATAAGCTTGTTGTCACAGAGTGCACACTGGCCCAGTGCCTGAACATGCAAAATCGAGGATAAGGGCCCCTTAAACTCGATTTCAAGCTCTACCACACGCAGGTGCATGAACCCTCAGTGTAGCACATCCTGACAAAAGGGGGGCACACATGAGGAAGGGGCATTAGCTCAGTAGGAGCTGGTGAAGGAGGCCTCACATAGAGGATAGGACATAGAGGGATTAAGAGGCTTTCATGAGGAGAGCTGGGGCCTTGCCGGTTGCAGGTCCAGGAGGCCTGAGCAGGCCCGGAGCTTGCATGCCGAAGATAGGGGCATGAGGAGGGCTCAACAAGTAGTAGAGCCTACCCTGGAGGTAGGTACCTTGAGCCAGGAGCTCAAGGAACATGGCCTACCCCAGAGGTAGGCCTATATAGGTCCAGGTCTTGTTCATCATCAGACAAGTGGATCCTCATCCACTCTAGTCTTTGCCATCCTTATCTGTTAGTATCAGTCTTTCAAGCGTTGTTGCAATCACAATACAGGTAGTTGCAATTACTCTATAAAGTGTGTGAGCTCCAGGAGTTGAAGGAGCACCAAGAACAACAGGTCAGCACCATCACTGACCCTGTGACACCTACATTGCAGGCAGAACCTCAACTGTGGTCCTGGAACCTACACCAGTGCCTTACACAACAGCAGTGAGGGTCTTATGCTCGCTCAACACACTCCAACTAACAACTAGTGCACCCTTGGGAGTTGGAGGTGCCATTGCATTGCTCCCACAAACATGCTGAGCGACCTCTGGACAGGGTGCCAACAGGGTTAACTGATATCGATTTTAAGGAGGCCTTAACCTCGATTTTGCCCAAATTGAGGATAAGGGCCTCTTAACCTCGATTTCACACACATGTAGGCAGATCTGCATAGCCAAACCAGTTGTCACACTCAATATTCGTCCCCAACCCTGACACTCGTGATCAGCAATAGTGCCAACAAAGCCGTGGAAGTAGGGGGTCAGCCGCTGGGAAACCTTGAGGTACCAATGGCCCCGGCCTCAGACTACAATCTAATCCTGGGCTTTGACGAGCTCAAAAGGTGGAAAGCAAGGATTGACTGGGACACCAGGCAAGTGGAATTTGAGTCACATCTGGGAAATGTGAAACCAAGGATAAGGGTACCCTTAAACTCGATTTCAGCAACCACCATTACCACATGGCCATGAGTTTGTCTCAGCTACTCAATTGATCAAGGCCACATTGCATGATGGGCCCATAGGATTCATGCTATTGGAGGCCCCTCTCAGCTTGCTACCAGCCTTTGGCTTTGTGCCCACAGGCAATGATTGTGGTGTGGAAATGGAGGTGGAGCCCAAGACACCAACCCAAAGGGAAGTTCCAGCTCCATATAAGCACCTCGAAGGGGTCTTTTGTGAGGTAGAAGCTGATAAGCTGCCCCCTCATGCTGATCATGACCGGCACATTGAGCTGGTACCAGGAGGGAAAACCCTTCAGGGCCTGTTGTACCTCAAGGGACCCAAGGAGATGGCAGAGCTTAGGAAGTACCTTGAGGAGAACCTTGAGAAGGGCTTCATCAGGCCCTCAAAGAGCCCTGTGTGCTCACCAGTGCTCTTTGTACCAAAGAATGATGGAGGCCTATGACTGTGTGTAGACTATTGAGGGCTCAACAAGGTCACAGTCTAGAATTGTGCTCCACTGCTGCTCATTGAGGAGCAGCTGTTCCTACTCTGGCAGGCCACCATCTATATGAAGCTGGATCTCAAGGCAGCATACAATCTGGTGCATATTACTCCAGGAGACGAATGGAAGACAGCCTTTGGTACTCAACTAGGCCTCTATGAGTATCTGGTGATGCTTTTTGGGCTGGCAAATGCACCAGCTCAATTCCAATCTCTGGTGAACCACATATATCATGATATCATTGGTATCTACATGGTGGTGTACCTTGATGATTTCCTCATCTTCAGTAATAGCAAGGAGGAGCATGTTGCACATGTACAGGAGGTGCTGAGATGGTTACAGGAGAACCGGCTATTTGCAAAGCTGTCCAAGTGCACTTTCCACACCAATACTGTGGAATTCCTAGGGTACATCATCAAGCCAACTGGCATTGAGATGGACCCCAAGAAGGTACAAGTGATGAAGGAATGGCCCCTACCAGCAAGCATTCATGACATACAGTGTTTCCTGGGGTTTGCAAACTTCTATCAAAAGTTCATCACAAACTTTGCTAGGATCACTAGGCCCCTGACATTGCTGATCAAGCCAGTGGAGAGGTTCAAGAAACTACAGCTCAATGAGGAGGCCCAGGGGGTTTTCTACAAACTGATCAAAGCCTTCACCATGACAGGGGTCTTACAACACTTCCAATACAACATGCCCACAAAGTTGGAGATGGATGCAAGTGACTTTGCAATTGCAGGAGTGCTCAAGCAAGAGCAAGAGCATAGAAGGCACCCCATTGCCTACTACTCAAGGAAGATGATGTTGGCAGAGTGCAACTATGAGATACATGATAAGGAGCTGCTCACCATAGTTGCCTGCCTATGTCAGTGGCATCACATGCTTGCAGGCCTCCCATCTCAGTTGGTAATCCTCACAGATCAGGAGGCCCTCAAGTACTTCAAGTGGCAATGTTGGATCATGGGCAGGCAAGTGAGATGGGCTGTATTGCTAGCAGACTTTGACTTTGTACTCCAATATTGGCCTGGAGACAAGGCTGGCAAGCCTGATGCCCTTACTCGGCAACAGGAAATGCAGCCCATAGGTGAAGAGGTGGAACATAATGTTCAGCAACTTTTGCCAGCTAGAGTTTTTGTGTCAGAAGCCAAAATTGAAGATAAGGAGCCCTTATACTCGATTTCAGATGTGTGCCAGCAATACAACCATGACAGAAATTGCAAATGGTTGCCTCAAGCAGCTAGCTTGCACCTTCCAGCCCCTGGACCAGGAGGTCATGACAATGCATAAGGACCAACCTTTTGAGGACAAGGATGGCCTGTGGCACCATGAAGGAAGGCAGGTGATTCCTTGGGTCATACTACCAGGCAGACAGGGCTGTGGCAACACGCGAGGAGCAGCTCAGGTGAGGGAAGGCTCCCACTCTGTGGAGCACCTGTGATACATGGTCATGTCACAATGTCATGATGGAGCTACTGCTGGCCACGGAGGCAGGGACACCACCCTAGAGCAGGTAAGACACCACTAGTGGTGTCCAGGAATGAGTGCCTGGGTAGCAGACTATGTAGCAAGCTGCCCTGTATGCACTTGATACAAGACTCCATGCCACAAGCCCTATGGCCTACTGCAGCCACTGTCCACTCCTGAGTGGCCCTGGGGCTCCATATCCATGGACTTCATCAAGGGCCTGCCCACATCCAATGGGTACAACTCCATACTTGTTGTGATCAAACATCTCACAAAGTTAGCCGTCCTAGCTCCCACATACAAGACAGCCACCTCTCAGGACACTGCAGAGCTGTTCAGGACCCATGTGATGAAGCAGTTTGGAGCCCCAGACCACATTGTCTCTGACAGAGGCGAGCAGTTCATCTCAGCAACCTGGAAGAAGTTCACAGAGGCTCTGCTCATCAAGCACCTGCTCAGTATGGCTTACCATCCACAAACTGATGGTCAGACAGAGAGGGTGCACCAAGTGGTGGAGCAGTACCTGCAAATGTATTGCAACTATGAGCAGGACGATTGGGAGGGTTTGCTACCAATGGCAGAGTTTGTGTACAACAATGCAGTGCATAGCAGCATAGGAGTATCCCCCTTTGCCTCCTACAGGTGGAACCCTAGAATGCACCTGGACCTACCCCACACAGTAGGGGTGCTAGACCCAGCAAGGCAGGAGTTTGCATGAGGACAGCCAGAGCTCAACCAATACCTACAGGAGCAGATCAGGCAAGCTCAAGCTTGTGCAGTAGAGCAATACAACCACAAGCACACGGACATGGAGCTAAAGGTAGGAGACTTGGTGTACATTAACCATTGCAACTGGAAGGCAAGAAGACCCAGCCCTAAACTCGATACAAGGTTCACAGGCCCGTATCCCGTCATCAAGAGGGTAGATTGACGAGCATATCACCTACAACTTCCACCCAAGCTCAGGGTGCACAATGTATTCCATATATTGATGTTGGAGAAAGTCAGGAGCAGTGCACTACCAGGCTGTATGAAACACCAGATACAGCCTCAAATCCATGAGGAGGATCTTGACTTCGAGGTAGAGGCCATCATGGGCAGGCATGGTCAAGGGGCAAACCTCAAATACAAGGTTCTGTGGAAGGGGTACCCAGAGGAGGCTGTGTCCTGGGAACCTCATGATCACCTCAAGTGCCCTAGCCTCATCCAGGAGTATGAGGAATCAGTGGGGAGAGGTGTTAACACAAGCAACTAAAGAGGAGGCCTGGGTGCATACAGAGCTGGAGATAGCGAAGCCTGAGAAATGCGAAATCGAGGATAAGGACCCGCTAAACTCGATTTCACCCAAACAGAGGATTATTGGAAGGAGTGAACCAGTAATGGGGTTACCACTGCCAGTTCAGGGATCCTGGGGAAGAAACCACTGATCAGCTAAGGCAAAGGTGAGTAGCTATCTCAACAGTGCCATCCCTATATTGGAGGGGCTTGTAGAGCTAAGTCTGAGGATATTTCAGCCTAGATACACTCTGTATGTAGAGGATATCAGAGGTTGCAGTAGTGATTGAGAAGCAACTACCAACATAGGCAACTTGCTCACACAGGAGGAGGAGAGAAGAAGAAGAAGAGAAGAGAAGAGCAGACCTTGCTATGCAAGGATGTAGGAACTAGTTTGAATGTCTTTTTACAACTGTATCTACATGAGAGTTGATGTATATTTATGTGTTTTCCTATGATGGCAATGCCTTCTCGAAGTTGGCTATGTCTTCACTATATCGAGGGCATGATACCTGTGTAGAGTCCTGAAGAGTATGGAGCATTGTTTGGGATCTTCAGTCGAGACAGTGAATCAAGATGGGAGCTTATCTTGAGCATGTGTATGTTGCATATATATGCTATCTTTCCCTATCATGGAGGAGTGTGTTCCTATCTTGGCCAATATATATGGTCCACACTCATCTGACACAAATTGTGTCTCAGAGATATGGGTCTGGGGTCCCCGAATTGTGGAGTAATAGCTGAAGCTGGGTAAATGTTGTCAGGGTTGGGGACCAATATCGAGTGTGACAACTGGTTTGGATATGCAGATCTGTCTACGCATGTGTGAAATCGAGTTTAAGGCCTCCTTAAACTCAATATTGGTTAACCCTGTTGGCACCCTGTCCAGAGGTTGCATGGCACATTCGTTGGAGCAATACAATGGCACCTCCAACTCCCAAGGGTGCACTAGTTGTTAGTTGGAGCATGTTGAGTGAGTGTAAGACCCTCGCTACTGATGTGTAGGGCACTGGTGTAGGTTCCAGGGCCACGGTTGAGGTTCCGCCTGTGATGGAGGTGTTGCAGGGTCAGTGATGGTGCTGACCTGATGTTCTTGATGCTCCTTCAACTCCTGGAGCTCGCACACTGTACAAAGTAATCACAACTACCTGTATTGCAATCATGACAATGCTTGAGAGACTGATACTAATAGATAAAGATGGTAAAGACTAGAGTGGATGAGGATCCACTTGTCTGATGATGAACAAGACCTGGACCTATATAGGCCTACCTCTGGGGTAGGCCATGCTCCTCAAGCTCCTGGCTCGAGGTACCTACCTCCAGGGTAGGCTCTACTACTTGTTGAGCCCTCCTCATGCCCCTATCTTTGGCATGCGAGCTCCGGGCCTGCTCAGGCCTCCTGGACCTGCAACCGGCGAGGCCCCAGCTCTCCTCATGAAAGCCTCTTAATCCCTATATGTCCTATCCTCTATGTGAGGCCTCCTTCACCAGCTCCTACTGAGCTAATGCCCCTTCCTCATGTGTGCCCTTTTGTCAGGATGTGCTACACTGAGGGTTTGCGCACCTGCATGTGGTAGAGCTCGAAATCGAGTTTAAGGGGCCTTTATCCTTGATTTCACATGCTCAGGCACTGGTCCTGTGTGCACTCTGTAACACTACTCCCCCTTCCGAGGCTGAGCTCCATCAAGGCAAATGAAGTCCTGCGCCTGGCCTACAAGACCACATTTGGATGCCACCAGTGGTGTTTTTCCTCCCACCTCCTCCTCATTGTTTCCCAGCAATTGCATCACCATGCCTCATCGATCCAATGCCTCTTCATGGTACTTGGCCTGTAAAGGCCGCAGCGCTGCTGCACCTTCCTCACTCCCAGAGCCTGTTTCAGGCTCCCCCCCTTCTTCAGCACCTGCTTCAGGCTTGTCAGGGCCCTTATGGGCCCTCTTCCTGCTGGAGGAGGCTTCTTCTCCCCCTCCTCCTCTGGAGGAGTCCAGGGTGCCTCCTCACACCCCACCTCTGGCCCTAGGGGCCCACCTTCCTCTCCTGCCGTGGCCCCTTGAGGCCCCTGCCCTCCCGCCCGCGGCCCCTGTGGTGGGTGAGCCTCCTCGGCAGAGGCTGGTGGTCAGACTGCAATGCCCTCAGTCCACAGCTGCCCCCTCTTCTCCTCTTGCCAGCTCTGGCCCAGCTGGCAGGAGCTCACGACCCATGGGCTTGGTTGCTCCCTTGAGCAATCATGGCTGTCTGGATCCTTGGGATCCATTGGCAGATGTCTTTGTGGCAGGGCCTACCATTCCACTGGGGCCCTCTGCTGGTCCTGAAGCTTGTGCCTTCAGGGAGACCTCTGTGGAGGTGCTAGCTCATTGGGAGGAGGAGCTTTGTTGCCCTCTTCCTCCTCCTCCAACCGCTGATGCTGGGGTGGATGGGATCCTACACCCTTCCACCCCCATCTTCGACACCACTGTGCAGTGTCTCATGCCTGAGTCACTGCCTGGTTCCCCTCCCCAGTCCCCAGGGCCTCCACCCTTGACCTGCCCCCCCACCTTCTCTGAGCTCGCTTCTTGGAGCGCAGAGCTGCCAGCACCCATCCTCCTGCTGCTGGTAGCTCGAGGCTTGTATCCTTGCTGGTGGGTGGTTGAGCTGGGTTCCTCTGCGGCTTACTGGCTCCATGCCTTGGTAATGCTGCATCTGACTGAAGGGTGCATGCCTTGGCCCAGCTGGCCTTGCAAGCGCTGTGCTCGCCTCGACATTCCATAAGTACTATCCCCTGCTTCCTTGTAGCCTACTGCCCTTACTAACCTCCTCATTTCCTTTAACAGCTGCTTCCCATCAGCTTTTGCAAGCCCATTTGGTACCCACCTGCATGTACCTAGCAAGTGCTCACATTGCCACTTGTCAGGGCACATTGGGTGCATCTGCACTGTTCAAGCTTTCCCTGGAAAGTGTTACACTGGGGATGCTGAGCCCTGGCAATTCCAGGTTGGTGACCACAGGGTGGAAAGGGCCCACCTCATGCTTCCTTGAGGTTGTGGTCTGGGCAAGGTCATGGTCTGGGCAAGGTCCACTGTGAGGACCGCATTTTCAATCCTTGTGGGCACAAGGACTGGGACTTTGCCCTTTGTCAAGTGTGGGAGCTTGATGCCAACTGGTTGCACCTGGTCATGGCTGCCCTCATACAGTACATGACTTGTCGCCATTGTCTGTACTCCAAGTGGCAGCCTCACGAGTCTGTGACCACTTCGGGGGGTCCCCCTGATCCCCTTAATGACGTCCTGGCTCCACCTCCCCATGCTCCCTCTTCTTCCTCCACCCCCCTACCCCCTCCCGAGCTTGACCTTGAGTTCTTTGTTCCCCAGTCTGCAGAATACACTGCAGACTACTAGCTTTTCTCCCTGTCTTTGAGTTTCCAGAATTGCAATCCCACCCCTTGATTCTCTGCTGGTGTGAGCCTGAGTGTGACATGAGCTGGTCACAGTATCTTTGCCTCATTCCTGGTCTGTGAGGCACACTTTGAAATTGAGTTTAAGAGGGCCTTATCCTCAATTTCAGTGAAATCGAGTTTAAGAGGCTCTTATCCTCTGTTTTGGTGAAATTGAGTTTAGTGCATCCTTATCCTTGATTTCGTATTTCCCAGGCTTTGCTATTCCAGCTCCATATCCCCCAGGCCTCCTCCTTAGTTGCTTGTGCTAGCACCTCCCCCCACCAACTCCTCATACTCCTGGAAGAGGCTGGGGCACTCGAGGTGATCATGAGGTTCCCAGGTGGCAGCCTCCTCTGGGTACCCTTTCCACAGGACTTTGTACTCGAGGTTGGCTCCTTGACCATGTTTGCCCACAATGGCCTCCACCTTGAAGTCAAGATCCTCCCCATGGATTTGGGGCTGTACTTGGTGTTCTGTATGGCCTGGTAGTGCACTGCTCTTGGCTTTCTCCAACATCAATATGTGAAACACATCATGCACCCTGAGCTTAGGTGGCAATTGCAGGCAATATGCCCATCTACATACCCTCTTGATGATGGGGTATGGGCCTGCAAACCTCATGTCAAGCTTGGGGCTGGGTCTTCTTGTCTTCCAGTTGTGACAGTTAATGTACACCAAGTTGCCTACCTTGAGCTCCATGTCTGTGTGCTTGCAGTTGTATTGCTCTACCATGCGAGCTTGAGCTTGCCTGATCTGCTCCTGTAGGTACTGTGTGAGCTCCGGCTGTCCTCATGCAAACTCCTGCCTTGCTGGGTCTAGCACCCATACTGTGTGGGGTAGGTCCGGGTGCATTCTAGGGTTCCACCCATAGCAGGCAAAGAAGGGGGATACTCCTATGCTGCTGTGCACTGTGTTGTTGTACACAAACTCTGCCATTGGTAACAGGCCTTACCAATCATCCTGCTTGTAGTTGCAATACATTTGCAGGTACTGCTCTACCACTTGGTTCACCCTCTCTGTCTGACCATCAGTTTGTGGGTGGTAAGCTGTACTGAGTGAGTGCTTGATGAGCAGGGTCTCTGTGAACTTCTTCCAGGTTGCTGAGATGAACTGCCAGCCCCTATCAGAGACAATGTGGTCTGGGGCTCCAAACTGCTTCATCACATGGGTCCTGAACAGCTCTGCAGTGTCCTGGGAGGTGGCTGTCTTGTATGTAGGCACTAAGACCACTAGCTTCATGAGGTGGTCAACTATGACGAGGATGGAGTCATAGCCATTGGATGTGGGCAGGCCCTTGATGAAGTCCATGGATATTGAGCCCCCAGGGCCACTCAGGGGTGGACAGTAGCTGCAGTAGGCTGTAGGGCTTGTGGTGTAGGGTCTTGTATCAAGCGCACATGGGGCAGCTTGCTACATAGTCTGCTACCCAGGCACTCATCCCTGGCCACCAGTAATGGCACCATACCAGCTCTAGGGTAGCATCCCTTCCTCCATGGCCTGCAGTAGCTCCGTCATGGCATTGGGACATGGCCATGTATCACAAGTGCTCCACTGATAGAGAGCCTTCCTTTACTTGAGTGGCTCCCTGTGTGTCTCCATGGCCTTGCTTGCCTGGTAGAGTGACCCAAGGGATCACTAGCCTCCCCTCGTGGTACCACAGGCCATCCTTGTCCTTGAATGGTTGGGCCTCATGCATTGCCAGGAGCTCCTGGTCTAGGGGCTGGAAAGTGCAAGCTAACTGCTCAAGTTGACCATTTGCAATTTCAGCCATGGTTGCATTGCCAGTACGCATCTGAAATTGAGGATAATTGGGCCTTAAACTCAATTTCAGCTTCTGGCATGAAGACCCTAGCTGACAATAGTTGCCAAACATTATGTTCCACCTCCTCACCCATGGGCTGCATGTCCTGTCAACAAGTAAGGGCATCAGGCTCACCGGCCTTGTCTCCAGGCCAATATTGGAGCATGAAATCGAAGTCAGCTAGCAGCACAGCCCATCTCACTTGTCTGCCCATGATCCATTGTTGCAACTTGAAGTACTTGAGAGCCTCATGGTTGGTGAGGATTACCAGCTGAGATGGGAGGCCTGCGAGCATGTGGCACCACTGACATAGACAGGCAACTACGGTGAGGAGCTCCTTATCATGTATCTTGTAGTTGCGCTCTGCTGAGGTCATCTTCCTTGAGTAGTAGGCGATAGGATGCCACCTTTGCTCATGCTCTTGTTTGAGCACTCCTGCAATGGCAAAGTCACTTGCATTGGTCTCCAATTGTGTGGGTTTGTCATATTGGAAGTGTTGTAAGACTCCTGCAGTGGTGAAGGCTCCTATCAGCTTGTGGAAAGCCCCCTGGGCCTCCTCATTGAGCTGCAGTTTCTTGAACCTCTCTACTGGCTTGACAAGCAAGGTGAGGGGCCTAGCAATCCTCACAAAGTTTGCAATGAACCTTTGATAGAAGTTTGCAAAGCCCAGGAAGTGCTGTATGTCATGAATGCTTGCTGGTAGGGGCCACTCCTTGATCACTCGCACCTTCTCAGGGTCCATCTCAATGCCAGTTGGCTTGATGATGTATCCTAGGAACTCCACAGTATCAGTGTGGAAAGTGCACTTGGACAGCTTCGCAAACAGCCAGTTCTCCTGTAACCACCTCAGTACCTCCTGCACATGTGCAACATGCTCCTCCTTGCTATTACTGAAGATGAGGAAATCATCAAGGTACACCACCATGTAGATACCAATGATATCATGATATATGTGGTTCACCAGAGATTGGAATTGAGCTGGGGCATTTGCTAGCCCAAATGGCATCACAAGGTACTCATAGAGGCCCAGTTGAGTACCAAAGGCTGTCTTCCATTCGTCTCCTGGAGTGATGCACACCAGATTGTATGCTGCCTTGAGGTCCAGCTTTGTGTAGATGGTGGCCTGCCTGAGTAGGAACAACTGCTCCTCGATGAGAGGTAGTGGAGCGTGATTCTTGACAGTGACCTCATTGAGTCCTTGATAGTCTACACACAGACACAGGCCCCCTTCCTTCTTGGGTACAAAGAGCACTGGTGATTGCACAGGACTCTTGGAGGGCCTGATGAAGCCCTTCTTGAGGTTTTCCTCAAGGTGCTTCCTGAGCTCTGTCATCTCCTTGGGTCCCTTGAGGTACAATGGGCCCTGAGGAGGCTTCCCTCCTGGTACCAGCTCAATGTGCAAGTCATGATCAGCATGAGGAGGCAGCTTGTCAGCTTCTACCTCACAGAAGACGCCTTTGAGGTGCTTCTATGGGGCTGGTATCTCCATTTGCAGTGGGGCCTCAGGCTCTACCTCCATTTCCACACCATGATCATTGCCTGTGGGCATGAATCCAAAGGCTGGTAGTGAGCTGGGAGGGGCTTCCATTAGCATGAATCCAATGGGCCCATCATGCAATGCCACCTTGATCAATTGAGTAGCCGAGACAAATTCATGACTGTGTGGCACAGGTGGTTGCCAAAACTGAGTTTAAGGGTACCCTTATCCTCGGTTTTGCATTTCCCGGATGCGACTTGAATTCCACTTGCCTGGTATCCCAGTCAATTCTTGGTTTCCACCTTTTGAGCTCATCAAAGCCCAGAATTAGATCGTAGTCTGAGGCCTGGGCCACTGGTACCTCGAGGTTGCCCAGTGGCTGACCCCCTACTTCCATGGCTACGTTGGCACTGCTGCTGATTGCGAGCTTGTGGCCAGTTACACTGTGTTCTTCCCTTGTTTTTATAGTTTTTGTAGTTACTTGATGTCTTTGAATGAAATCTTGAGATAATAAGGACAGTCCAGCACCTGTGTCAGCAAGGATGTGAGCCTGGTGGCCATTGATGGAGCCTTTGAGCTTGAGCACTGTTGCTTGAGTAGCACTGGTGGAGAAACAGTATCAACAGTCTTGATATATACATTGGGATGGTGAGGTAGGTTCCAGGGTGAGGCAGGCCATTACTGCGTCTCCCCATGCTCATTTCCCTGATCGCCCTGGCTCTCTTCAGGCTCCTGCCTGTACTTGCCTAGGTCCAACTCCTCTTCCTGTGGGGGTTGGCCCTCTGGGTCATCTGGCTCCTCATGCAGCTCCTCCACTACTGGGTGAACTGCTACTTGAGGCCCACTGGGTTTGGGTTGAGCAGTTCCAACATTCTTGTTGGGACAGTTGTAGGACCAATGCCTGGTTCCCTGACAGATGCAACAGACACTGCTACCAAAGGTAGTGGGGGTGCCTGTCATTGGGAGCTTCTGGGCCAGGTGTGGGGGTAGAGGCCTGCTACCCATGCGATCACCTGGTCAACCCTCTGTAGTTGTGGGCCTGGCCTGTGTGACTGTGCCTCATGTAGCCCTGGGCCATGGGGCCCCTTTGCTGGTTCCTGTGGTCTGTGCAGGGGCTGCCCCAGTTCCCAGCCTGCTCATGCCTCACTGGCCCATGTCCAGCCTGCTCCAAGTAGGAGCACCAGGGTAGGTGGCAATATGACTCTTGTTGATGGCCTCAACCTCCCTGTACCAGCTCCAGGGGTCCTCTGGAGGGTTCCTCTCGAACTTCTCCTGGAGACTGCAAGTGAGGCTGTTCCTGAAGAGGAACACAATGAGCTTGTTGTCATCAATGTTGGCCTGGCTTTCCAGGTCCCTAAAGTGCTCTACATGGCATGTAGCTGCTCCCAGAGCATCGCTTTCCATCTTGAGGCCTTGTAGCTTGTTGTAGGCATCCAGCCTGTCATTACAATGCCTGTACTGCTCTCGTAACCTGAGCATGAAGAAGTCCCAATCATGGAAGAGCTGGCTTTGCTGATTCCTATCAGTCCTAAGCTTGGCCTTCCACCACTCCCTCACTGTTCCTTCCATGTGGCTCGTGGTGTAATTGATCATGGTCTTGTGGTCCATTACCCTGTTGTGTCACAGCCAGGTCATGGCTTCAATGAGGAACATCTCAACATTGTGAGCATTGAACTTTGGAAAGGGATACTTGAGGTCATTCTTTGCTTGAGGGGTCCCTTCTTCTGGCTCAGTAGTGGCTGCCTGCTTATGCTGGATCCTGGACCCCATGGGCATGGAGTACAGGTCCTTGTTGCTGTAGGCCTGATTTCCTTGTGCTTGGGGCTCCTCAATTGTAGGCCTGGGTAGTGGCGATGGCATGTTGGGATCCCATAGCAGGGCAGCATTGTACAACTCCTCAAGCCTGCTATGCTTGAGGAGTAGATCTGTTTGCTTGCTCACCAGTTGGATGAGCTTGTCAAGCTTCTCCGCCAAGTTGCTCTCTGTCATTTTGAACATGGGGTACAGCTTGGATGATCCACTCTAATGTAAGGGCTGGGGACCAATATCAAGTGTGACAACTAGTTTGGCTATGCAGATCTGATTATGCATGTGCAAAATTGAGGTTAAGAGGCCCTTATGCTCAATTTCGGCAAAATCGAGTTTAAGGCCTCCTTAAACTTGATATCAGTTAACCCTGTTGGCACCCCATCCAGAGGTCGCACAGCACATTCATTGGAGAAATATGATGGCACCTCCAACTCCCAAGGATGCACTAGTTGTTAGTTGGAGTGTGTTGAGCAAGTGTAAGACCCTCGCTGCTGTTGTGTAAGGCACTGGTGTAGGTTCCAGGGCCACGGTTGAGGTTCCGCCTGTGATGGAGGTGTTGCAGGGTCAGGGATGGTGCTGACCTGATGTTTTTGATGCTCCTTCAACTCCTGGAGCTCGCACACTGTACAAAGTAATCACAACTACCTGTATTGTGATTGTGACAATGCTTGAGAAACTGATACTAATAGATAAAGATGGTAAAGACTAGAGTGGATGAGGATCCACTTGTCTGATGATGAACAAGACCTTGACATATATAGGCCTACCTCTGGGGTAGGCCATGGTCCTCGAGCTCCTGGCTCAAGGTACCTACCTCCAGGATAGGCTCTGCTACTTGGTGAACCCTCCTCATGCCCCTATCTTCAGCACTCGAGCTCCAGGCCTGCTCAGGCCTCCTGGACCTGCAACTGGCGAGGCCCCAGCTCTCCTCGTGAAAACCCATAGTTCCTATATGTCCTACCTCCTGCTTGGGGCCTCCTACATTGGCCTCATCAAGCTAATGCCCTTCCTTCACCTGTGCCCCCTTGCCTTGATGTGCTCCCCTGGAGGTCCATGTGCCTGCACACAGTAGAGCTTGAAATCGAGTTTAAGGGGCCCTGATTTCGCGTGCTCAGGCACTAGACCTGTGTGCACTCTGTAACAGTGTTGTAACATTGTGAGTGTGCAGATCAATCTGGCTTTGGGCTCATAACCTATTGGAAGAAGTGAACTGGCAATGGGGCTAACTCTACCAGTTTGGGGTCCAGGGGTAAAGAAAACCACTGATCAGCTAAAGGTAAGTTGAGTAGCTATGTTGACTGTACCTTTCCTATATTGGAGGGGCTTGTAGAGCTAAGTCTGAGGGTATTTCAGCCTAGATACACTCCATATGTAGAGGATATCAGTGGGTTGCAGTAGGGATTGAGGAGCAACTACCAATGTAGGCAACTTGCTCTTGCAAGGGGAAAAAGGAGAAGAAGAGCAGACCTTGCTATGCAAGGAGGTGCAAACTAGTTTGAATCACTTTCTGCAAATGTATCTACATGTGAGCCAATGTATATATGTGTTTTCCTATGATGGCAATGACTTTTTGAGGTTGGCAATGTTGTTGCTATATCAAAGGCATGAAACATGTGTAGGAACTTGAAGAGTATGGAGCATTGTTTGGGATCTTGAGTAGAGGCAGTGAATGTTAGGAACTTATCATGTGTATATGTTATCTTTCCAATCCTTATCACAGAAGAGTGTGACCCTACCTTTTCACTATGGCCCACACTCATCTGACACAAAGTTTGTCTCAGAGATACAATTCCAGGGTTACTGCAATGGTGGAGTGATAGCCAAAACTGGGTAAATGTTCCCTATAACCAAGAATGGGGTCCCCAAGATTGGACTTTTCTTGATGCAACATGGTCTAACAGTGAGGAATTAATTTTGAGGGATATTGATGCATCCTAGTTGCCTGTGTTGGACCTCCATGATCTAACAGATTGTGCTGAAGTCGAAAATGCAAGTGACTGTATATTCCAACAGTGTTGACTGTTGGAGTCCCCACAGGGCAGACCAAACAAACAGCCTGGGGGTTTGCTCACCCTGCGACCCGGGGGGGGGGGGGGGGGGGGGGGGGGAAGCAAAAAAGAAAAGGGGAAAACAAATGGCAAGGAGTCAGCTACTTTCCGCAACTCCCAGACCCATGAGTGTACTTACCTGTCACCTGGCAGCCAGTGTGGCCACTCGCTTGTCCACCCACTGTGGTCCAAAGGGTGTCTGGGGGGCCTGTGTAGGAACTGTTGCCAGTTCCCCCCCACTGCCTGTGGAGTCACCTGCCATGTTGTTGTTGTTGACTCTCCAGTGGAAAGGGAAAGAGGAAACCAAAAGAAAACTCAATATCAGCAGGAACTCCCCCAGTTGGACTATCCACCCACAGAGCCACTTACCATCCTCCATCAAATTTTCCTCAATATAGGCAGACCCCACCATGGGGGGCCTGCCAGTAGCATCATTGGAGGTGGTAGACATTTTTGGATGAGGGAGAGGAAGGAAGGGAGGAAGAATTGCTGGAGTGGGTGTCCTTATATCCCCTGGACCCCCCAGGGTTGCAAGCCCTGTGGATGGAGCCCTCCACCTGATTAGCAGACTGACACATGCAGGGTGCAGGTAGTGACCCTTTGTGCAGATGGTGTGTCATGGCTGCAAGTGGACAATGCATTGTCTGCAACCCCTGGTAGCCAGTGTGGAGCAGCACCTGCTGTGCATCTCTGCTCCCCAATTGAAACAGGGTCCTTGCTGCAGCCAGAGCACCCAACAGCCCCCATGCTACCCACCATGAGAGCATTTGTCTCCCAACTTGGGCCAAGCCCCACACACAGCCCATGATGGTTGCCAATGCCTGGGGGCTGGCCACCCATCCACCCAACTGTCCCTGCACTCCCCATGGCAAGGACCCCCCATGCCTGCTGTGGTAACATCCTGTTAGTAACCCATGGTGACCACTGATGCCCAATGGCAGACCACTGGGCTCTGCTGGGGGGAAGTGTTAGACCCTCTGTGAATGGGCCCAAGCCCCTGCCCAGGCAAGTGCCCAGACCACTGACAGACTCCCTGCCTGCATGTGACCCTCCAGGGAAGCACCTGTGATCACCCCAGCATGCACCCTTATACTCACCCTTGTCACCCTGCAAGGTTCCTGGGGAACCTCATCACATGTATTACTTAGTTTGCTCATTAGCAACCTAGTTGATACTACTGACCCCTTCCCACAGTACTCTACCATTGACCAGCATGCCCACGGCCACTCTGTTCCCACCAACACCCACTGACCATAGCCACTTGTGGTTTCCAGATCCTACTGTCCTAACACCCAAGCTCTCCTCATGAAAAACCCTTATCTCCTATATCTCCTGACCCCCCAGTGTTCCTCTTACACCAGCTCCACTGGGCTTGTGCCATCCCCACACCTGTGCCCTTCCTCATGGTCCAGCTCACCTTGTGTCTATGTGCCTGCACATGGTAAAGTCTGACATTGAGGTTAAGGGCCCTCTATCCTTGATTTGGCTGAAATTGAGGTTAAGGCCCCCTTTATCCTCAGTTTTGTGTACTAAGACACTAGGCCTGTGTATGCCCTGTGTCAGGGTTGAGGCCAATATCAAGAGAGCGGTGAGGTCTGGCTATCCAGATCCAAAATACGCGTGTGCAAAATTGAGTTTAAGGCCTCCTTAAACTTGATATCAGTTAACCCTGTTGGCACCCTGTCCAGAGGTCGCACGGCACATTTGTTGGAGAAATATGATGGCACCTCCAACTCCCAAGGATGCACTAGTTGTTAGTTGGAGTGTGTTGAGTGAGTGTAAGACCCTCGCTAATGCTGTATAAGGCACTGGTGTAGGTTCCAGGGCCATGGTTGAGGTTCTGCCTGTGATGTAGGAGTTGCAGGGTCAGTGATGGTGCTGACCTGATGTTGCTAAGGCTCCTTCAACTATTGGAGCTCGCACACAATGCTAAGTAATCACAACTACCTGTATTGTGATTGTTATAATGTTCAAAGACTGATACTAAATGGTAAAGATGGTGAAGACTAGAGTGGATGGGGATCCACTTGTCTGGTGATGAGGAAAACCACAACATATATAGGCATCACCTCCTGGGTAATCCCTACCCCTCAAGCACTTGGCTTGAGGAGGCACCTCTCCTCCAGGGCAAGCTCATCTGCATAGCAAGCCATCACCCTTGCCTCCTAATTACCCCTATCCTCAGTACTTGTGCCCTGGGCCCACTCATGCCTCCTGGACCTGCAGATGGCAACACCCAAGCTCTCCTCATGAACCCCTTATTTCCTATATGTCCTACCCCTGTGTGGAGCCTCCTACACCAGCCCTACTGAGTGAATGCCCCCTCCTTGCCTGTGCCCCTCATCTTGGTGTGATTTGCTGGAAGCCCACGCGCCTGGACGTGGTAGAGTCCAAAATCGAGGTTAAGGGGCCCTTATCCTCGATTTCACATACTTTGGCACTAGGCATGTGTGTGCCCTGTAACACCCTGTAACAATCTCCTCTACATATGGAGTGTATCTAAGCTGAATTATCCTCAGACTTAGCTCTATAAGCCCCTCTGATATAGAGAAGGCACAGACAGAATAGCTAACCATTTTGCCTTAGCTGACTAGCAGTTTCCCTTCACCTCTGGACAAAGAACTGGTAGTGGTAGCCCCATTGCCAGTTCACTTCTTCCATTAGTCTTGATGCATGAGGGAATTTCCAGTTGTTGAAATTGGAAAATTTAACAGGGGGAGAAATTTCCTTGAGACATGCTGTGCTTTAAGTGTTGGATTTCCTCAATCTAACAGATTTTGATCTAACAGATTGTGCCATAGTCAAATGAGTTAGTGTCTGTGTATTCCAACAATTCCAACAGAACCCTTGCATTTGGAGCTATTAGATTTGTGCTCACACACACAAACACAATGCAAAATTTGTTGTCTTTTGAGCTGTTAGGTTCCCATTCAAACACACAAACACAACAGATAATTCATCGCTTTTTGAGCTGTTAGACCCCTATTGAGACACACATACACAACACATAATTTGTTGCATTTGAAGGTGTTAGACTTGTGCTTGCACACACATGCATGGGATGTGTAATTTGTAGTGTTTAAATCTAATAGATTCACACTCACACATGTGCATGCAACATGTAATTTGTTGCATTTTGAGCTGTTAAATTTAAGCACACAAACACACACATAATTTGTAATTTGTCAGGTTTGGTGCTGTTAGATTTCCATTGAAATACACATGAAACAAGCAATTTATCTTGTAATATGTTGCTTTTTGAGCTGTTAGATTCCCATTGACACACACAATGCATAATTTATCACAAATGTAGCTGTTAGATTTGTACTCCCCCACACACACAATGTGTTATTTATCACATTTGAAGCTGTTAGATCTACATGGACACACACCTGCAACACATACTTTATCATGTAATTTGTTGTGCTTCAAGCTGTTAGATTTCCATTGACACACACATGTGAAGTGTGATTTGTGCTGTAATAATTATTAAAGTTTTGGAAATGTGTACAAAATTGGGGACACATCATTCAATGCTCAGTATGCAGCCACATGACCTATGCACCAGCACATGTGTACATGCACATGCACAGACAAGATGGCAGCACATGAATTCATGTGGGACACTAGCGAGACCACAACTTGCTCAACCTCTCATCTCTCCTTCCCCTTATTGGAAGGAGTGAACCAGTAATGGGTTACCATTGCCAGTTCAGGGATCCTGGGGAAGAAACTATTGGAAGGAGTGAACTGGTAATGGGTTAATGCTACCGGTTCAAGGATCCTGGGGAAGAAACCACTGATCAGCTAAGTCAAGGGCAAGTAGCTATCTTGACAGTGCCTTCCCTATATCAGAGGGGCTTGTAGAGCTAAGTCTGAGGATATTTCAGCTTAGATACACTCCGTAAATAGAGGATATCAGAGGGTTGCAGTAGTGATCGAGGAGCAACTACCAAGATAGGCAACTGGCTCATGCAGGAGGAAGAGAAAAGAAGAAGAGAAGAGCAGACCTTGCTTTGCAAGGATGTAGGAACTAGTTCAAATGACTTCCAGCAACTGTATCTACAAGTGAGTTGATGTATATATGTGTTTTCCTATGATGGCAATGCCTTCTCGAAGTTGGCTATGCCTTTGCTATAGCAAGGGCACGATACCTGTGTCAAGTCTTGGAGAGTATGGAGCATCATTTGGGATCTTGAGTAGAGACAGTGAAACATTATAGGAGCTTATCTTTGAGCATGTGTGTGTGGTTGTGTATATACACTATCTTTCCCTATCACAGAGGAGTGTGTTCCTATCTCTGCCAGTATATATGGCCCACACTCATCCAACACAAATTGTGTCTCAGAGATATGGGTCTGGGGTCCCTGCAATTGTGGACCAATAGCCGAAATCAGGTAAATGTGATCCTGTGGCCAGATGTGGGGGTCCAAAATTGGACTTTTCTTGATGCATCGTGGTCTAACAATGTCAAAATAATTTTGAGGAATTTTGACGCATCTTGGATGCCTGTGTTGGAGCTCCACAATCTAAGAGATCATTCCAAAGTCGAAAATGCGAGTGACCATATATTCCAACACCGCCCCCCTGACCGACCTGCTCAAGGGAGGTGCAACGGGCAAGGTGGAGCTACCGCCGGCAGCCCTAGACATGTTCAACAGGCTTAAGGCCGCATTCACAAACACCCTAATCCTCTGGCATTTCTCCCCCCACCTCCCAACCATGCTGGAGACCGATGTGAGCAACACCGTCATTGCCATGGTGCTGTCGCAGTGGCACCCCTGCACTGACACCAACACTGCCAACCCCGCGATGGCCCCCAACGCCTGCACACACTCCCTTCACCCAATTGCCTACTGGTTGCAGAAGATGATACTGGCTGAGTGCAACTATGAAATCCACGACAAAGAACTCCTTGCTGTCATAGATGCAGGTGCGCACTGGCAGCACTACCTCCATGGGTTGGCCACAACATTCATCATCCACACTGACCACCAGGCACTACAATACTTCACCACCAAGTGACAGCTGAACTGCCAACAGGCCCAGTGGCAGGCCTGTTGGAAGGAGTGAACCAGTAATGTGTTACCATTGCTGGTCCAGGGATCCTGGGGAAACCACTGATCAGTTAAGGCAGGGGCGAGTAGCTATCTTGACAGTGCCTTCCCTATATCAGAGGGGCTTGTAGAGCTAAGTCTGAGGATATTTCAGCTTAGATACACTCTGTAAATAGAGGATATCAGAGGGTTGCAGTAGTGATCAAGGAGCAAATAACAATGTAGGCAACTTGGCTCACACAGGAGGAAGAGAGATGGAGAAGAGGAGAAAGCAGACCTTGCTATGCGAGGATGTGGGAACTAGTGTGAATGACTTTCTGCAACTGTATCTACAAGTGAGTTGATGTATATATATGTGTTTTCCTATGATGGCAATGCCTTCTCGAAGTTGGCTATGTCTTCACTGTATCAAGGGCATGATGCCTGTGTCGAGTCTTGGAGAGTATGGAGCATTGTTTGGGATCTTGAGTAGAGGCAGTGAAACATTGCAGGAGCTTATCTTTGAGCATGTGTGTGGGGTTGCATCTATACGCTATCTTTCCTTATCACAGAGGAGTGTGTTCCTATCTTTGTTAATATATACAGTCCATACTCATCCAACACAAATTGTGTTTCAGAGATATGGGTCCAGGGTCCCCGCAGTCGTGGATCAATAGCCGAAATTGGGTAAGTGCAGGCCTATAGCCGGATGTGGGGGGTCTGAAATTGGACTTTTCTTGACACATTGTAGCCTAACAATGTCGAAATAATTTTGAGGAATTTTGATGCATCTTGGATGCCTGTGTTGGACCTCCACAATCTAACAGATTGTTCCAAGGTCGAAAACGCAAGTGACTGTATATTCCAACATACGCAACCCCACACACATGCTCAAAGATAAGCTCCCACAATGCTTCACTGCCTCTACTCAAGATCCCAAACAATGCTCCATACTCTCCAAGACTTGACACAGGTATCATGCCCTCGATATAGCGAAGACATAGCCAACTTCGAGAAGGCATTGCCATCATAGGAAAACACATATATATACATCGACTCACTTGTAGATACAGTTGCAGAAAGTCATTCACACTAGTTCCCACATCCTTGCATAGCAAGGTCTGCTTTCTCCTCTTCTCCATCTCTCTTCCTCCTGCGTGAGCTAAGTTGCCTACATTGGTAGTTGCTCCTCGATTACTACTGCAACCCTCTCATATTCTCTATCTATGGAGTGTATCTAAGCTGAAATATCCTCAGACTTAGCTCTACAAGCCCCTCTGATATAGGGAAGGCACTGTCAAGATAGCTACTCACCTTTGCCTTAGCTGACCAGTGGTTTCTTCCCCAGGATCCCTGAACCGGCAACAGTAACACATTACTGGTTCACTCCTCCCAATAGCAGGACCTGCGAATGCTCAACGATGGCGTTGAGCAACGCGAGGTCTGTCGGGGCCTCGGCCGTCTGCCCACGTGTCTGGGCGCGGGTGCACTGATGCTCCTGGGCCATCTCGGCTGGGCAGTTGGGACTGTTGGAATATACAGTCACTCACGTTTTCGACTTCGGAACAATCTGTTAGATCATGGAGCTCCAACACAGGCATCCAAAACATGTCAAAATTCCTCAAAATTATTTCGAATTTCGGACCCCCACATCTGGCTACAGGATTGCATTTACCCAATTTCGGCTATTGGTCCATGATTGCAGGGACCCTGGACCCATATCTCTGAGACACAATTTGTGTCAGATGAGTGTGGGCCATATATACTGGCAGAGATAGGAACACACTCCTCCATGATAGGGAAAGATAGCATATATACACAACCACATACAAGTGCTCAAAGATAAGCATCCATAATGTTTCACTGTCTTTACTCAAGATCCCAAACAATGCTCCATACTCTCCAAGACTTGACACAGGTATCATGCCCTTGCTATAGCAAAGGCATAGCCAACTTCGAGAAGGCATTGCCATCATAGGAAAACACATATATACATCGACTCACTTGTAGATACAGTCGCTGAAAGTCATTTGAACTAGTTCCCATATCCTCACATAGCAAGGTCTGCTTTCTTTTCTTCTTCTCCATCTCTCTTCCTCCTGCATGAGCTAAGTTACCTACATTGGTGGTTGCTCCTTGAATACTACTGCAACCCTCTGATATCCTCTACATACATAGTGTATCTAAGCTGAAATATCCTCAGACTTAGCTCTACAAGCCCCTCTGATATAGGGAAGGCACTGTCAAGATAGCTACTTGCCTTTGCCTTAGCTGATCAGTGGTTGCTTCCCCAGGATCCCTGAACTGGCAATGGTAACACATTACTGGTTCACTCCTTCCAATAGGGACGGGCACGGGCGCGGTGATGGGCCTGCTCATGCTCGCAGCTGGCGTTGCCAGCAGCCTCGATGTCCCAATGGAGCTCCTCCTCTGCCAGAGGAAGCTTGCTGACCATCTTGGCCGACAGCTTGACATTGGGGTTGGGGTGCTGACAGCACTCAACCCCATTCGCCTGCCAGTCAGTGAGCAGTGCCACATAGACCCACATACACAATGGGCCCATTGCGCCGGCCATGCGAGGCACTAAGGCCCAGCAAATGAAACAAGGCAAAAGAGAGGTCAGTCGCACTACCAGGATGTTGGACGGCCCACAGCACAGAACTTACCCATCTCGTCAACATCACATGGGATGCCGTGTGTGTTGGTGCAACGCTGGCACCATGGCTTGCCCAGCACACAGATGCAATCTTCGCCTGCTTGGATGCAGGCAAAGCAGTCACCCCACTTGCCAGCCTACAGCATTGCCAGCTTGTTGCTGATGTCACCAGGGGTGGCTGCCGGCATGGAGGCAGCTGGCATCCACATGATGAGCTGGGTGGTGGGGGCAGCAGCAGAGGAGGCCACGGCTGAGGACAGCACCAGGGCCAACAAGGATTTGGCGAGTGTAATGGGCACTCTCTCGACGATGGGTGCATCCATCATTGCGACATCATCGTCGCCATCATCCTCAACCTCTGCAGACCAAAAAGGGAAGTGAGACAGGTGGGTTAGCAAACACTCCCAAGATACCTCGACCGGAACCATCCAACTTACCAATGACAGCACCAGCCAGCGCAGGGGTTCAGGCACCAGCCGACACAGAGGAGGAAGCGCCATGTGGTGCAGGAGTTCAGGCACCAGCCAACACAGAGGATGAGGTGCCACACGGTCCAGGAGTCCAGGCACCAGCCAATGCAGAGGAGGAGGCACCATGTGGTGCAGTGGGGCAGGCGGGCCCTGGCAGGTCCTCGGGCAGTGGTGTGTCCCATTGGTATGGGTGGGAGCACACTGCCACAGCACAGCATGGCCATGACAGACCGGAGGAGGGTGCAGACGGCATGTCGTCCCAGCCAGCCGCCGCAGAGGGAGCGCAGTGCGCAGGGTCAGTCCAGTCTGCCACACACGGAGGCAACAGAAAACCATCAGCGACCAACCTGACCCAAGTGTTGGAATATACAGTCACTCGCGTTTTCGACTTCGGAATGATCTGTTAGATCATGGAGGTCCAACACAGGCAACTAGGACATGTCAATATTCCTCAAAAATTATTTTGATGTTTTTAGGCCATGACACATCAAGAAAAGTCCAATCTCGAACCCCCCACATCCAGCTACAGGCTACATTTACCCAGTTTTGGCTATCACTCTACAATTGCGGGGACCCTGGACTCATATCTCTGAGACACAATTTGTGTTGGATGAGCGTGGACTGTATACTGGCAAAGATAGGAACACACTCCTCTGTGATAGGGAAAGACAGTGTATATACGCAAACACACACACACATACACTCAAAGATGAGCTCCTATAATGATTCACTGTCTCTACTCAAGATCCCAAATGATGCTCCATACTCTCCAAGACTTGACACAGGTATCGTGCCCTTGCTATAGCAAAGGCATAGCCAACTTCGAGAAGGCATTGCCATCATAGGAAAACACATATATACATCAACTCACTTGTAGATACAGTTGCTGGAAGTCATTCAAACTAGTTCCTACATCCCCGCATAGCAAGGTCTGCTCTCTTATCTTCTTCTCCACCTCTCTTCCTCCTGTGTGAGCTAAGTTGCCTATGTTGGTAGTTGCTCCTCAATTACTACTGCAAACCTCTGATATCCTCTACATACAGAGTGTATCTAAGCTGAAATATCCTCAGACTTAGCTCTACAAGCCCCTCTGATATAGGGAAGGCACTGTCAAGATAGCTACTCACCCCTGCCTTAGCTGATCAGTGGTTTCTTCCCCAGGATCCCTGAACCAGCAATGGTAACACATTACCAGTTCACTCCTTCCATTACCAAGGACCCCCAGCGCGAGCAACTTACCCGAGCTGTGGCAATTCATGCCGTCCACCATGAATGGCGCGGGTGCCACCGCCGCTGTCACCACCATCACCATCATTGTCATTGTTGTATCTGCACCACAGGAAAAGCAAGCACCAACCATCAGTGCCAAGCCATGACCAAAAACACTGACCAACGCCAAGGCACTTACCACCATCCACATCCATGGCACAGTCATGTGTGTCGTCATCATCCAGGGGCATTGAGACTGGGGGGTATAGCCCCAATGCAAAGGGGTAGGTCGCAGAGAAGGGAGGGGGCAACATGGTGGATGATGGTGGACAAAATGGGAGTAATGTATGGGCTCCCCACTTAGATGCTGGCACACAGCCCAAGGCTGCGGCAGCTGTCTTAGCATTGTGTGGTCTTGCAGCAGTTAAGTGCAGAACAAGGTTCAGATGGTGGGAGCACCATGCACACACACAAGAGATGTGCAGCCCCACCGATATGAAGCCAGCAGTATGCAGAGATCAATGCAGCAACACACGACAATCAAAGGGGTGACACCTGCATGATCCTGCAGGTGCACATCTGATGGTTGCCCCCTGTGACAGGGGTGTCACCGCCCCAACCACCCCAACCATTGCCATTGTCGCCCATGGACAGGCAACTCAGACATGGGGGTAATGTCAGACTGGACAGCTGACCGACACAGTGCCCACTGAGGTCAGTGCCCTCCCAGCCGAGAGACAGAGGGGCTGGCTGCGCTGCAGCATGTGCCAGCTCCGACCGATGCTAGGTGGCCCGACGAATGCTAGTCCTTCCCATGCCCCCCGATGGGGGTTGTCGACCAACCTCCATCACATGTATTACTCTCTTTGCTGTATAAGCAATAGTAGTGCCATGCCCTGACCACCGCGATGCACCGTCGCCCAGCTCATAAGACCCCGTCACTACCCCTAGACCCCAGATGGCCTCCTGTACTGTTCTGTTGCTCCTAACCTCTCCTGCCTGGCTGACCCCGACTGACCATAGCTGCCTTGCGGTATCCAGACCCTACGGTTCCAACAGCCAGTAGGCGAGGAGGTAGAACACAATGTTTGGCAACTATTGCCGGCTAGGGTCTTTGCGTCAGAAGCCGAAATCGAGGATAAGGAGCCCTTATACTCAATTTCAGCAAAATCGAGGATAAGGAGCCAAAATCGAGGATAAGGCCCCATTATCCTTGATTTCAGATGCGTACTGGCAATGCAACCATGGCTGAAATTGCAGATGGTCGACTCGAGCAGCTAGCCCATACCTTCCAGCCCCTGGATCAGGAGCTCCTGGCAATGCATGAGGTCCAACCTTTCAAAGACAAGGACAGCCTGTGGTACCATGAGGGAAGGCTAGTGATCCCTCGGGTCACGCTACCAGGCAAGCAGGGCCATGGAGACACACAAGGAGCCACTCAAGTAAGGGAAGGCTCCCTCTTGGTGGAGCACTTGAGATACATGGTCATGTCACAGTGCCATGATGGAGCCACTGCTGGCCACAGAGGTAGGGATGCCACCCTGGAGCTGGTATGATGCCACTACTGGTGGCCAGGTATGAGTGCCTGGGTAGCAGACTATGTAGCAAGTTACCCTGTGTGCACGTGATACAAGACTCCACACCACAAGCCCTATGGCTTCCTACAGCCACTGTCCACCCCTAAGTGGCCCTGGGGCTCAATATCCATGGACTTCATCATGGGCCTGCCCACATCCAATGGGTACAACTCCATCCTCATTGTAGTTGACCATCTCACAAAGCTAGCTGTCTTAGCAACTACATACAAGACAGCTACCTCCCAGGACACTGCAGAGCTGTTCAGGGCCCATGTGATGAAGCAATTTGGAGCCCTGGACCACATCATCTCTGATAGAGGCCAACAGTTCATCTCAGTGACCTGGAAGAAGTTCACAGAGGCCCTGCTCATCAAGCACTTGCTCAGTATGGCTTAACATCCACAAACTGATGGTCAGACAGAGAGGGTAAACCAAGTGGTGGAGCAGTACCTGCAAATGTATTGCAACTATGAGCAGGATGACTGGGAGGGCCTGCTACCAATGGCGGAGTTTGTATACAACAATGCTATGCATAGCAGTATTGGAGTATCTCCCTTCTTTGCCTGCTATGGGTGGAACCCTAGGATGCACCCAGACCTACCCCACACAGTAGGGGTGCTCAACCCAGCAAGAAAAGAGTTTGCATGAGGACAGCCAGAGCTCATGCAGTATCTACAGGACCAGATCAGGCAAGCTCAAGCATGTGCAGTGGAGCAATACAACCACAAGCATGCAGACATGGAGCTCAAGGTAGGAGACTTGGTGCACATTAACCATTGCAACTGGAAGACAAGAAGACCCAGCCCCAAGCTCAACACAAGGTTTGCAGGCCCGTACCCCATCATTGAGAGGGTAGGTAGATGGGCATATCACCTGCAACTGCCACCCAAGCTCAGGGTGCATGATGTGTTTCACATATTGATGCTGGAGAAAGCCAGGAGCAGTGCACTACCAGGCTGTATGGAACACCAAGTACAGCCTCAAATCCACAAGGAGGACCTCAACTTTGAGGTAGAGGCCATCATCAGCAAACGTGGTTGAAGAGCCAACCTTGAGTACAAGGTCCTGTGGAAAGGGTACCCAGAGGAGGCTGCCTCCTGGGAACCTCATGATCTCCTTGAGTGTCCAAACCTCATCCAGGAGTATGAGGAGTTGGTGGGGTGAGGTGCTAGCACAAGTAACTAAGGAGGAGGCCTGGGCAATACAGAGCTGGAATAGCAAAGCCTGGGAATTGCGAAATTGGGAATAAGGATGTGCTAAACTCAATTTCATTGAAACAGAGGATAAGGCCCTCTTAAACTCGATTTCAGAGCACACCTCACAGACCAAGAATGAGGCAAAGATACCATGACCAGCTCACATCACACTCAGGCTTGCAGGAGTAAGGGAACCAATTGTGGGATTGCAATTAAGGGATTTTGTTCAAGGACATACAGGCATGAGAAGGAAGTTAGTAGTCCATGGCATACTCCATGGACTGGGGGATGAAGAACTCAAGGTTGAGTTTGGGAGGGGGAGGAACAGCGGTAGGAGAAGAGGGGGCAGGAGGAGGAGCCAGGACAACATTGAGAGGGTCAGGAGGACCCCCCAAAGTGGTTGTGGACTCATGAGGCTGCTGCTCAGAGTACAAGTGATGGCAACAGGTCATGTACTGCATGAGGGCAGCCATTACCAGGTGCAACCAGTCGGTGTCAAGTTCCCACACTCGACAAAGGGCAAAGTCCCAGTCCTCATGCCTGCAAGGATCAAAAATGTGGTCCGTGTGGCAGACCTTGCCCAGACCACGACCATGGGGAAGGACTATTGGAAAATGGTGAACCAGTAATGGGTTACCATTGCCGGTTCAGGGATCCAAGGGAAATCTCTGATCAGCTAAGACAGAGGCGAGGAGCTATCTCGACAGTGCCTTCACTATATCAGAGGGGCTTGTAGAGCTAAGTCTGAGGATGTTTCAGCTTAGATACGCTCCATAGATAGAGGATATCAGAGGGTTGCAGTAGTAATCGAGGAGCAATTAACAATGTAGGCAACTTGGCTCACGCAGGAGGAAGAGAGATGGAGAAGAGGAGAAGGCAGACCTTGCTATGTGAGGATGTGGGAACTAGTTCAAATGACTTTCTGCGACTGTATCTACAAGTGAGTTGCTGTATATATATATATGTGTTTTCCTATGATGGCAATACTTTCTCGAAGTTGGCTACATCTTTGCTATATCAAGGGTATGACACCTGTGTCAAATCTTGGAGAGTATGGAGCATTGTTTGGAACCTCGAGTAGAGACAGTGAGGTATTGCAGGGGCTTATCTTTGAGTGTGTGTGTGTGTGGGGTTGCGTATATACGCTATCTTTCCCTATCATGGAGGGGTGTGTTCCTATCTTGGTCAATGTGTTCGGTCCATACTCATCCGACATAAATTGTGTTTCAGAGATGTGGGTCCTGGGTCCCCACGGTCGCGGGCTAATAGCTGGAATCGGGCAAGTAAGATCCCATAGCCGGATGTGGGAGGTCTGGAATTGGACTTTTCTTGACGCGTCGTGGCCTAACAGTGTTGAAATACTTTTTGAGGAATATTGATGCGTCCTGGTTGCCTGTGTTGGACCTTCACAATCTAACAAATCGTTCCGAAGTCGAAAAACGCGAGTGACTGTATATTCCAACAAGGGCAAGGTGGGCCCTTCCCACCCTGTGGTCACCTACCTGGAAACACCAGGGCTCAGTGTCCCCAGTGTACCACTTTCCAGGGAAAGCGCAGACAGTGCGTGTGCACCTGATGTGCCCTGACAAGTGGCAGTGCAAGCACTTGCTAGGCACTTGCAGGCAGGTGCCAAAAGGGCTCACAAAAGCAGAAGGGAAGCAGCTGGTGGAAAAGGAGTAGGTCAGTAAGGGTGGCAAGTGCTACAAGGGGGCAGGGGTGAAGTACTTATGGAATGTCTAGGTGAGCACAGCACTCGCACAACCAGCTAGGCCAGGGCATGCAACCCTCAGTCAGATGCAACATTACCAAGGCATGGAGCCAGTAAGCCACAGGGGAACCTCACTCAATCACCCACCAGCAAGGATACAGGCTTTGAGCCACAAGCAGTAGGAGGATGGGTGCTGGCAGCTCTGCACTCCAGGAGGCAAGCTCAGAAAAGGTAGGGGGCCAGACTGGTGGGGGAGGCCCTGGGGATTGAGGAGGAGAGCTGGGCAGTGACTCAGGCCTGAGACGCTGCAAGGTGGTGTCAAAGACAGGGGTGGAAGGGCACAGGACCCCATCCACCATGGCGTCCATGGTTGGAGGAGGAGGAAGAGGGTGTCAAAGCTCCTCCTCTCAATGGGCCATTGCCTCTGCCAAAGCCTCCCTGAAGGCACGAGCTTCAGGACCAGCCAGGGGCCCTAGCAGAACAGTAGGCCCCACCACAAAGATGTCAGCCAATGGATCCCCAGGATCCAGGCGGCAATGGTCACTCAGGGGAGTGTCCAAGCCCAAAAGTTGAGAGCCTCTGCCAGCTAGGCCAGAGCTGGCAAGAGGGGAGGAAGGGGTAGCTGCTGACTGAGGGTGACGCAGCTTGACTACCAGCCTCTGTTGAGGAGGCTCTTCCACCGCAGGAGCAGCTGGTGGGGAGGTAGGGACCTCGAGGGGCCCTGCCAAGAGAGGAAGGTGGGCCCCTGGTACCAAGGGTGGAGTACGAGGAGGCACCAGGGGCTCCTCAAGAGGTAGAGGAGGAGAGGAGGCCTCCTCAAGAAGAAAGAGGGCCTGCAACAGGTGCCGAGATGGATGTAGGGCCTGAAGCAGGCACTGGAGGAGAGGAAGGTGCAGCAGCATGGTGGCCCTTGTGGGCCGAGCGCTGTGAGGAGGAATTGGAATGACAAGGCATGATGATGCAAGCATCAGAGGGCAGTGAAGAGGAGGTGGGAGGAAAACACCACTGGTGGCATCCAAATGATGGTATTGTAGGCTGTGCGCAGGACTTCATTTGCCTTGACGGAGCTCAGCCTTAGAAAGGGGGGTAGTGTTACGGGGCACACACAGGCCTAGTGCCTGAGTATGCGAAATCGAGGATAAGGGCCTCTTAAACTCAATTTTGAGCTCTACTGCATGCAGGCACATGAACCCCCAGTGAATCACATCAGGACAAGGGGCACAGGTGAAGGAGGGGCATTAGCTCATTAGGACCAGTGTAGGAGGCACCACACAGAGGGTAGGACATATAGAAATTAAGGGGTTTTCACAAGGAGAGCTGGGGCATTGCCGTCTGCAGGTCCAGGAGGCCTGAGCAGACCCAGAGCTCAAGTACCGAGGATAGGGGCACAAGGAGGCATGGAGGAGGGCTCACTAAGTCGCAGAGCCTGCCCTGGAGGCAGGTGCCTCAAGCCAGGAGCTCGAGGAGCATGGCCTACCCCAGTGGTAGGCCAATATATGTCCAGGTCTTGTTCAACATCAGACAAGTGGATCCTCATCCACTCTAGTCTTTACCATCTTTGTCTGTTAGTATCAGTCTCTCAAGCATCATCACGATCACAATACAGGTAGTTGTGATTACTTTGTATGGTGTGCAAGCTCCAGGAGTTGAAGGAGCATCAGGAACATCAGGTCAGCACCATCACTGACCCTATGACACCTACATTGCAGGCAGAACCTCAACCACAGTCCTGGAACCTACACCAGTACCCTACACAGCAGTAGTGTGGGTCTTACACTCACTAAAAATGCTCCAATTGCCAACTAGTGCACCCTTGGGAGTTGGGAGTGCCATCATATTACCTTAAGTGAACGTGCCATGCAACCTCTGGACAGGGTGGCAACAGGGTTAACCAATATCGAGTTTAAGGAGGCCTTAAACTCAATTTCGCACATGCATATCTGGATCTGTATAGCCAAACTGTCAGGGTTGGGATGGATATCAAGTGTGTGGCACAGTTCGGCTATGCAGATCCAGATACACATGTGTAAAATCAAGGTTAAGAGGCCCTTATCCTTGATTTGGGTGAAATCGAGTTTAAGGCCTCATTAAACTCAATATGAGCTAACCCTGTTGGCACCCCATCCAGAGGTTGCATGGCACATTCACTTGGAGTAATATGATGGCACTCTCAACTCCCAAGGGTGCACTAGTTGGCAATTGGAGCATGTTTAGTGAGTGTAAGACCCTTGCTGCTACTATGTAAGGCACTGGTGTAGGTTCCAGGACTGTGGTTGAGGTTCCACCTGCAATGTAGGTGTCACAGGGTCAGTGATGGTGCTGACCTGATGTTCCTGATGCTCCTTCAACTCCTGGAGCTTGCACACCATACAAAGTAATCACAACTACCTGTATTGTGATCGTGACAATGCTTGAAACACTGATACTGACAGATAAAGATGGTAAAGACTAGAGTGGATGGGGATCCACTCATCTGATGATGAACAGGACCTTGACATATATAGGCCTACCCCTGGGGCAGGCCATGCTCCTCGAGCTCATGGCTCTAGGCACTTGCCTCCAGGGCAGGCCCTGCTACTTGGTGAGCCCTCCTCCTTGTCTCCTCATACCCCTATCCTCAGTACTCAAGCTCCGGGCCTGCTCAGGCCTCCTGGACCTGCAGATGGCGAGGCCCCAGCTCTCCTCATGAAAACCCCTTAATTTCTGTATGTCCTACCCTCTGCGTGGAGCCTCCTACACCAGCCCTACTGAGCTAATGCACCCTCTTCACCTGTGGCCCTTGTCCTGATGCAATCCACTGGAGGTCCACACACCTGCATGCAGTAGGGTTCGAAATTGAGTTTAAGTGGCCCTTATACTCGAATTTGTGTGCTCAGGCACTAGGCCTGTGTGCGCTCCATAAGACATGGCTTGTTTGATTGAAGTAATACAAATACACACCCAATACCAAGGGTGCACTAGTTGGTAATTGAGAGTGTTTGTATGAGTGTAAGACACTTGTGATGATGTGTGAAGGCACTGGTGTGGGTTCCAGGGCCATGGTTGAGGTTCCACCTGCAATTTAGGTGTCACAGGGTCAGTGATGGTGCTGACCTAATATAACTAAGTCTCCTACTACTCCTGGAGCTTACACACAATACTGGTGAGTTTCAACTACCTGTATTGTGACTTATATGATGACTGAAAGACTGAGACTAACTGATAAGGAAGGTAAAGACTAGAGTGGATGAGGATCCACTTGTCTGATGATGAGAAAGACTTCAACCTATGTGGGCCTTCATCCTGGGCAAGCCATGCTCCTCGAGCTCCTGGCTCAAGGCGCTCGCCCTCAGGGCAAGCTCGTGTACCCAGTGAGCCCTCCTCCTCACCTCCTTTGTACCCTTATCCTCAGTACTCCAGCTCCAGGCCCACTCATGCCTCCTGGGCCTGCAGATGGTGAGGACCAAGGTCTCCTTGTGAAAACCCCTTATCTCCTATATCTCCTACCCCTCTGTAGGCCTCTTACACCAGCTCCACTGAGCTTGTGCCATCCTCATGCCTGTGCCCTCCCTCATGGTCCAGCTGGCCTTGTGTCTACATGCCCATGCATGGTAAAGTCTGACATTGAGGTTAAGGGCCCTCTATCCTCAATTTTGCTGAAATTGAGGTTAAGACCCCTTTTATCCTTGATTTCGCATACTCAGGCACTAGGCCTGTGTATGCCCAGTAACACCTTATTCCCTTGTCTGCCTGGTAGTTTGACTTGTGGGATCACTAGCCTGCCTTCCTGGTACCACAGACCATCCTTGACTTTGAAAGGCTGTGCCTCATGTATTCCAAAGACCTCCTGGTCCAATGGCTGGAATATGCAAGCAAGTTGCTCCATCCCACCAGTGGCTATATCCACCATGGTTGGATTTCCATTGCATGTCTGAAATTGAGGATAACAGGGCCTTAACCTTGATTTTGCCAAAATCAAGTATAAGGGCTCCTTATCCTCAATTTTACCTTCTGGTGTGAAAACCCTTGCCAGCAAGAGCTGCCTTACATTGTGTTCCTTCTCCTCACCCACTGGTTGCATGTCCTGCTGGCAGGTGAGTGCATCAAGCTCTCCAGCCTTGTCACCAGGCCTTTATTGCAGTATGAAATCAAAGTCAGCCAGTAGTACAGCCATCTGGCTTCCCCCCCTGTGATCCAGTGCTGAGACTTAAAGTACTTGAAGGCCTCATGGCCCATGATGATAACCAGCTGGCTTGGGAGACCTGCAAGCATATGCCACCATTGGCACAGGCAGGCAACCACAGCAAGCAGCTCTTTATCATGTACCTTGTAATTGTGCTCTGCCAAGGCCATCTTTCTCGAGTAGTGGGCAATGGGGTGCCATCATTGGTTGTGCTCCTACTTGAGCACTCTGTCAGGGTTGGAGGCCTGATATCGAGTATACTGGCTTTGAGGATCGAGTGTCCAAATACACATGTGTGAAACCAAGGATAAACGGGGTCTTAACCTTGATTTGGGTGAAATCGAGTATAAGGACTCTTTAACCTCGATATCAGCTAACCCTGTTGGCACCCCATCCAGATGTCACATGGCAGGTTCATGTAACTAATATGATGTACACACTTAATACCAAGGGTGCACTGGTTGGTAGTTGAGTGTGTATGTGAGAGTGTAAGACAATTGTACTGATATGTAGAGGCACTGGTGTAGGTTCCAGGGCCACAGTTTAGGTTCCACCTGTGATGTAGGTGTTGCAGGGTCAGTGATGGTGCTGACCGGTTGTTGTTGAGGCTCCTACAACAACTGGAGCTCACAAACAATACTAATGAGTCACAACTACCTGTATTGCAACTGCTTACAATGACTGAATACTGAAAAGACTGAAACTACTTGGTAAAGATGGTAAAGGCTAGAGTGGATGAGGAACCACTCAACTGATGATGAAGAATGACACCATATACAGGCATCATCTCCTGGGCAAGCCCTACCCCTCGAGCTCCTGGCTTGAAGAGGCACCTCGCCTCCAGTGCAAGCTTGTCTACATAGCGAGCCCTCCTCCTTGCCTCCTGAGTACCCCTTTCCTTGGTATTCGAGCTCCAGACCTGCACATGCCTCCTGGCCTGCAGATGGTGAGGCCCTAGCTTCCCTTGTGAAAACTCCTATCCCCTATGTCTCCCACCTCCTTGTGCAAGCCTCTTACACCAGGTCCAGTGATTGTGTGCCATCTCCATGCCTGTGCCCTTCCTCTTGGCCTAACTTGCCTTGCATCTATGTGCCTGTGCACAGTAGAGTCTGACATTGAGGTTAAGGGCCCCCTATCCTCAATTTCACTGAAATCAAGGTTAAGACCCCTTTTATCCTTGATTTTGCATACACACACTCTAGGCCTGTGCACGCACTGTAACACACTTCTGCAATAGCAAAATCGCTTGCATCTGTCTCCAACCGTGTAGGCTTGTCATATTGAAAGTGCCAAAGGACACCTGCCCTAGTGAACAACTCAATGAGCTTATGGAAGGCCCCCTTTGCCTCCTTGTTGAGCTGTAGCTTCTTGAACCTTTCTACAGGCTTGACCAACAATGTGAGAGGCTTGGCAATCCTAGCAAAGTAGGCAATGAACCTCCTGTATAAGTTTGCAAAGCCTGGGAAGCACTGAATATCATGTATGCTTTATGACATAGGCCATTCCTTAATTGCTCACACCTTATCAGGGTCCATTTCAATGCCAGTTGGCTTGATGATGTATCCCTGGAACTCCACCATATCTGTGTGGAAGATGCACTTGGATAACTTTGCAAATAGCCTGTGTTCCTGCAACCACCATAGCACCTCCTGCACATGTTGTATATGCTCTTCCTTGCTGTTACTGAAGATGAAGAAGTCATTGAGGTCCACCACCATATAGATGCCAATGAAATCACAATATATGTAGTTCACCAATGACTGGAATTGAGCCGGAGCATTGGCTAACCCAAATGGCATGACCAAGTACTCATATAAGCCCAGCTGGGTACCAAAATCTGTCTCCCATTCATCTCCTGTAGCAATGTGCACAAGGTTGTATGCTGCTTTGAGATCCAGCTTCATATAGATTATGGCCTGCCTGAGCAGGAACAGCTGCTCCTCAATGAGGGGTAACAGCATGTGATTCTTGACTGTGACCTTGTTGAGGCCACAATAGTCTACACACAGATGCATGCCACCATCCTTCTTTGGTACAAAGAGCACTGGGGAGCATGCAGGGCTCTTTTAGGGCCTGATGAAGCCCTTTGTGAGCTTCTCCTCAAGGTACTTCCTAAGCTCTGCCATCTCCTTAGGTCCCTTGAGGTATAACGGCCCCTGTAGCAGCTTTCCTCCTTGTACTAGCTCAATGTGCAGGTCATTATCCATATGGGGAGGGTGCTTGTCAGCTTCTACCTTGCAGAAGACCCCCTCAAGGTGCTTGTATGGAGCCAGTATCTTCTTCTGCACTGGCTCCTCTGGCTCCACCTCAATCTCAACACCACAATTGTTGCCAGTGGGCACAAAGCCAAAGGCTGGTAACAAGCTTGGTGGAGCTTCCAGTAGCATGAATCCTATAGGTCCGTCATGCAATGCAGACTTGATCAATTGAGTAGCCAAGATGGACTTGTGTCTGTGTGGCACCAGTGGTTGCCGAAATCAAGGATAAGGCTGTTGGAATATACAGTCACTTGTGTTTTCAACTTAAGGATGATCTATTAGATTGTGGAAATCCAACACTGGCAACTAGGCATGTGTCAATATTCCTCAAAATTAATTCCTCACTGTTAAGACCATATTGTGTCAAGCAATCTCCAATATCTGGACCCCACTCTTGGTTATAGGGAATATTTACCCAGTTTTGGCTATCACTCCACATTTGTGGGGACCCCTGCCTGATATTTCTAAGACACAATTTGTGTCAGATGCATGTGGACCATATATGGTGGAGAGATAGGGTCACACTGCCCCATGATAGGGATGGGAAAGATAACACACATACATGATAAGTTCCCAACATTCACTGTCTCTACTCAAGATTCCAAATGATGCTCCATACTCTTCAAGGTCCTACACAGGTTCCATGCCTTTGATATAGCAATGACATTGCCAACCTTGAGAAGTTGTTGCCATCATAGGAAAACATATACATACATCAGCTCACATGTAGATACAGTTGCAGAAAGTCATTCAAACTAGTTCCCACATCCTTGCATAGCAAGGTCTGCTCTTCTTCTTCTTTCTCCTCCTGCAAGAGCAAGTTGCCTATGTTGGTAGTTGCTCCTTGATCCCTACTGCAACCCTCTGATATCCTCTACATACAGAGTGTATCTAAGCTGAAATATCCTCAGACTTAGCTCTACAAGCCCCTCCAATATAGGGAAGGCACAATCAAGATAGCTACTCATCTTGCCTTAAGCTGATCAGTTGTTTCCTTCACCCTGGACCCCTGAACTGGTAGCAGTAGCCCCATTGCTGGTTCACTTCTTCCAATAAAGGTGGCCTTAAACTTGATATCAGCAAAATCAAGTTTAAGGGTACCTTTAACCTCAATTTCACATTTCCTGGACACAACTTGAATTCCACCTGACCCATGTCCCAGTCAATCCTTGGTTTCCACCACTTGAGCTCATTGAAGCACAGGATTAGGTTGTAATCTGAGGCCTGGGCCACTGGCACCTTAAGGCTACCCAGCGGCTGGCCCCCTACCTCCACAGCTACAGTGGTGCTACTGTTGATAATGAGTGTATGCCCAGTTATGCCATGCACCAATCTTGTTTTTATGTTTTTTTGTAGTTACTTGATGTCATTGAACAAACTCCTGAGACAATATGGACAGTCCAATGCCTGTGTCAGCAAGTATGCAAGCTTGATGGCCTAGCCTTTGAGCTCAAGCACCACTGCCTTGAAAGCACTGGTTGTGGTTGAGAAGCAGGATTGCCAGCCTTGATATATGCACTGGGATAGCAAGGAGGGCTCTAGGGCAATGTAGGCCATCACTGCATCTCCCCATGCTTGTTTCCCTGGTTGAATTGGTGCTCCACACCCTCAGGCTCCTGCATGTACTCACCAAGGTCAAGCTATGCCTCTTGGGGAGGCTCCTCCTTGGCCTGCTCCTCCTGTTCCTCAGATAGCTCTTTGAGCACTGAGTGTGCGGCCTCTCACAGCCCACTAGGTCTAGGAGGGGCTGCCACTGCCTTCTTACTAGGGCAGTTGTACAACCAATGCCTTGTACCCTTGCAGATATGTGCGAAAGGTAGTATCTGCACCTGCCACTGGGAGCTTTTGGGCTAGGTGCATTGGCAGAGGTCTACCATCAAGGCAGTTGCCATGCCAGCCTTCCAGTATTGCCGGACAAGCCGGAGTGCTCATGCCACCGGCAGTCCTGGGCCAGGATACACCTGTGTTGACCCCTACTGGCCTACTGGCGACTGGTGTCAAGGCTGAGGCCAGATATCGAGTATACTGAACTTGATCACTGGGTGTACAATTACATGTCCTCAAAAACAAGGATAAACGGGGTCTTAACCACGATTTGGGTGAAATTGAGTTTAAGGGTTCCTTAACCTTTATATTGGCCAGCCCTGTTGGCACCCCATCCAAAGGTTATGTAGCATGTTCACTTAGACTAATACAATATACACACCCAGTACCAAGGGTGCTCTAATTGGTATTTGAGTGTATCTACGAGGGTGTAAAACCCTCCTACTGATATGTAGAGGCACTGGTGTAGGTTCCAGAGCTGCAGTTGAGGTTCCACCTGCAATGTAGGTGTCGCAGGGTCAGTGATGGTGCTGACCTGATGTTGCTAAGGCTCCTACAACTCCTGGAGCTTGCACACAATACTGCTTTGTTGCAACTAGTTGTATTGCAACTATATGAAAGCCTGAAAGACTGAAAAGACTGATATGATTTGGTAAAAATGATAAAGACTAGAGTGGATGAGGATCCACTTGTCTGATGATGAAGAAAACCATGACAAATATAGGAATTGCCTCCTGGGCAAGCCACACTCCTCAAGCTCCTGGCATGAGGAGGCACCTTGCCTCCAGGGAAAGCTTGTCTAAATTGCAAGCCCTCCTCCTCACCTCCTATGTACCCCTATCCTTGTTACTTGAGCTCTGGGCCCACTCATGCCTCCTGGCCTGCAAAAGGTGAGGCCCAAGCTCTCCTTGTGAAAAGCTCCCATCTCCTAGATCTCCTAACATCCTCACACAGCCTCTTACACTAGCTTCATTGAGCTTGTACCATTCCCATGCCTATATCCTTCCTTGTGGTCCAGCTTGCCTTGAGTCTATGCACCCATATGCAGTAAAGTCTGACATTGTGGTTAAGGGCCCTCTTTCCTTGATTTTGGTGAAATTGAGGTTAAGACCCCCTTTTACCTTGATTTTGTGTTCTCAGGCACTAGGCCTGTGTACGCCCTGTAACACTACCCCCCCTTCCAAGGCTGAGCTCTGTCGAGGCAAATGAAGTCTGTGCCACACCCACAAGACCTTCAATGGAACACCACCTGTGGCATTAGCCACCCACACCATCCCATTTACCCCCCACCAGCACTTGCAGCATCATGCCTCGCCAATCTAGATCATCCTCACAATGTGTGGCCCACAATGTTAAAACCATGCTGCTGCTCCTCCCCCTCCTGGCAGCCCAGAGGCTCAACTGGCACCTACTTCAGGCCCATCTGAGCCTTTGTGGGCTCTCTTCCTTGTGGAGGATGCCTCCCCACCACCCATGCAGCCTGAGGAGGTCATAGAGCCTCCTCACACACCTCCTCTTGCTCTGGGAGCTCATTTGCCCCTCTTGGAGGCTTCCACCACTGCTGCCATGCCTGTTCCTGTTGGTGTGGCAGAGGAGCCTCCCTGACAGAGGCTGGTAGTCAAGCTGCACCACTGTGGTGTAGCTACTAGCCTTCCCACTCCACCCCCTAGCTCTGGCCCAACTCAGGGGGCCTCTCGACCTTCTGGCCTGGTTGCTCCTATGAGCAAACATTGCCACCTGGATCCTGATGATCCCTTGGTGGATGCCTTTGTGGCAGGGCCCACAGTGCCCCTGGAGCCTCCAGCTGCTCCTTAAGCTCGTGCTCTCAGGGAGACCTCAGCAGAGGCTATGACTTGATGGGAGGAGGAGTTCAGGCAACCCATGTCCCCTCCACCGTCCACTGATGCTATATGTCAGGGTTGAGGCTGATCTCGAGTATACTGACGTTGAGGACCGGGTATCCAAATATGCATGTGCAAGATCAAGGATAGATGGGGTCTTATCCTTGATTTGGGTGAAATCGAGTTTAAGGGCTCCTTAACCTCAATATTGGCTAACCCTGTTGGCACCCCACTCAGAGGTTGTGCAGCACATTCACTTGAAGTAATACAAGTACACACCCAATGCCAAGGGTGCACTAGTTGGCAATTGAGCATGTTTGTGTGAGTGTAAGACACTTGTGCTGCTATGTAAAGGCACTGGTGTAGGTTCCAGGACTGCAGTTGAGGTTCTGCCTGTGATGTAGGTGTTACAGGTCCAGTGATGGTGCTGACCCAATGTTGTTGAGGCTCCTATGACTACTGGAGCTCACATACAATGATACTACATCACAACTACCTGTATTGCGACTGATACAAACACCTGAGTACTGAAAGACTGAAATGACTTGATAAAGATGGTAAAGACTAGAGTGGATGAGGATCCACTCATCTGATGATGGTGAAGACCATGACATATATAGGCCTTACTTCCAGGGTCAGCCTTACTCCTCAAGCACCTGGCATGAGGAGGTACCCCACCTCCAGGGCAAGCTCTTCTACCTAGCAAGCCCTCCTTCTCACCCCCTGAGTACCCCTATTCCTGGTACTCGAGCTCCGGACTAGCTGGTGCCTCCTGGCCTGCAGATGGCGAGGTCCCAGCTTTCCTCGTGAAAGGCCCCTACCCCTATGTCTCCTAGCTGTTACAGGGTGTTCACAGGCCTAGTGCCTGGGTATGCGAAATTGAGGATAAACAGGGGCTTAACCTCGATTTTGTCCAAATCGAGGATAAGGGGCCCTTAACCTCAATGTCAGTCTTTACCATGCACAGGCACATAGGCACAAGGCAAGCTGGACAAAGAGGAAGGGCACAGGTGTGGAAATGGCACAAGCTCAGTGGAGCTGGTGTAAGAGGCCTACAGAGGGGTAGGAGATATAGGAGATAAGGGGTTTTCACAAGGAGACCTTGGGCCTTGCCATCTGCAGGTCCAGGAGGCATAAGCAGGCCCAGAGCTCGAGAACTGAGGATAGGGGAACTTAGGTGGCAAGGGGGATGCCTTGCTATGTAGATGAGCATGCCCTGGAGGCAAGGTGCCTCCTCAAGCTCCTGGCTTGAGGAGAAGGACTTACCCAGGAGGTGATGCCTATATATGTCATGTTCTTCTTCATCAACAGATGAGTGGATCCACATCCACTCTAGTCTTTACCATCCTTAGTATTTAGTATCAGTCTTTCAGTGTCATATCAGGTTGTAATACAGGTAGTTGCGATTACTTAGTATCATGTGCAAGCTCCAGTAGTTGTAGGAGCCTTAGCAACATCAGGTCAGCACCATCACTGACCCTGAAACACCTACATTGCAGGCAGAACCTCAACAATGGCCCTTGAACCTACACCAGTGCCTTCATATATCAGTACAAGTGCCTTACACTTGCTCAACATGCTCCAATTGCCAACTAGTGCACCCTTGGTAGTTGGGTGTGTGCTCATATTACTTCAAGTGAACATGCTGCACAACCTCTGAGCAAGGTGCCAACAGGGTTAGCCAATATTGAGGTTAAGGAGCCCTTAAACTTAATTTTGCCATATTCGAGGATAAGGCCCATTTATCCTCGATTTCACACACATGTACTTGGATTTGGATAACTGAACCTCAACATCGCTTATTTGATATCAGCCTCAACCCAGACACTAGCCTCCTTGTGCACCCTCCTACACCAACTCCATTGAGCTTGTGCCTATCCACACCTGTGCCCTTCCTCTTGGTCCAGCTTGCCTTGTGTCTATGCGCCTGCCTGCGGTAAAGTCTGATATCAAGGTTAAGGGCCCTCTATCCTCGATTTCGCTGTAACCAAGGATAAGACCCCTTTTATCCTCGATTTTGTGTACTCCGGCACAAGGCCTGTGTATGCCCTGTAACACTGTAGTGGATGGGGTTCTATGAGCTCCTACCCCACCCTACAAGCTAGCCATGCAGCACTTCATGCCAGAGTCGCTGCCTGGTTCTGCCCCTCACTCCCCCTTGCCTCCTCCTCTGATGTGCCCCCCAATCTTTGCCAAACTGGCATTGTGGAGCTCGGAGCTTCCTACTCCCATCCTGATGCTCCTGGTGGTGCAAGGACTCTGTCCCCACTGGTGAGTGATAGAACGAGGCTCCCCATCGGCTCACCAATTACACACTCTGGTTATGCTACACCTAACCAAGGGCTGTATGCCCTGGCCTAGTTGGTCCTGTGAGCACTGTGCTTGCCTCAACATTCCATAAGTACATCCCCCTTCCTGAGTATTCCTGAGCCCCTGCTGACCTTTCTTCTTGCCTTCCTGATGCTTTCCTTCTTCTTTCACCAACCCCTTGGGTGAATGCAGCCATGTCCTGGTCAAGTGTGTCCATTGCCACTTGTTGGGCCATGTTGGATGCTCCTGGACAGTGCATGCTTACCCAGGTAAGTGCTACACCAGAGATGCAGAGCCATGGCTTTTCCAGGTGGGTGAGCACAGGGTGGAGAGAGCCCACCTTGTGCGCTCTCATGGTCCCAGCCTGGGTGAGGTCCACTGTGAGGACCATGTCCTTGATCCTCATAGCCACAAGGATTGGGACTTTGCCCTCCACCACATCTGGGAGCTGGGCCTGAATTACCTTTGCCTGGTCATGGATTCCCTCATGCAGTACATGACTCAACGGAGGCGGCTGTACTTGGAGCATCAGCCTCATGAGTCTATTACATTGTCGGGCAGCCCTCCTAACACCCACACTACTATAGTTGCTCCGCCTCCTCCTCCCATGTCCAACCTTCCCCCTACTCCTGAACTCGACCTTGAGTTCTTTGTCCCCCAGTCTTTGGAACACGCTGCAGACTACTAATCCTTTTATGCAATGTATCTGTTCTCCTCCCCTCTCCCCTCTGGTGTGAGCTTGTGTGCCTATTGAGCTGACTCTATTTGAGTACCATGACCTGGCTGGCGAGGTGTGTCCTGAAATCAAGTTTAAGGGGCCCTTATCCTTGATTTCAGCAAGATCGAGTTTAATGCACCTCTATCCTCAATTTTGCTGCCTTTAGACTTCATCAATTTCAGCTCCCTGTGCACCAAGCTCCTTCTCCTAGTTGTTTGTACAAGCACCTCCCCCCACCAAGTCCTCATACCCCTGGATGAGGTTAGGGCAGTTGAGGTGGTTGTGGGGCTCACATAAAGCAGCTTCCTCTGGGTAGCCCCTCCATAGGACCTTGTACTGGAGGTTAGCGCCTTGTCTGCACTTCCCAATGACAGCCTCAACCTCAAAATCAAGGTATTCCTTGTATCCTTATTACCTTGCCTAGCCGGTAGCTTGACTTGTGGGATCACTAGCCTGCCCTCCTGGTACCACATACCATCCTTGACTTTGAATGGCTGTGCCTCATGTATGGCAATGAGCTCCTGGTCCAGCAGCTGGAAAATGCAAGCAAGTTGCTTGATGCCACCATTCACATTATCTGCCATGGTAGGATTTCTGTTGTGTGTATGAAATTGAGGATAATGGGGCCCTAACCTCGATATTGTCAAAATCAAGTATAAGGGCTCCTTATCCTTAATTTCGCCTTCTGATGCAAATACACTTGCCAACAAGAGCTGCCAGATGTTGTGTTCCTTCTCATCACCCACTGGTTGCATATCCTGCCAGCAGGTGAGTTCTTTCGGCTCTCCAGCCTTGTCAACAGGCCTGTACTGGAGCATGAAGTCAAAGTCAGCTAATAGCACTGCCCATCTAGCTTGTCTGTCTGTGATCCAGTGTTGTGACTTGAAGTACTTGAGAGCCTCATGGTCTGTGAGGATCACCAGCTGATTTGGGAGGCCTGCAAGCATATGTTGCCATTGGCACAGGCAGGCTACTAATGCAAGCAGCTCCTTATCATTTATCTTGTAGTTGCACTCCACTGAGGTCATCTTCCCCAAGTAGTAGGTGATGGGGTGCCATTATTGGTTGTGCTCCTGCTTGAGCACTCCTGCAATGGTAAAATCGCTTGCATTTGTTTCCAACCATGTGGATTTGTCATATTGGGAATGGCATAAGACCCCTGCAGTAGTAAATGCCTTGATGAGCTTGTGGAATGCCCCCTTTGCCTCCTTGTCAAGCTGTAGCTTCTTGAATCTCTCCACAGGCTTGAACAACAACATGAGGGGCTTGGTGATCCTCACAAAGTTGGCAATGAACCTCCTGTAAAAGTTTGCAAAGCCAAGGAAGTGCTGGATACCATGTGTTACGGGGCACACACAGGCCTAGTGCCTGGGTACGCAAAATCGAGGATAAACAGGGTCTTAACCTCAATTTCGGGCTCTACTGCATGCAGGCACGCCAACATGTGGTAATACACACCAGGATGAAGGGCATGGGTAAGGACGGGGCATTAGCTCAGTAAGGCTGGTGTAGGAGGCTCCATGTAGGAGGTAGGACATTTAGGATTTAAGGGGTTTTCACGAGGAGAGCTGGGGCCTCGCCAGATGCAGGTCCAGGAGGCCTGAGCAGGCCCGGAGCTCAAGTACCGAGGATAGGGGTGTCATGGCTGGGGGCCGATATTGAGTGTGATGACTAGTCCAGCTATGGAGATCTGATTACACATGTGCGAAATCGAGGTTAAGAGGCCCTTATCCTTGATTTTGGCAAAATCGAGTTTAAGGCCTCCTTAAACTCGATATTGGTTAACCCTGTTGGCACCCCATCCAGAGGTCACACGGCACGTTCATTTGGAGCAATATGATGGCACCTCCAACTCCCAAGGGTGCACTAGTTGGTAATTGGAGCATATTGAGCGAGTGTAAGACCCTTGCTGTTGCTGTGTAAGGCACTGGTGTAGGTTCCAGGGCCATGCTTGAGGTTCTGCCTGTGATGTAGGTGTCGCAGGGTCAGTGATGGTGCTGACCTGATGTTCTTGGTGCTCCTTCAACTCCTGGAGCTTGCACACTGTACAAAGTAATTGCAACTACCTGTATTGCAATTGTGATGATGCTTGAAAGACTGATACTAATAGATAAAGATGGTAAAGACTAGAGTGGTCGAGGATCCACTTGTCTGATGATGGACATGACCTTGACATATATAGGCCTACCTCTGGGGTAGACCATACTCCTTGAGCTCCTGGCTCAAGGTACCTACCTTCAGGGTAGGCTCTGCTACTTGGTGAACCCTCCTTGTGCCCCTATCCTCAGCACTTGAGCTCTGGGCCTGCTCAGGCCTCCTGGACCTGCATCTGGCGAGGCTCCAGCTCTCCTCGTGAAAACCCTTAATTCTTATATGTCCTACCTCCTGCTTGGGGCTTCTTACACCGGCCTCATCGAGCTAATGCCCTTCCTTCGCCTGTGCCCCCTTGCCTTGATGTGCTCCCCTGGAGATCCACACTCCTGTGCATGGTAGAGCTCAAAATCGAGTTTAAGGGGCCCTTATCCTCAATTTCGCATGCCCAGGCACTAGACCTGTGTGTGCTCTGTAACACTCCCCCCCCTTCCAAGGCTGAGCTTTGTCAAGGCAAATGAAGTCCTGTGCCTGGCCTACAAGACCAACAATTGGATGTCACCAGTGGCATTTTCCTCCCACCTCCTCCTCATTGCTCCTTGATGATTGCATCATCATGCCTCATCAATCTAATTCTTCTTCACAGCACTTGGCCTGCAAGGGCCGCCATGCTGCTGCACCACCCTCCCCTCTGGTGCCTGTTCCAGGCCCCTTGTCTTCACTGGCACCTGTGGCAGGCTCTTCAGGGCCCTTATGGGCCCTTTTCCTTCTGGAGGAGGCCTCTCCTCCTCCTTCACCTCTTGAGGAGGCCCTGGTGCCTCCTCATACTCCACCCCTGGTGCTAGGGGCCCACCTACCTCTTCTTATGGGGCCCCTCAAGGCCCCTACCTCCCTGGCCACTGTTCCTTCAGTGCAAGAGCCTCCTCAATGGAGGCCAGTTGTCAAACTGCACTGTCCTCTGCCAGCAGCTCTCCTTCCCCCCCCTCCTGCCAACTCTGGCCCAGTTGGCAGGGGCTCTCAACCCTTGGGCTTGGTTGCTCCTTTGAATGATCACCATCATCTGGATCCTGAGGATCTGTTGATGGATGTCTTTGTCGTGGGGCCTACTGTGCCTTGAGTGCCCCCTGCTGCTCCTGGCGCTGGCGCTTTTAGGGAGTCCTCGGCAGAGGCAATGGCTTGATGGGAGGAGGAGCTCCAGCATCCTCTTCCTCCTCCTCCTACTGTGGATGCCATGCTGGATGGGGTCTTATGAGCCCCCACCCCTCTTTACAAGGCTGAGGTGCAGCGCCTCACCCCAGAGTCGCTGCCTGGGCCCCCCCCCCCCACTCTCCTGGTCCTCCCCCTCCTGTGAGGCCACCCACTTTCACAGAGTTGGCCTCATGGAGCTCTGAGCTGCCAGCTCCCATCCTCCTGTTGCTGGTGGCTCAGGGCCTGTACCCCCAGTGATGGGTTGTGGACCACGGGTCCCCTGCTGCTCACTGCCTAAATGCCATGGTGATGCTGCAACTGACAGAGGGCTCCATGCCCTGCCCCAGTTTGTCTTGCACTCACTTGGACATCCCGTAAGTGCTCCAGGTCTCCTTTACATATGCCATTTCCTTGCTGACTCTTTCTTTCTTACCCTCTTTCCTCTGTCCAGGTGCTTTCCCTCTGCCTTTGCCAACCCATTTGGTGAACACAATTGCATGCCCAGCAAGGGTGCACACTGCCACTTGTCTGGGCATGTGGGGTGCATCAGAACTGTGTGAGCCTTTCCTGGTCATTGCTACACTGGTGACACTGAACCCTGGAGATTCCAAGTGGGTGAACATGGTGTCAAGCAGGCCCATCTAGTGCATGCCCATGGTTGTGGTCTTGGCAAAGTCTGCCATGAGGATCACATCTTTGATCCTTGTGGCCATGAGGACTGGGACTTTGCCCTTTGCTGGGTGTGGGAGGTGGTGGTGACCCTCCTTCACCCTGTCATGGCTGCCTTAGTGCAGTACATGGTCCAGCGCTGGCGCTTGTACTCTGAGTGCCAGCCTCATGAGTCTGTTAGCATGGCTGGGGGTCCTCCTGACCCCATTGGTGAAGTCCTGGCTCCTCCTCCCCCTGCTCCCTCTTTTTCCTCCACCCCTCTACCTCCTCCTTAGCTTGACCTTGAGTTCTTTGTTCCTCAGTCCACAGAGTATGCCATGGACTACTAGCTTTTTTCTCCCGTTTTCCAAACCCTTCCTGATTGCAATCCCAACACTTCATTCCCCTCCCTACAAGCCTGAGTGTGGTGTGAGCTGGTCACAGTAACTTTCGCCTCATTCCTTTGTCTGTGAAGTGCACCCTGAAATTGTGTTTAAGAGGGCCTTATCCTCGATTTCAGTGTAATTGAGTTTAGCACATCCTTATCCTCGATTTCGCATTTCCCAGGCTTTCGCTATTCCTGCTCTGTATCACCCAGGCCTCCTCCTTAGTTAGTTGTCCTAGCACCTCCCCCCACCAACTCCTCATACTCCTGGATGAGGCTAGGGCACTTGAGGTGATCATGAGGTTCCCAGGAGGCAGCCTCCTCTGGGTACCCCTTCCACAGGACCTTGTACTCAAGGTTGGCTCCTCAACCACATTTGCCCATGATGGCCTCCACCTCAAAGTTGAGGTCCTCCTCATGGATTTGGGGCTGTACTTGGTGTTCTGTATGGCCTGGTAGCGCACTGCTCCTGGCTTTCTCCAGCATTGATATGTGAAACACATCATCATCACCCTGAGCTTAGGTGGCAGTTGCAGGCAATATGCCCATCTACCTACCCTCTCAATGATGGGGTATGGGCCTGCAAACCTTGTGTTGAGCTTGGGGCTGGGTCTTCTTGTCTTCCAGTTGCAACGTTTAATGTACACCAAGTCGCCTACCTTGAACTCCATGTCAGTGTGCTTGCAGTTGTATTGCTCCACCACACGAGCTTGAGCTTGCCTGATCTGCTCCTGTAGGTACTGTGTGAGCTCTGGCTGTCCTCATGCAAACTCTTGTCTTGCTGGGTCGAGCACCCCTACTGTATGGGGTAGGTCTGGGTGCATCCTAGGATTCCACCCATAGCAGGCAAAGAAGGGGGATACTCCTATGCTGCTGTGCACTGCGTTGTTGTACACAAACTCTGCCATTGGTAGCAGACCCTCCCAATCATCCTGTTCATAGTTGCAATACATTCACAGGTACTGCTCTACCACTTGGTTCACCCTCTCTGTCTGACCATCGGTTTGTGGGTGGTAAGCTGTACTGAGTGAGTGCTTAATGAGCAGGGCCTCTGTGAACTTCTTCCAGGTTGCTGAGATGAACTGCTAGCCTCTATCAGAGACAATGTGGTCTGGGGCTCCAAACCGCTTCATTACATGGGTCCTGAACTGCTCTGTGGTGTCCTGGGAGGTAGCTGTCTTGTATGTAGGTACTAAGACAGCTAGCTTTGTGAGGCAGTCAACTACAACGAGGATGGAGTTGTACCCATTGGATGTGGGCAGGCCCTCAATGAAATCCATGGATATTGAGCCCCAGGGCCGCTCAGGGGTGGACAGCAGCTGCAGTAGGCCATAGGTCTTGTGGCATGGAGACTTGTATTGAGTGCACACAGGGCAGCTCACTACATAATCTGCTACCCAGGTGCTCATCCCTGGCCACCAGTAATGGCATCATACCAGCTCTAGGGTAGCAACCCTTCCTCCATGGCCCACAGTGGCTCCATTGTGGCATTGTGACATGACCATGTATTGCAAGTGCTCCACAAATAGGGAGTCTTCCCTTACTTGGGCAGCTCCTCACATGTCTCCACGGCCTTGCTTGCCTTGTAGAGTGACCCAAGGGATTACTAGCCTTCCATTGTGGTACCACAGGCCATCCTTGTCCTTGAACTGTTGGGCCTCATGCAGTGCCAGGAGCTCCTGGTCCAGGGGCTGGTAAGTGCGAGCTAACTGCTTGAGTCGACCATTCACAATTTCAGCCATGATTGCATTGCCAGTACACATCTGAAATCAAGGATAATGGGACCTTAAACTCAATTTCAGCATCTGGCGTGAAAACCCTAGCCAGCAATAGTTGCAAAACATTGTGTTCCACCTCCTCGCCCACAGGTTGCATGTCCTGTTGTCAAGTAAGGGCATCAGGCTCACTGGCCTTGTCTCCAGGCTGATATTGGAGTACAAAATCGAAATCAGCTAGTAACACAGTCCATCTTGCCTGTCTGCCCATGATCCATTGTTGTGACTTGAAGTACTTGAGAGCCTCATGGTTGGTGAGAATTACCAGCTGAGATGGGAGGCCTGTGAGCATGTGGCACCACTGACATAGACAGGCAACCACAGTGAGGAGCTCCTTATCATGTATCTCATAGTTGCATTCTGCCAAAGTCATCTTCCTTGAGTAGTAAGTGATGGGATGCCACCTATGCTTGTGCTCCTGTTTGAGCACTCCTGTGATTGCAAAGTCACTTGCATCGGTCTCCAATCATGTAGGTTTGTCATATTGGAAATGTCATAGGGCTCCTGCAGTGGTGAAGGCTCCTATCAGCTTGTGGAAAGTCCCCTGGGCCTCCTCGTCGAGCTGCAGCTTCTTGAACCTCTCTACTGGCTTGACAAGTGAGGTCAAGGGCCTAGCAATCCTTGCGAAGTTCACAATGAACCTTCGATAGAAGTTTGCGAAGCCCAGGATATGCTGTATGTTGTGAATGCTTTCTGGTAGGGGCCACTCCTTGATCACTTGCACCTTCTCAGGGTCCATCTCAATGCCAGTTGGCTTGATGATGTTTCCTAGGAACTCCACAGTATCAGTGTGGAAGGTGCACTTGGACAGCTTTGCAAACAGCTAGTTCTCCTGTAACCACCTCAGTACCTCCTGCACATGTGCGACATGCTCTTCCTCACTGTTACTGAAGATGAGGAAGTCATCAAGGTACACCACCACATAGATACCAATGATATCATGATATATGTGGTTTACTAGTGACTGAAATTGAGCTGGAGCATTTGCTAGCCCAAATGGCATCACAAGATACTTGTAGAGGCCCAGTTGAGTACCAAAGGCTGTCTTCCATTTGTCTCCTGGAGCAATGCACACCAGATTGTATGCTGCCTTGAGGTCGAGCTTCATATAGATGGTGGCCTGCCTGGGTAGGAACAACTGCTCCTCGATGAGAGGTAGTGGAGCGCGATTCTTGACAGTGACCTCATTGAGTCCCTGATAGTCTACACACAGATGCAGGCCCCCATGCTTCTTGGGTACAAAGAGCACTGGTGATTGCACAGGGCTCTTGGAGGGCCTGATGAAGCCCTTCTCGAGATTCTCCTTGAGATACTTCCTGAGCTCTGCCATCTCCTTGGGTCCCTTGAGGTACAACAGGCCCTGAGGAGGCTTCCCTCCTGGTACCAGCTCAATGTGCAAATTATGATCAGCATGAGGAGGCAGCTTGTCAGCTTCTACCTCACCAAAGACCCCTTTGAGGTGCTTCTATGGGGCTGCTATCTCCATTTGCATTGTGGCCTCAGGCTCTACCTCCATTTCCACACCACAATCGTTGCCTCTGGGCACAAATCCAAAGGCTGGTAATGAGCTGGGAGGGGTTTCCAGTAGCATGAATCCAATGGGCCCATCATGCAACGCAGCATTGATCAATTGAGTAGCCAAGACAAATTCATGACTGTGCAACATGGGTGGTTGCCGAAATTGAGTTTAAGAGTACCCTTATCCTCAGTTTCATGTTTCCCAGATGCAACTTGAATTCCACTTGCCCAGTATCCCAGTTGATTCTTGGTTTCCACCTTTTGAGCTCATCAAAGCCCAGAATTAGATCATAGTCTGAGGCCTGGGCCACTGGTACTTCGAGGTTACCTAGTGGCTGACCCCCCACTTCCATGGCTATGTTGGTGCTGCTGCTGATTGCAAGTTTGTGGCCAGTTACACCATGTACTTCCCTCGTTTTTATGGTTTTTTTAGTTACTTGATGTCTTTGAATGAATTCTTGAGAAAATATGGACAGTCCAGTGCCTGTGTCAGTGAGGATGCAAGCCTGGTGGCCATTGATGGAGCCTTTGATCTCGAGCACTGTCACTTGAGTAGTGCTGGTGGAGAAACAGTATTGACAGTCTTGATATAAACATTGGGATGGCAAGGTAGATTCCAGGGCAAGGCAGGCCATCACTGCATCTCCCCATGCTCATTTCCCTGGTCACCTTGGTTCTCTTTAGGCTCCTGCTTGTACTTGCCTAGGTCCAACTCCTCTTCTTGTGGGGGTTGGTCCTCCAGGTCATCGGGCTCCTCATGCAGCCCCTCCACTACTGGGTGAACTGCTACTCGAGGACCACTGGGCTTGGGTCATGCGGTTCCAGTGTTCTTATTAGGGCAATTGTAAGACCAATGCCTGGTTCCCTGACAGATGTGACAGACACTGCTACCAAAGGTAGTGGGGGTTCCCATCACTGGGAGCGTCTGAGCAAGGTGTGGGGGTAGAGGCCTACTCCCCATGTGATTGCCTGGTCAACCTTCGGTAGTTGCAGGCCTGGCCAGTGTGACCATGCCTCCCATAGCCCTGGGCCATGGGGCCCCTTCACTGGTTCCCGTGGTCCTTGCAGGGGCTGTCCTGGCTCCCAACCTGCTTGAGCCTCACTGGCCTGTGTCCAGCCTGCTCCAAGTAGGAGCACCAGGGTAGGTGGCAATATGACTCTTGTTGATGGCCTTGACCTCCCTGTACCAGCTCCAGGGATCCTCTGGAGGGTTCCTCTCAAACTTCTCCTGGAGACTGCAAGTGAGGCTGTTCCTGAAGAGGAACACAATGAGCTCATTGTTATCAATGTTGGCCCAGCTTCCCAGGTCCCTAAAGCACTCTACATGGCATGTAGCTGCTCCCGGAGCATTGCTTTCCATCTTGAGCCCTTGTAGTTTGTTGTAGGTGTCCAGCCTGTCATTACAATGACTGTACTGCTCTCATAACCTGAGTGTGAAAAAGTCCCAATTGTGGAAGAGCTGGCCCTGCTGATTCCTATCAGTCCTAAGCTTGGCCTTCCACCACTCTCTCACTGTTCCTTCCATGTGGCTCATGGTGTAATTGATCATGGTCTTGTGGTCCATTACCCCGTTGTGTTTCAGCCAGGTTGTGGCCTTGATGTGGAACATCTCAACATTGCGAGCATCGAACTTCAGAAAGGGATACTTGAGGTCATTCTTCATTGGAGGGGTCCCTTCTTCTGGCTCAGTAGTGGCTGCCTGCTTATGCTGGACCCTGGACCCTGTGGGTGTGGAGTACAGGTCCTTGTCGCTGTAGGCCTGATTACCTTGTGCTTGGGGCTCCTAGATTGTAGGCCTAGGTAGTGGGGATGGCATGTTAGGGTCCCATAGCAGGGCAGCAACATACAACTCCTCAAACTTGCTATGCTTGAGGAGTAGATCCATTTGCTTGCTCACCAGTTGGATGAGCTTCTCAAGTTTCTCTGCCAAGTTGCTCTCCATCATTTCAAATGTGGGGTACAGCTTGGACAATCCACTCCAATGTCAGGGTTGGGGGCTGAAATCGAGAGTGATGACTAGTTTGGCTATGCAGATCTGATTATGCATGTGCAAAATTGAGGTTAAGAGGCCCTTATACTCGATTTCAGCAAAATCAAGTTTAAGGCCTCCTTAAACTCGATATTGGTTAACCCTGTTTGCACCCCATCCAGAGGTCACACAGCACATTCATGTGAGGTAATGTGATGGCACACCCAACTCCCAAGGGTGCACTAGTTGGCAATTGGAGTGTGTTGAGTGAGTGTAAGACCCTTGCTATGGCTATGTAAGGCACTGGTGTAAGTTCCAGGGCCATGGTTGAGGTTCTGCCTGCAATGTAGGTGTCGCAGGGTCAGTGATGGTGCTGACCTGATGTTCTTGATGCTCCTTCAACTCCTGGAGCTCGCACACTGTACAAAGTAATTGCAACTACCTGTATTGTGATCATGATGATGCTTGAAAGACTGATACTAATAGATAAAGATGGTAAAGACTAGAGTGGATGAGGATCCACTCATCTGATGATGAACAAGACTTTGACATATATAGGCCTACCTCTGTGGTAGGCCATGCTCCTCAAGCTCCTGGCTCAAGGCACCTACCTCCAGGGTAGGCTCTGCTACTTGGTGGGCCCTCCTCATGCCCCTATCCTTGGCACTTGAGCTCCAGGCCTGCTCAGGCCTCCTGGACCTGCAACTGGCAAGGCCCCAGCTCTCCTCATGAAAACCCCTTAATCCCTATATGTCCTATCCCCTACATGGGGCCTCCCACACCAGCTCTTACCAAGCTAATGCCCCTTCCTCGCCTGTGCCCCTTTTGTCAGGATGTGCTCCACTGAAGGTTTGTGCGCCTGTGCACAGTAGAGCTCGAAATCGAGTTTAAGGGGCCCTTATCCTCGATTTGCAGTCCTCAGGCACTGGACCTGTGTGCACTCTGTAACATAAGGCTGGCATAAGAGGCCTTACACAGGGATAGGAAGGATAGGAAATGAGGAGCTTTTGCACAAGGGGAGCTGGGGCCTTGCCATATGCAGGCCTAGGAGGCATGAGCAGGGCCCAGAGCTCGAGTACCAAGGAATTGGGGTATGTAGGAGGCGAGGAGGAGGGCTCGCTAGGTGGACAAGCTCTCCCTGGAGGCAAATGCCATGAGCCCGGAGCTCAAGTAGCATGGGCTGCCCAGGAGGTAGGCCTATATATGTTGTGGTTTTCTCATCACCAGATGAGTGGATCCTCATCCACTCTAGTCTTTACCATCTTTAGTATTTAGTATCAGTTCCCAAGCATCATATTGATCGCAATATAGGTAGTTGTGATTACTTAGCATTGTGTGCAAGTTCCAGTTGTCATAAGAGCCTTAGCAACTTCAGGTCAGCATCATCACTTACCTTGCAATACCTACATCACAGGCAGAACCTCAACTGTCACCCTGGAACCTACACCAGTGCCTTCACATATATCATTATGAGTGTCTTACACTCACTAAACACACTCCATTGGCCATCTAGTGCACCCTTGGTAGTTGGGTGTATGCTTGTATTACCTCAAGTGAATGTGCCATGGGACCTCTGAGTGGGGTGCCAATAGGGTTAGCCAATATAGAGGTTAAGGAGCCCTTAAACTTGATTTCACCCAAATCAAGGTTAAGGCCCATTTATCCCCAATTTTGCACACACATATTTTGGATCTGGATAACCAAACCTCAACACCACTCACTCAAAATCAGCCTCAACCCTGAGAAATGGTAGGATACCATGGGAAGGGGTCAATAGTATCAACCTGGCAGCTAATGAGCAAACCAAGTAATACCAGCAACAAGGTTCCAAGGGAACCTTGTGGGGCCACAAGGGGGGGACATATGAGCGCTCCAGTCATAGCGGCAGGGGGTTGACAGTGATTGAGGTTGCTCCCCCAGTGGGATCACATTCACAGAAGGTCTGGGTTTTATTGGAAGACATGATCTGTCAATGGGGCTACCACTACCAGTTCAGGGATCCAGGGAAAAGGGAAACCACTGATCAGCTAAGGCAAGACAAGTGGCTATCTCAACTGTGCCTTCCCTATATTGGAGGGGCTTGTAGAGCTAAGTCTGAGGATATTTCAGCTTAGATACACTCTGTATGTAGAGGATATCAGAGGGTTGCAGGAGGGATTGAGGAGCAACTATCAATGTAGGCAACTTGCTCATGCAGGAGGAGGAGAGAGGAAGAAGAAGAGAAGAGCAGACCTTGCTATGCAAGGATGTGGGAACTAGTTCAAATGACTTTCTGCAACTGTATCTACATGTGAGTTAATGTATATATATGTTTTCCTATGATGGCAATGCCTTCTCAAAGTTGGCAATGTTGCTTGCTATATTGAAGGCATAAAGCCTGTGTAGGATCTTGAAGAGTATGGAGCATTGTTTGGGATCTTGAGTAGAGACAGTGAGCATTAGGAACTTATCATGTATATGTGTGTGTATATGTTATCTTTCCAATCCTTATCATGGAGGAGTGTGACCCTATCTTTCCACTATATATGTCCCACACTCATCCAACACAAATTGTGTCTCAGAGATATTGGTCTGGGGTCCCCACAATTGTGGAGTAATAGCCAAACCCAGGTAAATGTTGCCTGTAACTGGATGTGGGGTCCCAGGATTGGACTTTACTTGACATGATGTGGCCTAACAGTGAGGAAATAATTTTGAGGAATATTGACACATCCTGGTTGCCTGTGTTGGAGCTCCACGATCTAACAGATTATGCCAAAGTCAAAAATGCGAGTGACTGTATATTCCAACAATTGTGTGGGGCACTTGAGGAGTGCATGGAGACCACCTTGTCCACTTTGCTGGACTTGGCCCATGCCTACCTCAATGCCACCCAAAACCTGTGCCACGTGGTGCAGGCAGAGCAAGCAAGTTGCTACTCCATGAACCTTATTGACCAGCTGCAGGTGTTCTGCCTGTGGCTGGATGCCCTCCCCTTGGACAAATGGGCTGGGGGAACCCAAAATACAACCCATGTTCCTTTTGCCATCCACCTGTGTCTGTGTGTGAGTGAGGAGAAATGGGGGTGGGGGCCATGGGATTAATGCCCTTGCCTCAGGGTCCAGTGCCTGTGTGCAAGGAAGCAGGATGTGGAAGCAGGGAATGTGGGGTTATGCCCTTGCTGCAGGGTAATGGGCACATGGGTGGTTTCCCCTGGGGGGACCACTGCTGGGGCCATCGTTTGTCCAGGTGAGTCTTGTGGAACTCCTGGACCAGGTCCTGGGCCTGGTTGACATTGTTGGCTAGTACCCAGCTGGGGGGGTATCCCACCCAATCCACATGGTAGTACAACCTGCCACAGTGTTGGCAGGAGTCAAGGATATGCTCAAGCTCAAAGTCTGCATAGTCATTCACTAAGGTGTGCACCTGGGGTGCTTCCTCTGAGGGGCAGGTGTTGGCTGGGAACAGCTCCAGTATTTCCATGTGGAATAACAGGTGTACCCTCCAGGCAGCAGGCAGTAGGAGTCAGTAGGCTTGCTCCCCAATGGATGCCTGCACCTGGAAGGGGCCAGCCAGCAGATTGGAAAGTTTGTGGATAGGGTGGTTGGGTCAGAGGTGTTTGGTGCAGAGCAGCACCAGGTCCCCCAGGCAGAAGGAAACATTGGTCTGCCAACAGTTGAATGTAGCCACCATTGCCTCTTTAGCCCATCAGATGCCCTCTTGGCATTAGGCAAGCAGGCGGGCAGAGGGGGACGCAATGGTTGGTGGTGTTGGAATATACAGCCACTTGCGTTTTTGACTTTGGCACAATCTGTTAGAATGTGGAAGTCCAACCCAGGCAACCAGAACATGTCAATATTCCTCAAAAATTATTTCCTCACTGTTAGGCAACAATGTGTCAAGAAAAGTCCCATCCTGGGACCCCACACTCAGTTACAGGCAACATTTACCTGGGTTTGGCTATTACTCCACAATTGTGGGGACCCCAGACCAATATCTCTGAGACACAATTTGTGTTGGATGAGTGTGGGACATATATAGTGGAAAGATAGGGTCACACTCCTCCATGATAAGGATTGGAAAGATAACATATACACACACATATACATGATAAGTTCCTAATGCTCACTGTCTCTACTCAAGATCCCAAACAATGCTCCATACTCTTCAAGATCCTACACAGGCTTTATGCCTTCAATATAGCAAGCAACATTGCCAACTTTGAGAAGGCATTGCCATCATAGGAAAACATATATATACATTAACTCACATGTAGATACAGTTGCAGAAAGTCATTTGAACTAGTTCCCACATCCTTGCATAGCAAGGTCTGCTCTTCTCTTCTTCTTCCTCTCTCCTCCTCCTGCATGAGCAAGTTGCCTACATTGATAGTTGCTCCTCAATCCCTCCTGCAACCCTCTGATATCCTCTACATACAGAGTGTATCTAAGCTGATATATCCTCAGACTTAGCTCTACAAGCCCCTCCAATATAGGGAAGGCACAGTTGAGATAGCCACTTGTCTTGCCTTAGCTGATCAGTAGTTTCCCTTTTCCCTGGATCCCTGAACTGGTAATGGTAGCCCCATTGCCAGTTCACTTCTTCCAATAGCGCACTCCCTTGTGGATGACTATGCAGACTTTGAATTGGAGGGTATCCTCATTTCCTGCCAATGCTGGGGCTGGTTGTACTACTGGGGGGATTGGGTGGGTTACCCCCCCAGCTGGGTCTTGGCTGACAATGTCAACCAGGCCAGGGACCTGATCTGGGTGTTCCATGAGGCCCACCCAGACAAACCACACCCCCAACAGTGGTCCCTCCATGGGTAAGCCACCCACAGTCCCACACCCCCACCCAACAGTCCCACGGTCCCATGCCACAGACAACACCCCACCAGGGGCACTGTGGGCAAGTGTTCCATAGTACCACTGTTAGTTCATGCAACTTGTCAAAGATACATCTTGTACTTAGTGCTCTTCACTTGTAAGCACCACATTGTAGGCAATGGGAAGGAACTTCAGATTTCTGGTACCAATCCCAGATGCCAGATATCCAAATAAACCAATAGGAAACAAGACACACCTACTGCAAGAACTCCCCTAGAAATGTTCCAATCACACCATACCCATTATGTACATGCATCAGAGATCATACCCCCCCATATGTAGGTGGTTAACCAACCACAAGGTTTGAGACAATATTGTCTGAGGACACCCAATCAGAATGCACAGGAAAACACCATCTTGGATGCTGTTCACCTGACAAACCAATCATATACTCAAAGGGTGTGCATATGTGGGAGGAAGGGTAGGCAAGTTGGAAGAAACTGTACAGCTATAGAATAGACTTTACAGATGGGTGGAACAAACCCCCATCATGGGCAGCCCACACCAAAGAGGGTGGACATAGATCAGTCCTGAAGGACAGATAGAAGTGGTATGTAGACAAAGCTGTACAGACCAGATGTTTATAGACTCACTGTTCTTCACAACCTATTTGGATGAAATTTATTGAATCATCACCTTAGTCATCTGGGAGATAACCCACCACCAACACAAGTAACACCAGCCTACTGGTGTATACCTCCAGCCCCTGAGTAACATCATGCTTTGGATAACTGAACATCTGCTTCCACCCTCTGCACTTCCGCATACCTAGTGTTAAACCCAGCAACAAGAGATCTGTTAGACCCACAATGAGCGGACCCATGCCCCCACCCAGACAAGTGCCTGGGCCACCAATGGACTCCCCACCCACACATGACCCTTCAGGGGAGCATGCACCCTTATACTCACCCTTGTGACCCCTGCAAGGTTCCTGAGGAACCCCATTGCATGTATTACTTAGTTTGCTCATTAGCTGCCAAGTTGATACCATTGACCCCTTTCCACAGTACTCTATCATTGACCAGCATGACCATGGCCTCTCCATTCCCGCCAACACCAATTGACTGTAGCCACTTGCAGTTTCCAGATCCTATGGTCTTAACAAGATCCCAGGTATTGTCACCAGGATTCTCGCTGCCAAGTCATCAGGAACTCAAGACCCATACACAAGATCACAACATGGGTATATCAGGTGCCTGGCATAAACACCACCTGCAGGGTATTGAGTACCACACTTAGTAAGTGCACCCACCTAATGGATCCCAATTGGAGCAATTGGCTTCACATTTTCTACAACCACAACCCCCATGACAAGGGCAACAGCCCCCCCTTTCCCCTTGCTAATCCCACAATTCCCCATTCCTGATTTGCCCCCACACACAGACACAGACAGAAGAAGATGTGGTAATGGGATGAAATTTCATTCCCCCAGCTCACTCATCCAAGGGCAAGGCATTTGTCAGGGTTGAGGCCAATATTGAGTGCATGGCGAGTTCCAGCTATACAGATCCAAATACGCATGTGCAAAATTGAGGTTAAGAGGCCCTTATCCTCGATTTCAGCAAAATCAAGTGTAAGGCCTCCTTAAACTCGATATCGGTTACCCTGTTGGCACCCTGTCCAGAGGTTGCACGGCATGTTCACATGAGGTAATATGATGGCACTCCCAACTCCCAAGGGTGCACTAGTTGGCAATTGGAGTGTGTTGAGTGAGTGTAAGACCCTCACTGCTGTTGTGTAAGGCACTGGTGTAGGTTCCAGGGCTGCAGTTGAGGTTCTGCCTGTGATGTAGGTGTTGCAGGGTCAGTGATGGTGCTGACCTGATATTACTGATGCTTGTTCAACTCCTGGAGCTTGCACACGATACCAAGTAATCACAACTACCTGTATTGTGATCATGACAACACTTAAGAGACTGATACTGACAGATAAATATGGTAAAGACTAGAGTGGATGGGGATCCACTTGTCTGATGATGAACAGGACCTTGACATTTATAGGCCTACCCCTGGGGCAGGCCATGCTCCTCAAGCTCCTGGCTCTAGGCACTTGCCTCCAGGGCAAGCCCTGCTACTTGGTGAGCCCTCCTCCTTGTCTCCTCATACCCCTATCCTCAGTACTCGAGCTCCGGGCCTGCTCAGGCCTCCTGGACCTGCAGATGGCGAGGCCCCAGCTCTCCTCATGAAAACCCCTTAATTTCTATATGTCCTACCTTCTGCGTGGAGCCTCCTACACCAGCCCTACTGAGCTAATGCCCCTTCCTCACCTGTGCCCTTCATCCTGGTGTGAATTGCCAGAAGTCTATGTGCCTGCATGCAGTAGAGCCCAAAATTGAGGTTAAGACCCTGTTTATCCTCGATTTTGCGTACTCAGGCACTAGGCCTATGTGCACCCCATAACAGCATTGAGCCAGAGACAAAAGACCTGGAGCAGGTCTACTAGGTTGATGGAGTACCTTCCCACCTGCTCTGCCTGTGCTGCATGGCAGGGAATCCACAGCACATTGAGGTATGCATGGGCAAGGTCAAGGAGTGCAGATGACGCCATCTCCATGCTCTCCTCCAGATCCCCACATGCAATCTGAGCCCACTTGAGGCTCTTGGCCACCCCGCCCTGGCCAGACCATCCCAGTGAGTCTCCCCCCACCAACCTGTCCCTCCTCTGGTGCTGCTCCTGGGCAACCTACTCCTGCTGGTCAGGTTGGGCATGGGCCTGCTGGCGGGCCTGTTCCTGCCCCTGCCACCAGCCACTCAACTCCTCCACTCTCACCCACATCTCCTTGGGCAGCCTTTGCACCTTGACATGCTGAAGGTGCATGTCAGATTTGGGTGGCACTCCTGCCCCATGCCCTCCTCCCTCCACCAGCCCAACAATGCATTGTAGACCTCAATGTGAAGTGCCTTTACCATGGGGTCCCTCCCACCAATGATGGGCTCTAGGGTGGGCCCACAGATAGAGAACCCAGAAAACCATGGAGTCAGTGTCTGCCTGCAATGTCCATGACCACACCTGCCAGAACTTACTCTGCATGCCCACATTGCAAGGGTGGGACTTGTTCTGGCACCAGGGCTTGTCAGGCACCCAGATGCAGGGCACCTGGCAGCCTCCCTTGGCCATGGTGCAGCTGTAGTAGTGGGTCCACATGGACTGCCACAGCTTGTCAACCTCTACCATGGGGGGAAGGTGAACCAAAAGGGAGGGGAGTCAGCAAACTTGGCCCTTGCAACCATCACTCCACAGCCAGGGGTACTTATTGTCTTCCATGTCCTCTGCAGTGAGGACTGGAACACTACCCCCTGCCAGCCAAGGGCAGAAGTCCACTGCTGGAACCACTACCCCATCCCCCATGTCTACAAACACCATCGGGAGCCTGCCTGCCATGGGTCCACCCATATCCTCCACCTTTGAGGGCCTGCCAGCCATGGGTCCCTCCTCACTTCTGATCATCAGGGGTGGGGGCCTAGTTGCCCTCCCATGCCATCCTATCCCCTGCCAGCCCCTCCTCCTTGTTGGAGGATATTACAATGGGGTCCTTGGCCCCTACACTCCACTTCATGGGCAGCTCCACCTGCAGCCCCCCCACCCATGCCACAGGGCACTTAATGAGCATGGTGTTCAGTAGCACCAGCCCTCCCAAGTCCATCAGGCTCACTGTGGGAACAGAGGGTATCCCCATGGGCTGCACCAACAGTATGTGCCACACATCTGCCCACCCTTCTGACAGATACATCAAAGAAAAGAAATGAAAGGAGGGGGGGGGGGGGTGTCAGGGCTGAGGGCCAGATATCAAGTATATTGAACTTGAGGATCAAGTGTCCAAAAAACACATGCTCAAAATCGAGGATAAATGGGGTCTTAACCTTGATTCAGGTGAAATTGAGTTTAAGGAGCCCTTAAACTTGATATCAGCTAGCCCTGTTGGCACCCCATCCAGAGGTTGCATGGCATGTTCACTTAACTAATACAAAGTACACACCCAACACCAAGGGTGCACTAATTAGTATCAGAGAGTGTCTGTGAGGGTGTAAGACACCTGTACTGATATGTAAGGGCACTGGTGTAGGTTCCAGGGCTGCAGTTGAGGTTCTGCCTGTGATGTAGGCATCGCAGGGTCAGTGATGGTGCTGACCTGATGTTGCTAAAGGCCCCTACTACTCCTGGAGCTTGCACACAATGCTACTATGTTGCAACTACCTGTATTGCAACTTAAACAAACACCTGAAGACTGAAAAGACTGATACTACTTGGTAAAGATGATAAAGACTAGAGTGGATGAGCATGATCTCACCTGGTGATGACAAAACCACAATATATATAGGCCTACCGCCTGGGCAGGCCATGCTCCTTGAGCCCCTGGCTCAAGGCACTTGTCTACCTAGCAAGCCCTCCTCCTTGCCTCCTAAGTACCCCTATCCTTGGTACTCAAGCTCAGGGCCTGCTCATGCCTCCTGGGCCCAAGCTGTCCTTGTGAAATCTTTACCTCCTATTTCTCCTAATCCCCTCATGTGGCCTCTTACATCAGCTCCATTGAGCTTGTGCCATCCCCACGCCTGTTCCCTTCCTTGTGGTCCAGCTTGCCTTGAGTCTATGTGCCTGCATGTGGTAAAGTCTGATATCAAGGTTAAGGGCCCTCTATCCTTGATTTCAGCAAAATCGAGGATAAGACCCCCTTTATCCTTGATTTTGGGTACTCAGGCACTAGGCCTGTGTACACCCTGTAACAGGGGGATCAGTTGCATCTGTCTCCATCCCACACTCACCGCCGCTACTTACCTGCTAACCGGAAGCTCCCATCAGTCACCAACCAGTTGACCTCCTTGTCAACTTGCATGGGGCCAAAGGGAACTCAGTGGGCCCACACCCACAATGCCATGAGAGTCCCTGCCTTGTCTGCTGCCTAAATTGGAGTATCCAGGAACATTACTCCTCAAAGGAAGGGGGAAGACAAAAAACAGGGGGGGTGGAAAAAATGGCAGGGGAGTCAGCCAATGCCCTTCAATGGTTGATCCATGGCAAGGGACCTACCTTCATCCATAGTGATCTCTTCATTAAAGGCAGAGCCCTCCACTGGGGGTCCACTAGTGCCAGTTGTGTTGGGAGGTGTAGTCATTGTAGGTTGAGGAAGGAAAGAAAGGAGGGAGTGCTTGACAGGAGGGGTGACCTCCTTATATCCCCTGCACCCTGGCCAGGCGACTCCTGCAGGAAATGCACTCCCTGATTAGGGTGCTGACACCCACATTGTGTGGGTGGTCCACAGCCACGTTGATACAGTGACTGTGGTTGCAAACAAAGCTTAGGGGAAAAGGGGTGGACCCTCCCCCATCTGCACCAACCCAGGTCCCTTGCTGGCAAAAGAAATGGGGTACTGACACCATCCCATACATCCCATGGCTGGCCCATGGTGTCCCCACTGTGGACCCTTCCACCCCTGCCACAGCCATGAGCCATGCACAATTCAACTGTGACCTGTGGGGACCTTGTCAACCTGCAGCAGTCTGGTGGCTGACTGCTGGGCTCCACCAGGGGTAGTGTTAGACCCACAGCAAACACACAACCCCACCAGGGAAAGCACCCCAATCACTGTTGAGTATCCCACCCACACATGACCTCCCAGGGGGTGAGCACCCACAATCACCCCCAACATCCTGATGGTGCAGTGTGTGCCCCTACACTCACTGTTGGCTCCCTGTGAGGTTCCCAAGAGACCTCATCACATGTATTACTTAGTTCACTCATTAGCTGCCCTAACAATGCTATTGACCCCTTCCCATGGTGCTCCACTGTTGACCAGCATGCCCATGGCCTGTCCATTCCTGCCAACACCAACTGACCATAGCCACTTGCAGTTTCCAGATCCTACGGTCCTAACAAATGGGTACTTGAGGTTGTTCCTTGGGGTAACAACCTCCTCATTATACTTGAGCATATCAGTTGGCCTATGCTGCACCTGTGAGTCATGTTGGAACACATAGTCACTTGCTCATTTGACTGTGGTACAGTCTGTTAGACCAAGAAAATCCAACAGCTAGCACATAGCCACATCCAAGGCCACACATCATAAATTCACCACACAAATTGTAGAAAGATTGAAGCCAATTGCTCCAATTGGAATCAATAGGTGGGTATGCTCACCAAGTGTGGTACTCAATACCCTGCTACTGGTGTTTATGCCAGGCACCTGATATACCCAAGTTGTGATCTTGTGTATGGGTTTTGAGTCCCTGATGACTTGGTGGCAAGGATCCTGGTGACAATACCTGGGATCTCTCATTGCTGGGTTTAACACTGGGTATGGGGAAGTGCAGAAGGTGTAAGCAGAAGTTTAGTCTTTCTGAAGTGGGAAGTCACTCACAGGTTGGAGGTATACACCAGCAGGCTGGTGTTACTTATATTGGTGGTGGGTTATATCCCAGATGGCTAAGGTGATGATTCAATAGATTTCATCCAAATAGGTTGTGAAGAACAGTTGAGTATATATACTTCTGATCCATACAGCTTTGTCTACATACCACTTCTATCTGTCCCTTAGGACTGGTGTGTGCCCACCCTCATTGGTGTGGGCTGTCTATGATGGGGATTTGTTCCATCCATCTGTAAAGTCTATTCTATTGCTGTAATGGTTTCTTCCAACTTTTCTACCCTTCCTCCCACATATTTGCACCCTTTGAGTATATGATTTGTTTGTCAGGTGTGCAACATCCAAGATGGTGATTGCTTGTGTGTTCCAATTGGGCAACCTTGGATGGTATTGTCTCAAACCTTGTGGTTGGTTAACCTCCTATGTATGGTGGGTGGTTCCTTTGCATGGGAGGTACTTTCTCCAACATGTGTGCACACTTAGTACAGTGTGATTGGAGCATTCCTAGGGGAGTTCTTGTGGAAGGTGCATCTTGCTTCTTATTGGTTGATTTGGATAACTGGCATCTGGGATTGGTCCCAGAAATCTGAAGTTCCTTCCCACCAACTGCAATGTGGTGCTTACAAGTGAAGAGCACTAAGTTTGAGATGTGTCTTTGACAAGTTGTATCATCTAACACAAATAACCAAAGATTCAGATCCAGACTATCTGGTGTTGGTTACTTGTCAGGCACTTACAAATGTCACATTGTGGGACATAGCAATATTTCCCTGATATTGCTGAAGACATATTTTGTGTTGGATGGACAAGAGCCATACAGATAAGGGTCAGGTGATTCTCCTCCAAGATCAGAAGATAACACATACAACACAATATGGTTCTGATGCTTAGTGCCTTGCTTGTGATCCAAAACAATGCTCCTTACTTCCCAGGATTATACACAGGCTTTGTACCTTCAATATAGCAATGACATTGCCAATTTCGAGAAGGCCTTGTCATCATAGGAAAACACATATATACAACACAAGGAGCAGCTCAAATAAGGGAAGGCTCCTTATCTGTGAAGGACTTGCAAAACATGGTGATGTTGCATTGTCATAATGGAGCAACAGCAGGCCATGTGTTACAGGGTGCACACAGGCCTAGTGTATGGATGCACAAAATCAAGGATAAGGGGGGTCTTCAACTAGATTTCATTGAAATTGAGTGTAGAGGGCCCTTAAACTTGACCTCAGACTTTACCATGCAGGGGTGCATGGACGCAAGCCAAGCATGACTGTGAGAAGGGGCACAGGGATATGACAGGCACAAGCTCAATGGAATAGGTGCAAAGGGGCCACATGAGGAAGTTAGGAGATATAGGAGATTTCATGAGTGAGCTTGGACCTTCACCATCTGCAGGCTATCAGGGCTGAGGGCCAGATATCAAGTTTATTGAGCTTGAGGGTCAAGTGTCCAAATATGTATACTTGAAATCAAGAATAAACAGGGCCTTTACCTCAATTTGGGCAAAATTGAGTCTAAGGGCTGCTTAAACTCATTATTGGCTAGTCCTGTTGGCACCCTGTTCAGAGGTCACATGGCTTGTTCACTATACTAATATGATATACACACCTGGTACCAAGGGTGCACTAATTGATATTAGAGTGTGTGTGTACAAGTGTAAGAGACTCCTGGTGAGCTAGTAAGGCACTGGTGGAGGTTCCAGGGCTGCAGTTGAGGTTCCAACTGTGATGGAGGTGTTGCAGGGTCAGTGATGGTGCTGACCTGATGTTGCTAAGGCTCCTTTGTCTACTGGAGCTTGCACACAATACTACTATGTTGCAACTACCTGTATTGCAACTACTATGATGACTGAAGACTTGAAAAGACTGAAACTACTTGGTAATGATGATAAGAATAGAGTGGATGAGGATCCACTTGTCTGATGATGAAGAAGACCATGACATATATAGGCATTGCCCCCTGGACATGCCCTACTCCTTGAGCTCCTGGCTTGAGGAGGCACCTTGCCACCAGGGCAAGCTTGTCTACATAGTGAGCCCTGCTCCTCACCTCCTATGTACCCCTATCCTTGGTACTTGAGCTCTGGGCCTGCTCATGCCTCCTGGCCTGCAGATGGCAAGGCCCAAGCTCCCCTTGTGAAAAGCTCCTATCTCCTATATCTCCTAACCTCTTTGTGTGGCCTCTTACACCAGCTCCAATGAGCTTGTGCCATTCCTTGTGGTCCAGCTTGCCTTGAGTCTATGTGCCCACACACAGTAAAGTCTGATATTGAGGTTAAGGGCCCTTTATCCTCAATTTCGTTGAAATTGAAGTTTAGACCCCTTTTATCCTTGATTTTGGGCACTCAGGCACTAGGCCTGTGTGCACCCTATAACACCCGATAAACCCTGGTGCCAACGTTGCCAGGCTAAGTCCGATGCCTGCAATGTGGCTATGCAAAGTAGGTCCTTGGTGGGTTTGGACATGGGGCCATGTGGATTGCTGACACTGTGGGCCCTTCCTTTCCCTTTTGTTCAGAGCCTGTGATTGGGGGCTGGGACCCCACAGTCAAGGCACTTTGCATTGAGGTGTATGATGCATTGTTGGCCTGGTGGAGGGAGGAGGGAGTGGGTTGGGAGCAACAGCTCAACCCAGATGTGCAGTTGCAGCATGTCAAGGTCCAACGGCTGCCAGAGGAACTGGGGGGGCAGAGGCAGGGGCAGGAGCGGGCCTGCCAGTGGGCCCGTGCTCAGCCCAACTGCTGGGAGGAGGCCACCAAAGAGAGGAGGCAGAGGAGGGATTGGTCATCAGGGCAGGAGTCTGCGGGGAGGAGCTTGGGTTGCGGGGGGGTTGCAGAGAGTTTGGAGTAGGCGAGGATTGCGTGGAGACCACCTTGTCTGCACTCTTGGACCTGACCCACGTGTACCTGGACATGGTCCGCATTCCCCACCATGCAGCGAGGGTGGAATAGGCAAGCCAATATTTGGTGAACCTGATAGACCAGCTCCAGGTCTTCTGCCTATGGTTGGATGCCCTGCCCTTGGATGAGTGAGTTGGGGGAGGAGAATGAAAGTCTGTTTTCCCTGCTTTGCTTGTATGTGTGCATGTGTGTGTGTGGGGGGCTGGAATAGATGGGGGGGTGCTGCCCATACCGCAGGGTCATGGGGCCTCAGAGGGGGGTGGGTAACTTTGTTGGTTGGGGCCTATGGCAGCCATGGCTAATACTCCTCCATTGGTTGTTCACCCATGGAGGGGTTGTGGTTTGTCTGGGTGGGTCTCGTGGAACTCCCAGATCATGACCTGAGCCTGGTTGACATTATCAGCTGGGACCAAACTTGGCAGGTACTCCACCCAGTCCACCCAATAGTACAGTCACCCGCAGCACCAGCAGGAGTCCAGGATCCTTTCTGTTGGAATATGCAGTCACTCGCTTTTTCAACTTCAGAACGATCTGTTAGTTCATGGAGGTCCAACACAGGCATACAAGACACACCAATCTTCCTCAAAATTATTTCAACACTGTTAGACCACATCACATCAAGAAAAGTCCAATCTCAGCCCCCACAATCCAGCTAAAGGCTACATTTACCTGGTTTTGGCTATTACTCCATGATTGTGGGACCCTGGATCCATATCTCTGAGACACAAATTGTGTTGGATGAGTGTGGACCATATATCTTGGCAAAGATAGGAACACACTCCTCTGTGATAGGGAAAGATAGCATACATACACAACACACACATTCAAGATAAGCTCCCATAACAATTCACTGTCTCTACTCAAGATCCCAAATGATGCTCCATACTCTTCAGGATCCTACACAGGTATCATGCCCTTGATATAGTGATGACATAGTCAACCTCAAGAAGGCATTGCCATCACAGGAAAACACATATATACATCAACTCACATGTAGATACAGTTGCAGAAAGTCATTTGAACTAGTTCCCACATCCTTGCATAGCAAGGTCTGCTCTTCTCTTCTCTTCTTCTTCTTCTCTTCTCCTCCTGTGTGAGCAAGTTGCCTACATTGGTAGTTGCTCCTCAATCACTACTGCAACCTCTGATATCCTCTACATATAGCATGTATCTAGGCTTAAATATCCTCAGACTTAGCTCTACAAGCCCCTCCAATATAGGGAAGGCACTGTTGAGATAGCTACTCATCTTTGCCTTAGCTGATCAGTGGTTTCTTCCCCAGGATCCCTGAACCGGTAGTGGTAACTCCATTACCGGTTCACTCCTTTCAATAAGGAGGACCCCTGGACATAGTGATGGACTCGTGTGGCTGATGCTCAGAGTACAGCCACTGCCTCTGGGTCATGTACTGCACCAAAGCAGCCATGACAGGGCAGAGGAATGCCACACCCACCTCCCATACTCGACAAAGGGCAAAGTCCCAGTCCTCATGACTGCAAGGATCAAAAGATGCAATCCTCACAGCAGACCTCACCCAGACCACAACCACAGGTGTGAACTAGATGGGCCCATCCAACACCATGTTCCCCCACTTGGAACCTCCAAGGTTTGGCATCACCAGTGTAATGATGACCAGGGAAGGCCCACACTGTCCTGACACACCCCATGTGCCCAGACAAGTGGCAATGAGCACACTTGCTGGTTACATGATTGTGCTCACCAAAGAGATTGGTGAAGGTGGAAGGAAAACATCTGGGCATAGGAAAAGGGGTTAAGGTGGAGTCCGTGTGGGAATGATACAGGAAAGGAGGGTCTGGGGTACTTATGGGATGTCAAGGCGAGTGCAGTGCTCACAAGACCAGCTGGGCCAGGGCATGGAGCCCTCCATCAACTGAAGCATCACCAGCACATGAAGGTGATGGGCAGTAGGGGACCCATGGTCCACAATCCACCACTGAGGGTAAAGGCCCTGCACAACCAAGAGCATAAGGATAGGTGCAGGAAGCTCTGTACACCACAAGGCCAGCTCAGGGAAGGTTGGTGGTTGCATGGGAGGGGGAGGACCAGGTGACCAAGGAGGGGAACCTGGCAGTGACTCAGGTGTGAGACGCTGCATGGCGGGGTTGAAAATAGGGGTGGGGGCCTGTAAGACTGCATCCACCACAACATTGGCAGAGGGAGGAGGAGGCAACAGGCACCTAAGCTCCTCTTCCCAGTGGGCCATAGCCTCTGCTGAGGATTCCCTGAAGGTGCAAGCATCAGGGACAATGGGGGCCTCCATAGGCATGGTGAGGCCAGCCATGAAGGAGTCTGCCAAGGGATCAGCTGGATCCAACTGACGGTGGTTGCTCAGGGGAGCTATTCGGAGGAGTGGACCGGTAATGGGGTTACTGCTGCCTGTTCAGGGATCCTGGGGAAGAAACCACTGATCAGCTAAGACAAAGGTGAGTAGCTATCTCAACAGTGCCTTCCCTATATTGATGGGGCTTGTAGAGCTAAGTCTGAGGATATTTCAGCCTAGATACATGCTATATGTAGAGGATATCAGAGGTTGCAGTAGTGATTGAGGAGCAACTACCAATGTAGGCAACTTGCTCACACAGGAGGAGAAGAGAAGAAGAAGAAGAGAAGAGAAGAGCAGACCTTGCTATGCAAGGATGTGGGAACTAGTTCAAATGACTTTCTGCAACTGTATCTACATGTGAGTTGATGTATATATGTGTTTTCCTGTGATGGCAATGCCTTCTTGAGGTTGACTATGTCATCACTATATCAAGGGCATGATACCTGTGTAGGATCCTGAAGAGTATGGAGCATCATTTGGGATCTTGAGTAGAGACAGTGAGACATTATAGGAGCTTATCTTGAACATGTGTATGTTGCATATATACACTATCTTTTCCCTATCTTGGAAGAGTGTGTTCCTATCTTGGCCAATATATATGGTCCACACTCATCAAACACAAATTTTGTCTCAGAGATATGGGTCCAGGGTCCCACAATCATGGAGTAATAGCCAAAACCTGGTAAATGTAGCCTTTAGCTGGATTGTGGGGGCTGAGATTGGACTTTTCTTGATGTGACATGGCCTAACAGGGTGGAAATAATTTTGAGGAAGATTGGCATGTCTTGTATGCCTGTGTTGGACCTCCATGAACTAACAGATTGTTCTGAAGTCGAAAAAGCGAGTGACTGTGTATTCCAACAGGAGCAACCAGGCCTGAAGGTAGAGAAACCTCGCCAGATGGGCCAGAGCTGGGAGGTGGAGCTTGGATAGCTGGCCGAGAGTGGTGCAACTTGACTACCAGCCTGCATCGAGGAGGCTCTTCTGCTATGGGAGCAGCAGGCATGGGGGCAAGGGCACCCAGGGAGACCTCCAACAGAGGGAAGTGGGACCCCTGGGGCCACATGCAGGGTCTGGGGAGATGCCAGGAGTTCCTCAGGGGAGCCAGAGGGCGGGGAGGCATCCTCCAACAGAAAAAGAGCCTGGAGGGGCTCCGATGGGCTAGGGGAAGAGACTGGAGGAGCCTCCACACAAAGGGGGGAAGATGGGCAAGAAGAAGAGGGTGCACAATGGTCCTTGCAACCAGCATGGCAAGAGGAGGGTCAAGAACAGTGAGCCATGGTACAGTGAATGCCTGGTGGGGAATATTGGTGGATGTGGGAGGAAAACACCACTGGTGGCATCCAAAAGCAGGTCTTATGAGCAAGGCGCAGACATCATTTGCTTCAATGGAGCTCAGCCTTGAAAGGGGGGGTAGTGTTATGGGGTGCACACAGCCCTAGTGCCTGAGTATGCGAAATCGAGGATAAGGGCCCCTTAAACTCGATTTTGAACTCTACCACATGCAGGTGCATGGACTTCCAGCAAATCACATCAGGACAAGGGGCACAGGTGAAGAGGGGGCATTAGCTCAGTAGGGCTGGTGTAGGAGGCTCCACACAGGGGGTAGGACATGTAGGAATAAGGGGTCTTTCATGTGGTGAACTTGGGCCTTGCCATCTGCAGGTCCAGGAGGCATGAGTGGGCCCAGAGCTTGAGTACCAAAGATAGGGGTACTTAGGAGGCAAGGGTGATGACATGCTGTGCAGATGAGTGTGCCCTGGAGGAGGAGTGCCTCCTCAAGCCAGGTGCTTGAAGAGCAAGGATCACCCAGGAGGTGATGCCTATATATGTCAAGGTCTTCCTCATCACCAGATGAGTGCATCCTCATCCACTCTAGTCTCTACCATCTTTACCATTCAGTATCAGTCTTTGAACACTAAAAACAATTGCAATACAGGTAGTTGTGATTACTTAGCATCATGTGCAAGCTCTAATAGTTGAAGGAGCCTTAGCAACATCAGGTCAGCACCATCACTGACCCTGCAACACCTACATCACAGGTGGAACCTCAACCATGGCCCTGGAACCTACACAAGTGCCTTACATAGCCATAGCAAGGGTCTTACACTCACTCAACACACTCCAATTGCCAACTAGTGCACCCTTGGGAGTTGGGTGTGCCATCACATTACCTCACATGAATGTGCTGTGTGACCTCTGGATGGGGTGCAAACAGGGTTAACCAATATCGAGTTTAAGGAGGCCTTAAACTCGATTTTGCACATGCATATTTGGATCTGTATAGCCAGAACTCGCCACATGCTCAATATCGGCCTCAACCCTGACACCTCCCACCCAGTTCCTCCACCCAGGCCCGCAGCACCTCTGGCAGCCATTGGACCTTGATGTGCTGGTGTTGCACATCCAGGTTTGGGTGGTGCTCCTGCCCCACACCCTCCTCCCTCCACCAGGCCAACAACACTTTGTACACCTCAACATGAAGGGTGTTCACTGCAGGGCCCCTCCCCCCAATCATGCGCTCTGCACAAGAAGGGGAGGCTAATCCATGGTGTCAGTACTGATCCACACCCCCGCAGTTGAACCTGCTGAAATGTACTTTGCATTTCCATGTCACAAGTGTGGTATTTGGCCTGGCACCCTCACACAGGCCACCCCCTGGCCACCATCGGCCACCATGCACCCATAGCAGCAAGTCCACGTGGACTGCCACATCTTGTCCACCACTGCCACTGACCAGCAAACAAAAAAGGGAAGGAGGTCAGTAATACTCCACATAGCCAACTGTCCTGCAGGCCACAGCACTCACCAATCTTGACCTCCACCACAGTCATGAAGGGAACACTGCCACCAGCAAGCCATGGGTGGAAGTCCACCACCAGGACAATTACCCCCCCCCCCCATATCCACATAGCAGACTGGGGGCCCACCAGCCGTAGGTCCCTCCACCTCCTCCACCATGGGGGGGTGGCCTTGTCCCCTTTCCCTTCCTTTGGACCTCCCCCTTGTCCCCCCCAGGAGCCCCCCACAGGCCCCTTGTCCTTGTGCAACAAGATCCTTATGGGGGCATCCACCCCCCAGACCCACTTCACTGGCCACCCTGCTGGCAGTCCTGCAACCCTTGCAATTGCCTGTTTCCTTGGCACCATGGAGGGCACCACCTCACCCCCAATCCAGCCTGGGGGATGGTATGGACAATGGGCATCCCTATAGGCTGGACCAGGGGGATAGTCCATTGGTCCATTCACCCTAACTGTGGGGATGGAAGTGAATCAAACAGAGGGAATAAAAAACCAGTGTCAGAGAACCCAGCCACTCCCTCCATGCCTACAGCCAATACTTACACACCACTCTAAAACTCATGCCCACCACCAGTGCCTCCACCTGCAGGGGCCCATAAGACGTGCAGGGGGCCCACACCTGTACTGCCACAACAGACCCCACCTCCTCCATGGGCTCACCTGCCACACTGAGATTGTCAACTCAAAGAGGGAAGAAGAGAAAAACAGGGAAAGTCAGCCTATGTCTGTAAACAACAGTCCATGGCAGGGTAATCACTATCCTCCATGGAAATTTTCTCAATTAAGGTGGACCCTACCATTGGGGGCCCACCAGCGGCAGAGTCAGGTGAGGAAGGAAAGGAGAGAAGGAGCATCTGTTGGGGAAAGCACCCTTATATCCCCTGGACTCCCAGGGTCATGACCACCGCAGAAAGGATCCTTGTTCTGATCAAGGGTCTGACAAAAGCATTGTGCAGACTGGACCCTATGGCAGCAAACAAGCAATGCATTATGCAGATCCCTTGGCAGCCAACGCAGAGCAGTGCCTGCAGTTGTGTGCAAAGTGTCAGGGTTGAGGCCAATATCGAGCAAGCGGCATGGTCCGGCTATACAGATCCAAAATACGCGTATGCAAAATGAAGTTTAAGGCCTCCTTAAACTCGATATCAGTTACCCTGTTGGCACCCCATCCAAAGGTCATGTGGCACATTCCCATGAGGTAATATGATGTTGCTCCCAACTTCCAAGGGTGCACTAGTTGGCAATTGGAGTGTGTTTGAGTGAGTGTAAGACCCTCACTACTGCCATGTGAGGCACTGGTGTAGGTTCCAGGGCTGCAGTTGAGGTTCTGCCTGTGATGTAGGTGTTGCAGGGTCAGTGATGGTGCTGACCTGATGTTACTGAGGCTCCTTCAACTCCTGGAGCATGCACACTATACTAAGTAATCACAACTACCTGTATTGCAATTGTGACAATGCTTGAAAGACTGATACTGAAAGACAAAGATGGTAAAGACTAGAGTGGATGAGGATCCACTTGTCTGGTGCTGAGGAAGGCCTGGACATATATAGGCATCATCCCCTGGGTGAGCCTTACTCCTTGAGCTCCTGGTTCAAGGAGGCACCTTGCCCCCAGGGCAAGCTTGTCTACATAGTGAGCCTTCCCCTACACCTCCTGAGTACCCCTATCCTTGGTTCTCCAGCTCTGGGCCCACTCATGCCTGCTGGGCCTGCAGATAGTGAGGCCCAAGCTCTCCTCATGAAAGGCCCCTTATTTCCTATATGTCCTACCCCTGCATGGAGCCTCCTACACCAGCCCTACTGAGCTAATGCCCCCTCTTTGCCTGTGCCCCTCGTCTTGGTGTGAATTGCTGGAAGTCCACACACCTGCACACAGTAGAGTCCGAAATCGAGGTTAAGGGGCCCTTATCCTCGATTTCATGTACTCAGGCACTAGGCATGTGTGCGCCCTGTAACACCCTGTTTATCCTCGATTTTGCGTACCCAGGCACTAGGCCTGCGTGCACCCCCTAACACTTATCATGTTGTATATGTTTTTTTGTTAGGACCATAGGATCTGGAAACCGCAAGCTGCTACAGTTGGTTGGTGTTGGCAGGAACAGAGAGGCTGTGGGCATGCTGGTCAATGGTGGATCACCATGGGGAGGGGTCAATAGTAGCAACTTGGCAGCTAATGAGTGAACTAAGTAATACATGCAACAAGGTTTCTCAGGAACCTTGTTGAGTGGCAGGAGACATGTGATTCCCCCAGCAAGGGGTGCCATGGGTGATCAATGGTCCCCAACAAGGTGTCATGTGGCCCCAGCAACGTGGGCCTGACACTACCCCATTGGAGCCCAGCAGTCCACCATCAGGGCCTGCGGGGCAACAGGGAGTCTGTTGGTTGGACACAGGGTCTGTGGGCCCCAGGGGGGGGGGGGGGGGGCTGCTCGATGGTGGGGATGGGGCTAGTGTCAGGGTTGGGGACCAATATTGAGTGTGACAACTAGTTCGGCTATGCAGATCTGACTACACGTGTGTGAAATCGAGGTTAAGAGGCCCTTATCCTCGATATCAGTTAACCCTGTTGGCACCCCATCCAGAGGTTGCATGGCACATTTGTTGGAGCAATACGATGGCACCTCCAACTCCCAAGGGTGCACTAGTTGTTAGTTGGAGTGTGTTGAGTGAGTGTAAGACCCTCACTGCTGTTGTGTAAGGCACTGGTGTAGGTCCCAGGGCTGCAGTTGAGGTTCCGCCTGCGATGTAGGTGTCACAGGGTCAGTGATAGTGCTGACCTGATGTTCTTGATGCCCCTTCAACTCCTGGAGCTTGCACACTGTACAAAGTAATCACAACTACCTGTATTGTGATTGTGACAATGCCTGAGAGACTGATACTAATAGATAAAGATGGTGAAGACTAGAGTGGATGAGGATCCACTCATCTGATGATGGACAAGACCTTGACATATATATAGGCCTACCTCTGGGGTAGGCCATGCTCCTCGAGCTCCTGGCTCGAGGTACCTACTGTTACAGAGTGCACACTGGCCCAGTGCCTGAGCATGCGAAATCGAGGATAAACAGGGTCTTAACCTCGATTTCGAGCTCTACCGCATGCAGGTGTGCAAACCCTCGGTATAGCACATCCTGAAAAAGGGCACAAACAAGGAAGGGGCATTAACTTGGTAGGAGCTGGTGTAGGAGGCCTTGTGTAGGGGATAGGACATATAGGAATTAAAGGGCTTTCACAAGGAGAGCTGGGGCCTTGCTGGTTGCAGGTCCAGGAGGCCTGAGCAGGCCCAGAGCTCATGTTCCGAAGATAGGGGCACGAGGAGGGCTCAACAAGTAGTAGAGCCTACCCTGGAGGTAGGTACCTTGAGCCAGGAGCTCGAGGAGCATGGCCTACCCCAGAGGTAGGCCTATATAGGTCCAGGTCTTGTTCATCATCAGACAAGTGGATCCTCACCCACTCTAGTCTTTACCATCCTTTTCTGTCAGTATCAGTCTCTCAAGCATTGTCACAATTGCAATACAGGTAGTTGTGATTACTTTGTACAGTGTGCAAGCTCCAGGAGTTGAAGGGGCATCAAGAACATCAGGTCAGCACTATCACTGACCCTGCGACACCTACATCGCAGGCGGAACCTCAACTGCAGCCCTGGAACCTACACCAGTGCCTTACACAACAGCAGTGAGGGTCTTACACTTGCTCAACATGCTCCAACTAACAACTAGTGCACCCTTGGGAGTTGGAGGTGCTATTGCATTGCTCCCACAAACGTGCTGAGCGACCTCTGGATTGGGTGCCAACAGGGTTAACTGATATCGAGTTTAAGGAGGTCTTAAACTCGATTTCGCTCAAATCGAGGATAAGGGCCTCTTAACCTCAATTTCGCACACATGTAGGCAGATCTGCATAGCTGAACCAGTCATCACACTTGATATTGGTCCCCAACCCTGACACCTACCTCCAGGGCAGGCTCTGCTACTTGGTGAGCCCTCCTCATGCCCCTATCTTCAGCACTCGAGCTCTGGGCCTGCTCAGGCCTCCTGGACCTGCAACTGGTGAGGCCCCAGCTTCTCCTCGTTTAAACCCTCAATTCCTATATGTCCTACCTCCTGCTGGTGGCCTCCTACACTGGCCTCATTGAGCTAATGCCCTTCCTTCGCCTGTGCCCCCTTGTCTTGATGTGCTTCCCTGGAGGTCCATGTGCCTGCGCACAGTAGAACTCGAAATCGAGTTTAAGGGGCCCTTATCCTCGATTTTGCGTGCCCAGGCACTAGACCTGTGTGCGCTCTGTAACAGCTAGCACAATGATGAGGTTGGGTGCTAGCCAGCGGGGTGCCATGGATCCATGCTGGGCACGCTGGTTGGGGGTGGCACCCCATTTTATTTGGGCACTGGACTATATTTGGTGCAGAGTGGTTGAATGCTTTTCTAAGTTTGTGTCTGGCCACAGCCCCTGCTCAGCATTGGCTGCCCAGTGATCTGCACAATGCATGTGTCAGTGCCCAAATCAAGTAAGACCCCCTTCCACAGGGACTGCTTGACCCATGCTCAGGGGATATAAGGAGCTCCTTCCATGAGTGTTCCCCCTTCTCTCTTCCCTCCAACAATATGCCTTCTTCTCAACCTTCCTCAACAACTGGCAGGCCCCCTACAGTGGGCTCTGCCTTTATCAAAGAAGTAACCATGGAGGACAGTAAGTTCCCTGCCATGGGTAGTGTCTCCAAGACCATGGGCTGACTTCCAATGGGTGGGTTTCCTTCTTTTTTTCCCTCCTTTGCTTCCATCCTCTGTGGGCCCCAGACCACAGTATGGGGGAGGAACCCACAGGGGAATCTGGGACCCTTGTTGTGGTGCAGGTGTGGGTGTCAGGGTTGAGGCCAATGTTGAGTGAGCAGTGAGGTCTGGCTATCCAGATTCAAAATACACATGTGCAAAATTGAGGTCAAGGGGGCCTTATCCTCAATTTTGCAGAAATCGAGTTTAAGGCCTCCTTAAACTCAAGATCAGTTAACCCTATTGGCACCCTGTCCAGAAGTTGCATGACATGTTCAAGTGGGGTAATATGATTATACACCCAACTCCCAAGGGTGCACTAGTTGGCAATTGGAGTGTGTTGAGCAAGTGTAAGACCCTCACTGCTGTTGTGTAAGACACTGGTTTAGGTCCCAGGGCCGCGGTTGAGGTTCCACCTGCAATGTAGGTGTCGCAGGGTCAGTGATGGTGCTGACCTGATGTTCTTGATGCCCCTTCAACTCCTGGAGCTAGCACACTGTACAAAGTAATCACAACTACCTGTATTGTGATCGTGACGATGCTTGAGAGACTGATACTAACAGATAAGGATGAGAAAGACTAGAGTGGATAAGGATCCACTCATCTGGTGATGAGACAGACCCCAACATATATAGGCATCACCTCCTGGGTAATCCCTCCTCCTCAAGCACCTGGCTTGAGGAGGCACCTCTCCTCCAGGGCAAGCTCATCTTCATGGTAAGCCATTGCCCTTGCCTCCTAAGTACCCCTATCCTTGGTACTCAAGCTCCAGGCCTGCTTGTGCCTCCTGGGCCTGCAGATAGCAAGGCCCAAGCTCTCCTTGTGAAAGGCCCCTTATTTCCTATATGTCCTACCCCTGCATGGAGCCTCCTACACCAGCCCTACTGAGCTAATGCCCCCTCTTTGCCTGTGCCCCTCGTCTTGGTGTGAATTGCTGGAAGTCCACACACCTGCACACAGTAGAGTCTGAAATCGAGGTTAAGGGGCCCTTATCCTCAATTTCACATACTCAGGCACTAGGCCTGTGTGCGCCCCGTAACAACCCCCCTTATCCTTGATTTCACATGTTCAGGCACTAGGCCTGTGTGGGGCCCATAACAGAATACTGTCCAGTATCCATGCAGGGCTTCCCCTAAGGCCCACAAGACAACACCCCTCACCCCCACGGGTCTGCGACCAACCAGCATGTGGGTCAATCCCACCCTTTATCCACCCCACACACAAACATTTAGAAAAAGAGGAAAAACAAAAACTCTATTTCATCCCCCCCCCCCTCAACTTATTCATCTGTGGGGAGGGCATCCAACCAGAGGTGGAAGACCTGGAGTTAGTCAACTAGGTTCACTGAGTACCAGCTTGTCTGCTCTGCCCGCACCACATGATGCGGGATCCGGGTTGCATCAAGGTACATGTGGGCCAGGTCCAGGAGCACAAACAAGGCACTCTCTACACCTTCCTCCAACACCCCACACATGATCCTTGGCTGTTCCAAGCTCTCTGCTACCCCCCAGCACCTGGAGTTCCACCCCGTGGACTCCCACCCCACCAACCAATCCCTCCTCCACTCTTCCTGGCAGTTGGGGTGGGTGCAGTCCTGCTCCTGTCCTTGCTTCTGCCTCCCCAACTCCTCCACCTGGGCCTGCAGTTCCTCCAGCAACTGCTGAACCTTAACATGCTGTTGTTGCATATCAGGGCATAGGCAGCCCTCCCACCCAACACCCTCCTCCCTCCACCAGGCCAACAATGCATTGTACACCTCAACACAAAGGGCCTTAACCACAGGGTCCCTACCCCCAATCACAGGCTCTATAAAAGAAACAAGAAAATAGGATCCTACAATGTCAGCACAAGATGCACAAACCCTGCAACCTGTTTCCTTGGTACTGTTATGGGGCACACACAGGCCTAGTGCCTGAAGACACAAAATCGAGTTTAGAGGGCCCTTAAACTTAAACTCAGACTTTACCTTGCATGGGTGTGTGGGCTCAAGCAGAGCAGGTTTGCAAGAACAGGTACAGGCAGAGGAGGGGCATAAGCTCAAGGGAGTAGGTGCAAAGGGCACATACAAGGTAGCTAGGAGATATAGGAGATAGGAGGTTTCATGAGGGAGCTTGGGCCTTCACCACCTGCAGGCTCAAGGGATGCAAGCTGGCTTGGAGCTTGAGTGCCTAGGACAGAGGGTTGTCAAGAGGTGTGGAGGAGAGCTCGCTATGTGGGAGAGCTCACCCTGGAGGCAAGGAGACTTGAAGCCAGTAGCCCAAGGAGAAAGGCTTGCACAGGAGGCAATGCCTATATAGGTTGCAGCCCTCCTCAACATCAGACAAATGGATCCTCATCCACTCTATCACTATCATTACCAAGTCTTTGCTATCTTAGTTTCGTAAGTCATGTAGTTGCAATACAGGTCATTGTGATGTATTAGCACTGTGTGCAGCTCCAGGAGAAGTAGGAGTCTTAGCATTAACAAGGTCAGCACCATCACTGACCCTGCGACACCTCCATTCCAGGTGGAACCTCCACCAGTGCCTTACCACATCACTTGTGAGATCAACACACTTACCTTTGCATATCCAAGTGTCAACTAGTGCCCCCTTGACATTGGGTGTGCCCATCATAGGACTGCATTGAATGTGCCATGTGACCTCTGGATGGGGTGCCAACAGGGCCAGCCAATATTGAGTTGCAGCAGGCCTTAAGCTCGAATTTGCCCAAATTGATGATAAGGACCCCCTTATCCTCAATTTTGTAGTCATATACTTGTACTCTTGAAACACTTAGGTTTCTTGGAGCTCAATATACTTGATAACAGGCACACAGCCCTGACAGGGAGGTACAGGCCTCCAGAGGTTGTGTGAGGGAAGCCCTGGATGATCATATTGCAAGTGGGGAGAGGGGAAGCACTCCTTAGTGCAGGGAACCACAAAAGCTGCCACATTGTGCAGAAGTACTGGAGGGCTTGGTGGTTGGTCTAGACCTGGAACGGGGTGGCAGTTTGGTGGAGGTAATGCCTTCACTGAGCCATGTGTCAGGCAGGGTTGAGGGCTGATATCGAGTAAACTGACATTGAGGACCAGGTATCCAAATACGCATGTGCAAAATCGAGAATAAACAGGGTCTTATCCTCAATTTGGGTGAACTTGAGTTTAAGGGCTCCTTAACCTTCATATTGGCTAACCCTGTTGGCACCCCATTCAGAGGTCATGTGGCACATTCACTTAATGTAATATGAATACACACCTGATACCAAGGGTGCACTAGTTGGTACTTGAGCATGTTTGTGAGACTGGAAGACACTCATACTGATATGTGAAGGCACTGGTGTAGGTTCCAGGCTGTGGTTGAGGTTCCATCTGCAATGTAGGTGTCACAGGGTCAGTGATGGTGCTGACCTGATGTTGTTGAGGCTCCTATGACTACTGAAGCTTGCACACAATACTGGTGAATCACAACTACCTGTATTGTGACTGATACAACAACTGAAAGTCTGAAACTAACTGATAAAGATGGTAAAGACTAGAGTGGATGAGGATCCACTTGTCTGGTGATGAAGAAGACCACAACATATATAGGCATTTCCTCCTGGGTAAGCCTTACTTCCTTGAGTGCCTGGCACAAGGAGGTACCTTGCCTCCAGGGCAAGCTCTTCTACATAGCGAGCCCTCCTCCTTGCCTCCTAAGTGCCCCTTTCCGTGGTACTCCAGCTCTGGACCAGCTGGTGCCTCCTGTCCTGCAGATGGCAAGGCCCCAGCTTTCCTCATGAAAAGCTCCTACCCCTATATCTCCTAATCCCTTCATGTGGTCCAGCTTGCCTTGTGCATATGCCCCTGTGCATGGTAAAGTCTGACATTGAGGTTAAGGGCCCCTTATCCTCGATTTTGCATACTCAGGCACTAGGCCTGTGTACGCCCCGTAACACCATGATGGCCAGCAGCTCCTTTTTGTGGAATTTGTAATTCTACAGTCACATCCAATATTGCCCCACAAATCTGACATTTGTACAAATCAGCATCATCACATAAAATCTTCACTCCTCAATGGTACAATGCTTGTTGAAACCCCTGATCATGCTATATCAATGCTGAATTTTTATGAATGTGAAAGTTGGCCAGAAAAAAAAGCCTCTGGAGCTCCTCCTCATCTCCTGTTTACTGCACTTTAGTACTTTGTATGACCTCCTCTAGCTGCCCTGACCGCTTGTAACCTTCTGGGCATAGACTTTATGAGTTTCTGGACTTTTTCCATTGGAAACTGAGACCAGAAGGTGCTTATGGCTGCCATGAGGTCAGCTTTATTCCTGATGGTAGAATTTTGCTTTCCTGACCACTTTTTGAGTTGGGACCATACATGTTCAATAGGGTTTAGGTCTGGAGACATTGCAGGCCAGTCCAGGACATTCAGGCCAATGTCTCTGAAGTATTCCAAGGTCTCTCTTGAGGTATTGCAGTGTGCATGGTCCTGTTGAAACACCATCTTATGGTGAGGTGGTATACTCTGTCTTTGCTTCCACTTCAGCATGCTTATCAGGCCCATGCCACTGGGGCACGTGACACCCTGCCGGTGACCATTGATCACCCATGGTACCCCACCCCTCACCGGGGGAATCATGTGCCCCCTGCTAACCAACAAGGTTCCCTCAGAACCTGGTCACATGTATTACTTAGTTTGCTCATTAGCTGCCAAGTTGATACTATTTACCCCTTCCCATCATATCCTACCATTGACCAGCATGCCCATGGCCTCTCCATTCCCACCAACACCAATTTACTGTAGCCACTTGTGGTTTCCAGATCCTATGGTCCTAAAATTACATGTGACCTACCCCTGTGGGTTGAATCTGTCAGCATGCCCCCTCAAACCCCTTGAGCCCCAACCAACAAGGTTGGGACCAATGAAGACTCCACCACATCTCCTATGCAAGAGCCCACCCAGGGCAAGGCAACCGTCAGGGAAGTGGTCCAACTGCTCCAACAGGAGGCCCAATCCTGCCAGGAGATCATTGACCTTGTCAGGGTTGAGGCTGATATCGAGTGGGTGGTGTTGAGGTTCAGCTCTCCAGATCCAAAACACGCATGTGCAAAATCGAGGATAAACGGGCCTTATCCTCGATTTGGGTGAAATAGAGTTTAAGGGCTCCTTAACCTCGATATCAGCTAACCCTGTTGGTATTGGAAGGAATGAACTGGCAATGGAGTTACTGCTACCAGTTCAGGGATCCAGGAGAAGGGGAAACCACTCATCAGCTAAGGCAAGACAAGTGGCTATCTCAACTATGCCTTCCCTATATCAGAGGGGCTTGTAGAGCTAAGTCTGAGGATATATCAGCTTAGATACACTCTGTATGTAGAGGATATCAGGGATTGCAATAGGGATTGAGAAGCAATTACCAACATAGGCAACTTGCTCATGCAGGAGGAGGAGAGGAGAAGGAGAAGGAAGAGAAGAGCAGACCTTGCTATTCAAGGATGTGGGAACTAGTTTGAATGACTTTCTGCAACTGTATCTACATGTAAATTGATGTATATATGTGTTTTCCTGTGATAGCAATGCCTCCTCAAAGTTGGCAATGTTGTTGCTATATTGAGGGCATGATACCTGTGTAGGATCCTGAAGAGTCATGGAGCATCATTTGGGATCTTGAGTAGAGACAGTGAGCATTAGAAGCTTAACTTGTGCATGTGTGTTGCATATATATGTTATCTTTCCCTATCACAGAGGAGTGTGTTCCTATCTTTGTCAATATATACAGTCCACACTCATCCAACACAAATTGTGTTTCAGAGATATGGGTCCAGGGTTCCCACAGTCGCGGACTAATAGCCGGAATCGGGTGAGTGGGGTCCTATAGCCGGATGTGGGGGGGTCCGAAATTGGACTTTTCTTGATGCATCATGGCCTAACAGTGTCAAAATAATTTTGAGAAATATTGACGTGTCCTGGTTGCCTGTGTTGGACCTCCACAATCTAACAGATCGTTCCGAAGTCGAAAATGTGAGTGACTGTATATTCCAACAGTCCCCCTCATTCGCAATATTGGCAGAGTGATCTCAACACAGGCAATTCTCAGTATTTCTTGATGGCGACCCAGAGGATTTTATTGTGTTTTTACAAATGAAGGAAGGGGGGATGGGAGGGAAAGACACGTTGGCAAGGATAAGATGCCGCCATTGATCAGTTATTATTTTGCCTGATCTTGTAGATCACAGCAAAGGCAATATCCTTGGCTTTGTCAGGAACATGTTTGTTTATGATCCCGCGAAGGACTGAGAGGTTCTCAGTGATGGTCTTGATCCAACATTTCCTGGGTGTCATTCACCCAATGTATCTGTTCCCATTGCATGCTGAGTGTTGTGCGACACATAGGTCGCAATTAGTTGTCCTGTCTTTTCCGTTGAAGGTTCACCCAGTTCCGTAAGTGCAGATTTTCCCTTGCCGAGTGCAGTTGTTGCACACTTGTTCAGCTATTTCGAACCCTGGTTTGAGGTCGTCTTCACTGGAGGAGAAATCTCCAAGGCACGTACGTTCGTTCCTTGCACTGTCCAGCAGAGGAAATTGCCAGTTCGGGGGAATGCCCCCACTGTCGGAAAAGGGGTCATCCCCATGGTCCATGTCGGTGTCTCCTTCGAGCCCTGAGTTTCTGTCGGGCAGCTGATGCTCCGATTGAGGGGAGTTCCTTTCTCCATTGGATAAGGTTTCCTCATTAGAGGAGGGGAATCTAATGTGCATGGGTTTGGTGCCTGACATCTTTACTGAGTATTGTGGGGGGTGGTGAGGTTATGGGTTACCAATGCAGGGGAGGTTTTGATGGTTGTGGAGATGGTATAACGTTGTGCAGTGCAGTGTTGTGTGGGTTGTGCTTTTTTAATTTTGGTGCACTACCAATGAAATCTCACATGAAAATGATTAAATTTGCATGCCAAACAAATTTGGCAGGAGATTGCCAATGGGGGGAAATTTCAGCCAAAAAGGGGCTGGGGTATCCCAAAATTGTGGGTGGGCATGTGTCCAGGGTGAATTTTGAAATTTTTTTCACTTGGATGCACATGGAAGGTCATGGAAAATCTTGTCATGATCAGCAAAATATTGGAAATTAAGGAATGTGAGATCCTGAATTGGGATGCATTGACCCATTGTCAGATTTTGGATTTTTGACAGATGTTTTTGATCTTGGAATTTTGGAAATTGAATTTTTGATGATTTTTGATGTGTCAAAGGAATGTGGAGGCATGCATTCAGATGCAGTGGTTTGTGGCGCACAGGTTCCTGTGTCCGGAACGTTGGGTAAATGAATGAAGTGGGGTCCCCATGTTGGGAAGATGGACCCTTAATGGAGATTAGATACCCTGAATTGGGTAAATGTTGAGATATTGTCTGTGCTGTGAAACTTTGATTTTCTTGAGTGGGTTGGTGAGACTGTCACCAAGCTGTCCTGATGTAGGAATGTTGGTGACAATGATGGTACCATCAAGTTGTTTCTCCCTGACAAAGTGATATTTGATGTCAATATGTTTGTTTCTTTGATGGTCCTTAGGGTCCTTAGATAAGTATATAGCCACTTGGTTGTCCACATATAGCGGTGTAGGCTTGTGAATTTCAAAGGAGAGTTCAGCTAAGAGTCATTGGCTCCAGGTGATCTCCTTGCATGCTTCTGCCATAGCAATTTACTCTGCATAGGTAGTTGATGTTGTGACTAAGGGTTGCCTTTTGCTTAACCAGCTGTAGGGCATTCCATTGATGGTATTTGTGATCCCTGATGTGGACTTTTGAGTGGCAGTGTCCCCCCCAAAGTCTGCATCAGAGTAGGTTTGCAAATGTGGGCCCCAATCTTCCTCTGGAGGGAAGGATGTTCCCTTCTTCTTGAAGAGGAGTCCATAATCAGCAGTACCTTTGAGATAACGGAGAAGGTGCTTCACAGCAGTCATGGCTTTATCAGTTGGGGAAGCCAGGTAGTGACTTAGATGGTTGACAACAAAGGCAATGTCTGGTCATGTGCAAGTGGAGAAGTAAAGGATTGAGCCAACAATGGTATGATAGAGGGAGTGGTCATTGGCATTGAGTGCCACTCCATTGGCAATGTCACTCATGATAACGGGTGTATGCACAATGTTTGTGTTGTTGAGACCAAACTGAGTAAGTAGGCATTGTATATGGCTGGTTTGGGAGAGGTGAAGTGACATTGGAGTGGATGTGACTTGAATACCTAAGATGAATGATACTGGATCTCCTCCAGTCATCTTGAACTTGGATTGGAGTGTCAAGATGAACTTATCTGCTGTAGGCTTGTGTTTTGCAAAGATGAGAATGTCATCAATGTATAGGGTGAGGATGAGGGGTGGTTCACCCTTGTTCTTGATGTAGTAAAGAGTGGAGTCATAGTTGGATCACTTGAAACCAATGTTGGTGAGTGTACTATCAGCCTTTTGGTACCATGTGTGTCCAGCCTGCTTGAGGCCATAGAGAGACTTGTTGAGTTTGCAAACAAGGGATTGAGATCCTGATTGCATCATGGAAGCTGGCAATGGAGGTTGCCTCATAAAGAGGTTGACATCCAGTTCACCATTGAGGTAGGCCATGATGATGTCAAGCTGGTAGATCTTCATGTCATATTGGAGTGACATGATCATGAGCACCCTTAGTGTAGCCATTTTTACCACTGGCATGAAGGTTTCCTTGTAATTGATACCATGAACTTGAGTGTAGCCTTGGGCAACCAGCCTAGCCTTGTATTTGTCAATGGTGCCATCTCCTTTCCATTTGACTTTGAACACCCATTGACAGCCAATGATGTTGGCATTATTGGGAGTGTTCACTATGGTCCAGGTATTGTTCACTTGGTGCAAGTTGAGCTCTTTCTGACTTGCCTCTTGGCATTTGGGCCAATCAGGTTGACATTGAGCTTGGAGAATGGTCCTAGGTTCATCATCATATGCAGGAAAGGGGATCCCTTCATTGGTACTTGCTTCATCAGTGAAGGTGCCTTTGGTGTTGTTGATGGCAACAGAGGAGAGGGAGCATATAAAATCTTCCAAGGGTGGAGTAGAGATCCCTTGATCTCTTTCCTCTTGAGTGAGGTAAGGGAATCCCACATGTTCTTCCTCTTGGGCAAATGTAGGTCTATTATTGCTTGGAGGGTGCATGATATTGGGACTGATGGCTTGAATAGGAGTAGGGTGGATGAGGACTGGCTCTTGGGGAGCCTCATCTTGAATGTCAATGGTGGTAGTATCTTCAATTTGAGGGATGTCTTGTTCCTTAAAGGGGAAGAGTTCCTCATCAAAGGTTGGATTCCTGCTGGAAAGGATGGCCTTGGTCCAAAGGTTGAGTAGTTTGAAGGCCTTGGACCCATTGGTAACCCCAATGTATACTGTAGGTAGGGTTCACTCATCGAGCTTTGAGCAGTTCTGCTCAGGTATGTGTGCCCACACTTGGCATCCAAAGACTCGCAACATCAAGTGGTCTCCTTCCCATTGAAGGAAACACTTGAAGGGTGTCTCCATGGACAGTGCCTTTGTAGGAAGCCTGTTGTTCAGATAGGCAGTGTGGAGCAATGCATCTCCCCATAGGTAGTGGGGAGCTCCTCCTTGAAGAAGGAGACTTCTGGTGATGTTGAAAAGGGTCCTGTTCATATGCTTGGCAATCCCATTCTGTTGAGGAGTGTACAGTGCCAATGTCTCGTGTTGAATCTCTGTGGAGGAAAGGTAAGTATTGAACTCTCTACTGATGTACTCACTGCTGTTGTCTGATCTGAGTTGTTGTATCTTCTTTCCTGTCTGGTTTTCCATCAGAGTCCTATACTCTTGGAAGTGACCAAGTACCTCACTTTTGTGAGCCATGAGGTAGACCATCACAAACCTACTGTAGTCATCAATAAAGGTTACAGCAAATTGGTGACCTCCAGGCTTTATATCCTTGAACTTCCTGACAACATCAGAGTGAATGAGCTGTAGGGGCTCAGTTGTCATTGTTGTCATGTGATTGGGAAAGGGTTGCCTATGAGACTTGCTAACCTCACATACATGGCACTTTCCTGAGCTCATGTCAGTTTCTTTTGTGACTTCTGGGATGACTTCCAATATCTGCTTCATCCTTCCTTTACCAGGATGACCAAGCTGCTGGTGCCAAATTGGGGTTGAGACAGCACCATAGGTGTGAGCTGCAAATTCAGGCTTTGGTTGGCATAGGTAGGTGAGCATGTTCCTTGTCTCTCCCTTGAAGATGATGTTGCCTCCCTTCCTCACAATGAGTCTGCTGCCATTGATACTGATACTAGTGACCTTGGCAATGAAATTGAGGGAAATGAGGTTGGCTGCATAGGTTGGAGCATAGAAGACGTTCTTGAGGACTAGGGTATGGGTTTTCTTGTATCCTATATCAGCAACCACCTTAATGGTGCCCTTGCCACAGGCCAGCACATGTTGGAGGCTGCCACTCTGGAAAGGAGGTGTAGTGGTTTCAGAGAGTTTGGTGAACAGGTTCTTGTTTATACAGATATGAACAGTAGAAGCAGAGTTGATGATCCAATCATTGGCACTACCATAGTCATTATTGGATGAGGAGTAAGCCAATTTCAGGTTCACTACATCTGTGATCATTGTGGTTTCATTGCCCTCCTCCTTTCAAGGATTTGGGCATCTATTAGTGTAATGGCCTTTCTGTTTGCATTTGAAGCAAATGACTTCTTCCAAAGGTTTGCCCTTGGGAGGGTTGTTTCCCTTCTGGGAGTTGAAGTTCCTAGATTGGTTGTTGAACTTCTTGGGCCTGCCATTGGTAACAAAAGTGGAGACAGAGTTCCTTGATCATTGACCTAATCCATAGACATGGAGTCCAAGTTTGATTTCCTCAGCCTTAAGTTGGTCAACTATATCATCATATTTGACCTTCTCATTGATCTTGTCCATGACAATGGTGACTGGCCTGATCTCGCCATCGGCATCTCTGATAGCAAAGGACTGTTCCTTGTGCCAATTGTGGTAAGATTCTTCCAATTGCCTATGGATTCCTGTGTATTCGCAACACAGTCCCTTCAGTAGGACAGTATACCATTTGTGCCAGGAAGTTTGAGCTCCTCCGAGCTTCAATTGCTCTACCATTGTTGTGATTTTGGCAGCATAGCTCACAATGGTGAGTTTGTATTGCCTAAGACTATTAAATTCAGTCTCAATTTCCTTGAGCCTGTACCTTAGCTTTGTGCTGAAGGACTTTTCAAGATGTTGCCAGATTTGATGCACTGTTGGGTAAGGGTCAACCATCGTAGAAAGTTCAGTTGACATACTAGAAGGAAGTAAGCCTTTGGCAGTAATATTGTACCTACGCCATTTGTGATGTTCCTTGGTTCCTTGAGGTGGTTCTGGTGAATCGAACATGATTGTGTCATAGATATCAGGTCCCATTTGCATGATGAGATTGATGCTATCAGCTCTCCACTTAAAGAAGTCATTGGAGTCAGTGAGCCTGGGAAGATGGAAATTACCAGATCCAATATTGGTGGTCATCTTCCTAATGTACCTTGGTTGGGGTTGAGTAAGGGTGATACTTGGTGTGAAAGAGTTGTTTGAGTAACAACATGTGGCAATATTGGCAAGTTCCTTGCAGTCTGGAAACAAACTTGAAGGCTCTCGAGTGCTTGAATGAGTGTTGTAACAATGTGAGTGTGCTGATCAATCAGGCTTTGGGCTCATAACCTATTGTAAGGAGTGAACCAGTAATGGGTTACCATTGCCAGTTCAGGGATCCTGGGGAAGAAACCACTGATCAGGTAAGGCAAAGGCGAGTAGCTATCTTGACAGTGCCATCCCTATATTGGAGGGGCTTGTAGAGCTAAGTCTGAGGATATTTCAGCCTAGATACACTCTGTATGTAGAGGATATCAGGGGTCTCAGTGGTGATCAAGAAGCAACTACCAATGTAGGCAACTTGCTCATGCAGGAGGAGAGAAGAAGAAGAAGAGAAGAGCAGACCTTGCTATGTGAGGATATATGAACTAGTTTGAATGACTTTCTTCAACTGTATCTACATGTGAGTTGATGTATATATGTGTTTTCCTGTGGTGGCAACCCCTTCTTGAAGTTGGCTATGTCTTTGCTGTAACGAGGGCATGATACCTGTGTTGAGTCTTGCAGAGTATGGAGCATCATTTGGGATCTTGAGTAGAGACAGTGAAATGTTGTGGGAGCTTATCTTTGAGCATGTGTATGGGGTTGTGTATATACGCTATCTTTCCCTATCACGGAGGAGTGTGTTCCTATCTTGGCCATTGTATATGGCCCACACTCATCTGACACAAATTGTGTCTCAGAGATATGGGTCCAGGGTCCCCACAATTGTGGAGTAATAGCCGAAATTGGGTAATTGCAATCCTATAGCCAGGTGTGAGGGTCCAAAATTGGACTTTTCTTGATGTGTCATGGCCTAACAATGTTGAAATAATTTTCAGGAATATTTGATGCATCCTAGTTGCCTGTGTTGTACCTCCACAATCTAACAGATCATTCTGAAGTCGAAAACATGAGTGACTGTATATTCCAACAGTGTCAATATTCCTCAAAATTATTTTGACATTGTTAGGCCATTATACATCAAGAAAAGTCCAATCTCAGACCTCCACATCTGGCTACAGGATTGCATTTACCCAATTTCAGCTATTGGTCCATGATTGCGGGGACCCCGGGCCCATATCTCTGAGACACAATTTGCGTTGGATAAATGTGGACTGTATACACTGGCAAAGATAGGAAAACACTCCTCCATGATAAGGAAAGATAGCATATATATGCAACTACATACATGCACTCAAAGATAAGCTCCCATAACATTTTCACTGTCTCTACTCAAGCTCCCAAATGATGCTCCATACTCTCCAAGAACTCAACACAGGTATCATGCCCTCAATATAGCAAAGACATAGCTAACTTCGTGAAGGCATTGCCACCATAGGAAAACACAAATATACATTGACTCATTTGTAGATACAGTTGCTGAAAGTCATTCAAACTAGTTCCTACATCCTCACATAACAAGGTCTGCTCTTCTCTTCTTCTTTTCTCTTCCTCCTGCATGAGCAAGTTGCCTATGTTGGTAGTTGCTCCTCAATTACTACTGCAACCCTCTGATATCCTCTACATACAGAGTGTATCTAAGCTGAAATATCCTCAGACTTAGCTCTACAAGCCCCTCTGATATAGGGAAGACACTGTCGAGATAGCTACTCACCTTTGCCTTAGCTGATCAGTGGTTTCTTCCCCAGGATCCCTGAACTGGGAACGGTAACACATTACCGGTTCACTCCTTCCAATAGACGCATCTTGGATGCATATGTTGGAGCTCCATGATCTAACAGATTGTTCCGAAGTCGAAAACACGAGTGACTGTATATTCCAACAGGGGCGCCAGGCAGCATGATGCCACAGGAAGAAGCACAAGCCTGAACCTTGCAGCCTCGAATGCCAATGAAGTTGGGAACAATTGGATGGAAATGTCTGCAATGGATGCAGTGCTTGGTGTTCGACATGGAGGAGTGCGGGGTGGGGCATGAATGGGGTTAGGAGCAGCAGGAGTTGTGGGGGCCTCTGTCAACTTGGGATTTGAACCAAAGCAGGCAACAACCCTAATTGTAAAATAAATCCCTTATGTGATTGGCCCCAAGACAAGGGTACAGAAGACTTGAAGGGTGCTTACAGTGAGTCAGTGCAGGAGAAGGAGATGATGGTTAGGAGAAGGAGAGATGAGAGGTTGAGTGAGTTGGGGTCTCACTAGTGTCCCACATGAATTCATTTGCTGCCATCTTGTCTGTGCCTGTGCATGTACATGTGAGCTGGCACATAGGTCATGTGGCTGCACACTGAGCATTGAATTATGTGTCCCCAATTTCATATGCATTTTCATACACGGTCAGTCACTTTTTTGACTTCAGCACAATCTGTTGGATTGTGGAGCTCTAACACAGGCAACCAGGACGTGTCGAATATTCCTCAAAATTATTCCACACTGTTAGGCCACGTTGCATCAAGAAAAAGTCCAATTTTGGAACCCCACATCCAGCTACAGGCTGGTACAGGGCGCACACAGGCCTAGTGCCTGAGCATGCAAAATCGAGGATAAACAGAGTCTTAATCTCGATTTTGGGCTCAAACACATGCAGGCATGTGGGTTTCCAGTGAATCACACCCAGATGTGGGGCACAGGTGAAGAGGGGGCATTAGCTCAATAGGGCTGGTGTAGGAGGCTCCATGCAGGGTGTAGGACATATAGGAAGTAAGGGGTTCACATGAGGAGAGCTTGGGCCTTGCTGTCTGCAGGACCAGGAGGCATGAGCAGGCCCAGAGCTCAAGTACCGAGGATAGGGGCACTTAGGAGGCAAGGGTGATGGCTGCTATGTAGATGAGCTCACCTTGGAGGAGAGGTGCCTCCTCAAGCCAGGAGCTCAAGTAGTAGGGATTACACAGGAGGTGATGCCTATATATGTTGTGGTCTTTCTCCTCACCAGGCAAGTGGATCCTTATCCACTCTAGTCTTTACCATCTTTATCTTTCAGTATCAGTCTTTCAAGCATTGTAATGATCACAATACAGGTAGTTGTGATTACTTAGTATCATGTGCAAGCTCCAATAGTTGAAGGAGCCTTAGCAACATCAGGTCAGCACCATCACTGACCCTGCAACACTGACATCACAGGCAGAACCTCAACCATGGTCCTGGAACCTACACCAGTGCCTTACATAGCCATAGTGAGGGTCTTACACTTGCTCAACACACTCCAAGTGCCAACTAGTGCACCCTTGGGAGTTGGGAGCACTATTGTATTACCTCAAGTGAATGTGCTGTGTGACCTCTGGATGGGGTGCCAACAGGGTTAACTGATATTGAGTTTAAGGAGGCCTTAAACTCGATTTCACCCAAATTGAGGATAAGGCCCCGTTGACCTCGATTTCGCACACACATATTTTGGATCTGGATAGCCGGACCTTGCCACTCGCTCGATATTGGCCTCAACCCTGACACGGGCAACATTCTACCTGGTATTGGCTACTACTCCATGATTGTGGGGACCCTGGATCAATATCTCTGAGACACAATTTGTGTCAGATAAGTGTGGCCCATATCAATTGGATAGATTGGAACACACTCCTCCATGATAAGGGTTGAATGGATAACATATACAAATGCACATACAAGATAAGTTCCTAATGCTCACTGTCTCTACTCAAGATCCCAAACAATGCTCCATGCTCTTCAGGACACTACACAGGTATCATGCCTTTGATATAGTGACAACATTGCCAACTTTGAGAAGGCATTGCCATCATAGGAAAACACATATATACATCAACTCACATGTAGATACAGTTGCAGAAAGTCATTTGAACTAGTTCCTACATCCTTGCATAGCATGGTCTGCTCTTCTCTTCTTCTTCTTCTCTCCTCCTTCTGCATGAGCAAGTTGCCTACATTGGTAGTTGCTCCTCAATCCCTACTGCAATCCTCTGATATCCTCTACATACAGAGTGTATCTAAGCTGAAATATCCTCAGACTTAGCTCTACAAGCCCCTCCAATATAGGGAAGGCACAGTCAAGATAGCTACTTGCCTTGCCTTAGCTGATCAGTGGTTTCCCTTTACCCTGGATCCCTGAACTGGTAGTGGTAGCCCCATTGCCCCTTCACTTCCTCCAATACCTATGACACAATTGGGCATACTACCAAGGTGCGCTTGTAGCTCCATTGGTAGACAGGACCAGAACTTCCAAGCCTTGAGGAGGTCGGAAGCATAATCAGTGTTGACCTTAATGGCTAGAGAAAGAGTCTCAGATAGCCAGAGGTGCCAAGCTTGTTGATCACAAAGGGATTCAACCATCTTCTTGGACTTGAGGGCATCCTCAAAAGCTTGATATCACCATGTGGCACTCTCCTGGGGCTTGAGAATCCCAGTAAAGTGGCAAAAGAAGAGCAGCTCCAGAGCATTGTAGTCATTGCACATATTGGCAGTCAAGGAATCATACCAATCTCTTGCGGCACCCAACATGAAAGTCTTGAAGTACCTAGCCTTGCAATTAGCATTGGTCTTGATGCCATGATCCAGGCAAAAAGGATTGAATCAATCCAACCAAACTTGCACATCCACAACATGCACATCTCCTGAGTATTTGGAGAAGGCAATGCCAGCAGGAATGATGGCAGGAACATTGGCAGACATAGTGAGCTTATCAAAGTCTTGATGAATGGTTGAGAATGTTTCTTGAGGATTTGAGGAGTCTTGAGGGACTTGCAAGGTTATTGTCAAGGCTTGAAGATCAAGACCTGAAAGTGCAGTTGGTGCAGATTCAGGTGGTGAAGGGGTAAGTGATGGTAAGGGTGATGATGAACTCCTTGGTTTGGCCATCAGAGGGGAGGAGAGTAAAGGAAAATGTCAGTAACTACCACACAAGAGAGTGTGTTGTAGTATGAGATGAGAAGGGAAGGGATAGAGAGATATATGGAAGAGAAGAGGAGTGGATGGATTCACCATAACTCAATGAAGAGATGTGGGAGAAAGAAGTAGAAAGAAAGAAGAGGAAGCAGAAACTGAGCATTTCTGGGTTGGCCCCCCAATGAAATGAGTTAGGAATGTAAAAGATGGATTTGTATTGATCAGACAAGAAAAAATGAGGGATGGAAAGATGTTATTAATAAAGGTGGATCACTTGGCTGATCCCTGAGTGATCACCTGTGAACACATGCGGTTGCCCAATTTAGGACTTGTGCTCAGTCTCTGACTGAGTGCTGAGCTTGCACACTCTCGGCAGGGACAATGTTGGAAAACGACAGAACTGGGGTCCCACACTGGGAATATGAACCCTTAATAGAGATTAGATACCCTGAATTGGGTAAAAGTTGAGATATTGTCTGTGCTGTGAGACTTTGACTTTCTTGAGTGGCTTGGTGAGGCTGTCAGCAAGCTGTCCTGATGCAGGGATGTTGGTGACAATGATGGTACCATCAAGTTGTTTCTCCCTGACAAAGTGATATTTGATGTTGATATGTTTGTTTCTTTGATGGTCCTTAGGGTCCTTAGATAAGTATATAGCCACTTGGTTGTCCACATATAGTGGTGTAGGCTTGTGAATCTTGAAGGAGAGTTCAGCTAAGAGTTGTCAGCTCCAGGTGATCTCCTTGCATGCTTCTGCCATAGTGATGTATTCTGCATAGGTAGTTGATGTTGTGACTAAGGGTTGCCTTTTGCTTAACCAGCTGTAGGGCATTCTGTTGATAGTGTTTGTGATTCCTGATGTGGACTTTCAAGTAGCAGTGTCCCCCCCAAAGTCTGCATCAGAGTAGGTTTGCAAATGTGGGCCCCAGGCTTCCTCTGGAGGGAAGGATGTTCCCTTATTCATGAAGAGGAGTCTGTAGTTGGCAGTTCCCTTGAGATAACAGAGAAGATGTTTTGTAGCAGTCATGGCTTTGTCAGTTGGGGAAGCCAGATAGCAACTGAGATGATTGACAGTGAAGGCAATGTCTGGTCGTGTGCAGGTGGAGATGTAGAGGATTGAGCCATCAATGGTGTGGTAGAGGGAGTGGTCATTGGCACTGAGGGCCACTCCATCAGCAATGTCACTTGCAACAGCAGGTGTGTGCATGATGTTCATGTTGTCGAGACCAAATTGAGTGAGTAGGCACTGTATATGACTAGTTTGGGAGAGGTGAAGCAACATTGGAGTAGTTGTGACTTGAATGCCTAAGATGAATGATACTGGGTCTCCTCCAGTCATCTTGAACTTGGATTGGAGTGTCATGATGAACTTATCCACTGTAGGTTTATGTTTAGTGAAGATGAGAACATCATCAACATATAGGGTGAGGATGAGAGGTGGTTCATCCTTGTTCTCAATGTAGTAAAGAACAGTGTCATAGTTGGATTGTTTGAAACCAATGTTGGTGAGTGTGCTGTCAGCCTTTTGATACTATGTGCATCCAGCTTGTTTGAGACCATAGAGGGTTTTGTTGAGTTTGCAAACAAGGGATTGAGATCCCAATTGTGTCATGGAAGCTGGCAATGGAGGCTGCCTCATGTGGAGGTCAACATCTAGTTCACCGTTGAGGTAAGCACTAATGATGTTGAGTTGATAGATCTTCATGTCATATTGGAGTGACATGATCATGAGCATCCTAAGTGTAGCCATCTTAACCACTAGAGCAAAGGTTTCCTCATAGTTGATACCATGAACTTGAGTATAGCCTTGAGCAACCAATCTAGCCTTGTATTTGTTGATGGTGCCATCACCTTTCTGTTTGACTTTGAATACCCAGTGACAGCCAATGAAGTTGGCATTGTTGGGAGTATTTGTTATGGTCCAGGTGTTGTTCTCCTGGTGTGAGTTGAGCTCCTTTTGATTTGCCTCTTTCCATTTTGGCCAATCAGGTCGACATTGAGCTTGGAGAATGGTCCTAGGTTCATCATCAGATGCAGGGATAGATATTCCTTCATTGGTACATGCTTTGTCAATGACAGTGTCTTTGGTGTTGTCCTTGGCAACCAAGGAGAGGGAGTATATATAGTCTTCCAAGGGTGGAGTTGAAATTCCTTGGTCTCTTTCCTCTTGCAAGAGGTAAGGGAATCCCATGTGTTCCTCCTCTTGAGCAAACATTGGTCTGTTGTTGCTTGGATGGTTCACAATGTCAGGACTTGTGGCTCAAATTGGAATAAGATGGATGAGAACTGGCTCTTGGGGAGCCTCATCATGAATGTCAATGGTGGTTACTTCCTTGATTAGAGGGATGTCTCATTCCTTGAATGGGAAATGTTCCTTTTCAAAGGTATTATTCCTGCTAGATAGGATAGCCTTAGTCCAAAGGTCAAGTAGTTTAATTGCCTTGGACCCATTGATGACCCCAATGTATACAGTGGATATAGCTCTTTTGTTGAGCTTTGAGTGGTTTTGCTCAGGGATGTGTGCCCATGCTTGGCACCCAAAGACTCACAACATCAAGTGGTCTCCTTCCCATTGAAGGAAACACTTAAAAGGTGTCTCCATGGACAGTGTCTTTGTCAGGAGCCTGTTGTTTAGGTAGGCAGTGTGGAGCAGTGCATCTCCCCATAGGTACTGGGGTGCACTTCCTTGAAGAAGGAGACTCCTTGTGTTGTCAAAGATGGTCCTATTCATACATTTGGCAATCCCATTCTGTTGAGGGGTGTATGGTGTTGATGTCTTGTGTTGAATCCCTGTGGAGGAAAGGTAAGTGTCAAACTCTCTACTGATGTACTCACTGCCATTGTCTCATCTGAGACATCAGATCTTCTTTCCCATCTTGTTTTCCATTAGAGTCCTATACTCTTGGAAATGACCTAGCACCTCACTCTTGTGTGCCATGAGGTAAACCATCACAAAAAAACTGCAGTCATTGATGAAGGTTACTGCAAATTGGTGACCTCCAAGTGTTGTATCCTTGAACTTGCCAACAATGTCAGTGTATACAAGCTGTAGGGGCTTGGTTGTTGTTATTCTGCTGTTGGAGAATGGTTGCCTGTGAGACTTGCTAACCTCATATACATGGCACTGTCCTGAGCTCATGTATGTTTCTTTAGTGACTTCAGGGATGACTTCTGATATCTGCTTCATCCTTCCTTTGCCAGGATGGCCAAGCCACTGGTGCCAAATTGAGGTTGAGACAGCACCATCAGTAAGAGCTGCAAATTCAGGCCTTGGTTGGCATAGGTAGGTGAGCATGTTTCTCATTTCTTGCTTAAAGATAATGTTGCCTCCCTTCCTCATGATGAGTCTGCTGCCATTGATACTGATACTAGCAACTTTGGCAACAAGGTTGAGGGAAATGAGGTTTGCTGCATAAGTTGGGATATAGAAGACATTCTTGAGGACTAAAGTATGGGTTTTCTTGAATCCTATATCAGCAACTACCTTAATGGTGCCTTTGCTGCAAGCTGGCACACGTTGGAGATTGCCACTTTTGATAGGATGTGTAGCAGTTTTGGAGAGTTCAGTGAATAGGTTCTTGTTTATACAGATATGAACAGTTGAAGCAGAGTTGATGATCCAATTGTTGGGACTACTGTTATGGGGCGCACACAGGCCTAGTGCCTGGGTACACGAAATCGAGGATAAGGGGCCCTTAACCTCGATTTCAGAATCTACCACATGCAGGTGCATAGACTTCAGGCAAGTCAAACCACAAAGAGGGGCACAAGCAAGGAGAGGGCACCAACACATTAAGGTCAGTGTAAGAGGCCCCATGCAGGGATAGGAGATACAGGAAATGAGGAGCTTTCACAAGTGGAGCTGGGGCCTTGCCATCTGCAGGCCCAGGAGGCATGAGCAGGGCCTGGAGTTTGAGCACCAAAGATAGGGGCATGTAGGAAGAAAGGAAGAGGACTTGCTAGGTACATGAGCTGACCCTAGAGGCGAGGTGCCTCAAGCCAGGAGCTCGAGGAGTAGAACTTGCCCATGAGGGGAGGCATATATATGTTGTGGTCTTCTTCATCATCAGACAAGTGGATCCTCATCCACTTGTTACAGAGGGCACACTGGTCCAGTGCCTGAGCACACAAAATCGAGGATAAGGGCTCCTTAAACTCGATTTTGAGCTCTACCACGTGCAGGTGTGCAAACCATCGGTATAGCACATCCTGAACAAGGGCACAAATGAGGAAGGGGCATTAGCTAGGTAGGAGCTGGTGTAGGAGGCCTCGTGTAGAGGATAGGACATATAGGGTTTAAGGGGCTTTCATGAGGAGAGCTGGGGCCTCACCAGTCACAGCTCCAGGAGGCCTGAGCAGGCCCAGAGCTCGTGTGCCGAAGATAGGGGCACAAGGAGGGCTCAACAAGTAGTAGAGCCTACCCTGGAGGTAGGTACCTTGAGCCAGGAGCTCGAGGAGCATGGCCTACCCCAGAGGTAGCCCTATATAGGTCCAGGTCTTGTTCATCATCAGACAGGTGGATCCTCATCCACTCTAGTCTTTACCATCCTTATCTGCTAGTATCAGTCTTTCAAGCATTGTTGTGATTGCAATACAAGTAGTTGTGATTACTCTGTACAGTGTGCAAGCTCCAGGAGTTGAAGGAGCACCAAGAACATCAGGTCAGCACCATCACTGACCCTGCAATACCTACATCACAGGCTGAACCTCAACCGTGGCCCTGGAACCGTCACCAGTGCCTACACAACAGCAGCGAGGGTCTTACGCTCACTCAACATGCTCCAACTGACAACTAGTGCACCCTTGGGAATTGGAGGTGCCATTGCATTGCTCCCACAAACATGCCGAGCAACCTCTGGGTGGGGTGCCAACAGGGTTAACTGATATCGAGGATAAGGGCCTCTTAACCTCAATTTCGCACATGCATAGGCCAACCTGCATAGCCGAGCTAGTTGTCACACTCAATATTGGTTCCCAACCCTGACACCACTCTAGTCTTTACCTTTTTTAGTATTTAGTATCAGTCTCCAAGCATCATAGTGATCACAATACAGGTAGTTGTGATTACCCAGCATTGTGTGCAAGCTCCCGTAGAGGAAGGAGCCTTAGCAACATCAGGTCAGCACCATCACTGACCCTGCAACACTGACATCACAGGCAGAACCTCAACCATGGTCCTGGAACCTACACCAGTGCCTTACATAGCCATAGTGAGGGTCTTACACTTGCTCAACACACTCCAATTGCCAACTAGTGCACCCTTGGTAGTTGTGTGTATAGTTGTATTACCTCCTGTGCACATGCCACATGACCTTTGAATGGGGTGCCAACAGGGTTAGCCAATATCAAGGTTAAGGTGGCCCTAAACTCAATTTTGCCCAAATTGAGGATAAGGCCCATTTATCCTCGATTTTGCACATGTGTATTTTGGATCTAGATAGCCAGACCTCGCCTGCTCACTCGATATTGGCCTCAACCCAAACAGACCCTTGGAGCTGGTACAGGGAGGTCGAGGCCATCGATAGGAGTTGTATTGCCACCCACCCTGGCACCCTCACCTGGAGCAGGCAAGATGCTAACCAGTGAGGTGTCAGGGTTGAGGCCAATATCATGTGAGCAGTGATGTTTGGCTATCCAGATCCAAAATACATGTGTGCAAAATTGAGTTTAAGAGGGCCTTATCCTCAATTTGGGTGAAATCGAGTTTAAGGCCTCCTTAAACTCAATATCAGTTAACCCTGTTGGCACCCCATCCAGAGGTCACACAGTACATTCACTTGAGGTAATACAATAGTGCTCCCAACTCCCAAGGGTGCACTAGTTGGCACTTGGAGTGTGTTGAGCAAGTGTAAGACCCTCACTATGGCTATGTAAGGCACTGGTGTAGGTTCCAGGACCATGGTTGAGGTTCTGCCTGTGATGTCAGTGTTGCAGGGTCAGTGATGGTGCTGACCTGATGTTGCTAAGGCTCCTTCCTCTACTGGAGCTTGCACACAATGCTGGGTAATCGCAACTACCTGTATTGTGATTGTTATAACACTTGAAGGCTGATACTAAATACTTAAGATGGTAAGGACTAGAGTGGATGAGGATCCACTCTTCTGGTGATGAGAAAGACCACAACCTATATAGGCCTACCTCCTGGGCAGGCCATGCTACTTGAGCTCCAGGCAATTGCCTCTTGGACAAGCTCATATCCCTAGCAGGTCCTCCCCCTTACCTCCTGCACACCCCTATCCTTGGCACACAAACTCCAGGGCTCGCTCCTGCCTCCTGGGCCTGCATATGGTGAGGCCCCAGCTTCCCTCGTGAAAGCTCCCTACTCCTATATCTCCTACCCCTACATAGGGCCTCCTACACCAGCCCTACTGAGTTAGTGCCCCCTCTTTGCCTGTGCCCCTTGTTGTGGTGTGATTTGCCTGAAGTCCACGCACCTGCACATGGTAGAGTCTGAAATCGAGGTTAAGGGGCCCTTATCCTCAATTTCGCATACCCAGGCACTAGGCCTGTGTGTGCCCCATAACACTACCTTCCCTTCCAAGGCTGAGCTCCATCGAGGCAAATGAAGTCTTGCACAATGCCTACAAGACCATTATTTGGATGCCACCAGTGGCGTTATCCTCCCACAATGCCCTCATTACCCTGCCTGTGACTGCATCATCATGCCTCGCTGTTCTCAACCCTCTCCTCACCACGCCAGTCATAAGACCCAGTCCACTAGCCTTTCTGGGGCCCCAACTGCCGCTCCTGATGCGGCAGCCCCTTGTGAGGCCACTCCTGGTCCCTCTGCCCCTTTGAAGGCCCTTTTCTTGGCACCAGAGTCCTCCCCACCCATTTGTCCTGACAGGCCCTCCTCTCCTCCTCCGACTTCTTTTGGTGCACCTGTGGCCCACCTTCCATTGCTCACCAATGCCACTTTGTTGGTGTCTGAGCCTCCTCGACAGAGGCTGATTGTGAAGCTGTGTTGGCCTCATGCAGCCAATTCTGCCCCCCCCCCTGGCCCTGGCTTGGCCCTAGAGGCTCCTCTTCCTTCTGGGCTGGCTGCCCCTGCACCCAGCCCCTCCCCTTTGGTCCCAGCCAATGAGCTAGTACCCATGTACTCCACAGGCCTTACTGTGCCTTGCATGCCTTCCCCTGCCCCAGCTGTTGTGGTGCATGAGACCTCAGCTGAGGCTATGGCCCATTGGGAGGAGGAACTCCATTGTCCTTTACCTCCTCCTCCAGCTGATGACACTGTGGTGGATGAGGTCCTGTGCACTCCCACACCCCTTTATGAGTTGGTAGTGCAGTGCCTGACACCAGAGTCCCTACCAGGCTCTCCTCCTTGTTCTCCTGGCCCTCCCCCCACCACTTGTCCTCCCACTTTTGCTGAGCTTGCCTCCTGGAGCTCAGAGCTGTCTGTGCCAGTGCTCATGTTGCTGGTTGCCTGGGGCCTGTACCCATGCTGGTGGGTGATTGAATGGGGCTCCCCAGTGGTCCATCACCTGCACTCACTGGTCATGCTTTGTCTGACCAAAGGTTGCATGCCCTGGCCGAGTTGGTTGTGTGAGCACTGTGCTCACCTTGATATCCTGTAAGTTCACCTCCTCTTCCAGTCAATTCCCTACCTGTACTGACTGTCTTCCTCCCCTTTCTGCAGGTGTTTTCCTTCTGCATTTGCCAATCCCATGGGTGAGCATAACCAGGTGCCCAGCAAGTGTTCTCACTGTCACTTGTCTGGGCACATGGGTTGCCTCCAGACCATTCATGCCCATCCTGGGAGGCGGTACATTGGGGATGCTGAGCCCTGGCATCTCCAAGTGGGCAAACATGGTGTGGAGCAAGCTCACCTGGTTTGTGCTTGCAGTCAAGGCTTGGGTGAGGTTCAATGGGAGGATCATATCTTCAATCCTCATAGCCACAATGACTGGGACTTTGCCCTTTGCCATGTCTGGGAGCATGGGGCAGAGGTACTGCAGCATGTCATGGCCGCATTGGTGCAATACATGGTCCAGCGCTGGCACCTGTACTCTGAGCACCAGCCTCATGAGTCTGTTACCACATCTGGGGGTCCTCCTGATCCACTTAATGACATTCTGGCCCCCCTTCCCCCTGTTACCTCACCCTCTGCTGCTCCCCTTCCTCCTCCTGAATTTGACCTTGAGTTCTTCATTCCTCAATCTGCAGAATACACCATGGACTACTAACTCCTTTTCCTTTATGCCCTCAGATGTGACTTGATGTAATCACAATTGCCTGTTCCTTGATTCCCTTCCAATGTGAGCTGATCATGGTATCTTTGTCTTGTTCCTTGGTCTGCGAGGCATGCTCTGAAATCGAGTTTAAGAGGCCCTTATCCACAATTTGGGTGAAATTGAGTTTAACACATCCTTATCCTCAATTTTGCATCCTTTAGACTTTGCTAATTTCAGCTCTGTATGCACCCAGCCCTCCTCCTTAGTTGCTTGTGTTGACACCTCCCCCCACCAATTCCTCATACTCCTGGATGAGGTTAGGGCACTTGAGGTGATCCTGGGGTTCCCAGGAGGAAGCCTCCTCAGGGTACCCCTTCCACAGGACCTTGTACTTGAGGTTTGCCCCTCAACTGCACCTGCCCATGATGGCCTCTACCTTGAAATCAAGGTCCTCCTCATGGATTTGAAGCTGTGTATGCTGTTCCGTACAGCCTGGTAGCCCACTGAGCTTGACCCTTTCTAACATTGAGATGTGGAACACATCATGCACCTTGAGCTTGGGCAGGAGCTGTAGGCAATATGCTTATTGACCTACCTGCTTGACTACAGGATACAGGCCTGCAAACCTTGTATCAAGCTTGGGGCTGGGCCTTCTTGTCTTCCAATTGTGGCAATTGATATACACCAAGTCCCCAACCTTGAGCTCAATGTCTGTGTGATTGCAATTGTATTGCTCAACTGCATGAGCTTGAGCTTGCCTGATCTGCTCCTGTAGGTAATGAGTGAGCTCTGGTTGCCCTCAAACAAACTCCTGCCTTGCTGGGACCAACACTCCCACTGTGTGGGGTAGGTCTGGGTGCATCCTAGGATTCCACCCATAGCATGCAAAGAAGGGGGATACTCCTATGCTGCTATGCACCACATTGTTGTATACAAACTCTGCCATTGGTAGCAGACCCTTGTATGTGGGAGCTAGGATGGCTAGCTTCATGAGGTGGTCTACCACAACAAGTATGGAGTCGTACCCATTGGAGGCTGGTAGGCCCTCAAAGAAATCCATTGATATTGAGCCCCAGGGCTGCTCAGGAGTGGACAGTGGCTGCAGTAAGACATAGGGCTTGTGGCATGGAGTCTTGTATTGAGCGCATACAGGGCAGCTTGCCATGTAGTCTGCTACCCAGGAGGTCATTCTTGGCCACCAGTAGTGGTGTTGTACTAGCTCCAGGGTGGCATCCCTTCCTCTGTGGCCAGCAGTAGCTCCAGCATGGCATTGCAACATGACCATATATTGCAAGTGCTCCAAGGAGAGAGAGCCTTCCCTCACCGGAGCTGCCCCTTGGGTGTTGCCACAGCCTTGTTTGACTGGTAGTGTGACCTGGGGGATCACTAGCCTTCCTTCATGGTACCACAGGCTGTCCTTGACCTCAAAAGGTTGGGCTTCATGCATTGTTATGAGCTCCTGGTCCAGGGGCTGGAAAGTGCAAGCAAGTTGCTTGAGGTGACCATTTGCAATATCTGCCATGGTTGCATTGCTGGCACACATCTGAAATCAAGGATAACAGGGCCTTAAACTTGGTTTTGCTGAAATCAAGTATAAGGGCTCCTTATCCTTGAGTTTGGCTTCTGATGTGAAAACCCTTGCCCACAATAATTGCCAAACATTGTGTTCTATCTCCTCACCTATGGGCTGCATATCCTGTCGGTGAGTAAGGGCATCAGGCTCACTGGCATTGTCTCCAGGCCAATATTGGAGTATGAAGTCAAAATCTGCCAGCAGTACAGCCCATGTAGCTTGCCTGCCTGTGATCCAACACTGCAACTTGAAGTATTTGAGGGCCTCATGATCTGTGAGGATTACCAGTTGGGTTGGGAGACCTGCAAGCATGTGACGCCACTGGCATAGGTAGGCAACTATGGCAAGCAGCTCCTTATTATGTATCTTGTAGTTGTGCTCTGCCAATGTCATCTTCCTTGAGTAATAGGCAATGGGGTGCCATTGTCAATCATGCTCTTGCTTGAGCACTCCAGCAATCCCAAAATTGCTCACATCAGTCTCCAATTGTGTGAGCTTGTCATATTGGAAGTGTCATAAGACCCCTGTGGTGGTAAAAGCTTCAATCATCTTGTGAAAAGCCCCTTTGGCCTCCTCATCAAGTTGCAGTTTCTTGAACCTCTCCACTGGCTTGACCAGTGATGTCAGGGGCCTGGCAATCCTAGCAAAGTTTGCGATGAACCTTCAATAGAAGTTTGTGAACCCCAGGAAACACTGTATGTCATGAATTCTTGCCAGTATGGGCCATTCCTTGATCACTCATACCTTCTCAGGGTCCATTTTGATGCCAGTTGGCTTGATCATGTACCCCAGGAACTCCACAGTATCAGTGTGGAAGGTGCACTTGGACAACTTTGCAAATAGCTGGTTTTACTGTAAGCATTGCAACACCTCTTGTACATGAGTGACATGCTCCTCCTCACTGTTGCTGAAGATGAGGAAGTCATCAATGTACACCACCACATAGATGCCAAAGATATCACAATATATGTGGTTCACCAGCAATTGGAATTGAGCTGGAGCATTTGCCAGCCTGAATGGCATCACTAGATACTCATAGAGGCCCAGTTGTGTGCCAAATGCTGTTTTCCATTCGTCTCCTGGAGTGATACATACCAGGTTGTATGCTGCCTTGAGATCCAGCTTCATATAGATGGTGGCCTGCCTGAGTAGGAACAACTGTTCCTCAATGAGTGGCAGCAGTACGCAATTCTTGACCATGACCTCATTGAGCCCTCAATAGTCCATGCACAGTCATAGGCCTCCATCCTTCTTTGGTATGAAGAGCACTGGTGAATGAGCAGAGCTCTTTGAGGGCCTGATGAAGCCCTTCTCAAGGTTCTCCTCAAGGTACTTTCTAAGCTCTGCCATCTCCTTGGGCCCCTTGAGGTACAGAGGTCCCTGAGGGGGTCTTCCTCCTGGTACCAGCTCAATGAGCAGATCATGAGCAGTGTGGGGAGGTAGTTTATTGGCTTCTACCTCACAAAAGTCCCCTTTGAGGTGCTTGTATGGGGCTGGTATCTCTTCTTGTATTGGGTTCTCAGGCTCCACCTCCATTTCCACACCATGATTGCAGCCTGTAGGCATGAAGCCAAAGGCTGGTAGTGAGCTTGGAGGGGTCTCCAATAGCATTAATCCTATAGGCCCATCTTGCAATGCAGCCTTGATCAATTGGGTAGCCAAGACAAATTCATGGCCATGTGACACTGGTGGTTGCCAAAATCGAGGATAAGGCAGCCTTAAACTCAATAAGGGCAAAATCAAGTTTAAGGGTACCCTTTGTTGGAATTTACAGTAACTCGCATTTTCGACTTTGGAACAATCTGTTAGATAGTGGAGGTCCAACACAGGCAACCAGGATGTGTCAATATTCCTCAAAATTATTTCCACACTGTTAGACCATGTTGTGCCAAGAAAAGTCCAATTTTGGGGCCCCACAACTGGCTACAGGCAATGTTTACCCAGTTTTGGCTATTACTCCATGATTGCTGGGATCTCAGACCCATATCTCTGAGACACAATTTGTGTCAGATGAGCATGGACCATATATATTGGAAAAGATAGGGACACACTCCTCTGTGATAGGAAAAGATAACATATATACACAACATATACATGCTCAAGGTGAGCTCCCATAATGATTCACTGTCTCTACTCAAGATCCCAAACAATGCTCCACACTCTTCAGGATCCTACACAGGTATCATGCCTTCAATATAGCAATGACATAGCCAACTTTTAGAAGTCATTGTCATCACAGGAAAGTACATATATACATTGACTCACATGTAGATACAGTTGCAGAAAGTTGTTCAAACTAGTTCCCACATCCTTGCATAGCAAGGTCTGCCCTTTGTTTCTCTTCTTCTTCTACTCTCCTCCTTCTGTGTGAGCAAGTTGCCTTCATTGGTAATTGCTTCTTGATCCCTACTGCAACCTCTGATATCCTCTACATATGGAGTGTATCTAGGCTGAAATATCTTCAGACTTAGCTCTACAAGCCCCTCCAATATTGGGAAGGCATAGTCAAGATAGCTACTCATCTCTGCCTTAGCTGATCAGTGGTTTCCCTTTACCCTGGATCCCTAAACTGGTAGTGGTAGCCCCATTGCCAGTTCACTTCTTCGAATACTATCCTCCATCAACCCCTCATCCTTGTCGGATGATATAACGATGGGGTCTACAGCCCCCCAGACCCACTTTGCAGGTTGCTCCAGCAGCAGCCCCCCTATCCATGCTGCAGGATGCTTGTGAGGTGCCACGGTAGGCACCACCACCCCACCCAGAGCCCCCACAAGCACTGTGTGTACCATGGGCTGTACCAACAGCACATTCCATGGGTCTGCCCACCCTTCAACTGGAGACCCAGACCAGAAAAAAGATGAAAGCAGAAGTTCAGTCAAGCCCACTGCCAATCCTGCATCTATGGTCCCTACTTACCAGCCACCCAAAAGGCTGCACTGGCTGCCAATTCCTGCATATACTGGTCCACCCATGTGGGTTCAAAAAATGGGTGGGCAACCTGCATCTGTGCCAACACAAGAGTGCCTGGTCCCTCTGTGGGCTTGACATTTGTACCAGGGTCTGTGACCCCATGGATGGGAAAGGAGTGGGGAAGGGAGGTGGGAAAAGAAAGAGGGGAAAGAAGAGATCTGCTGCATAGGTCAGCCCATGCTCACCAACAGCTCATCCATGGCAAGGTACTTACTGTCCTCCATTGCAATCACCCCATTATAGGTGGAACCCACTGAAGGTGGTCTGCAGGATGCTGGGGAAAGAGGTGTAGAAGACATGGCAAGATGGGGAAGAAGGAAGGGAGGGAACACTTGCAAGAAGAGCCCTTATATCCCTTGAGGCTGGGTTGGATGACCCCTGTGGGATGGATTCTCACAAGATTAGAGCAATGACACATGCCTTGTGCAGATCACTTAGCTGCCATTGTGGAGCAGTGTCCTGGCTAAGAGCACGACACTCAGTGCTCAGTTGGAGACTGAGTGCAAGTCCAAAAAATGTGAGCACACACAAGAATGTGATCACTCGGCATTCAGCTGAGTGATCCACCTTTTTTTACTCCTCTATTCCATCTGATCACCTTAACTCTTTCTATTAATCCTTAACTCATTACATTGGGGGGCCAACCTGGAAACACTTAGTTTCTGCTTCTTCCTCCTTCTTCCTGCTTCTCTTTCCCACATCTCTGCATCAATTTATGGTGAATCCATCCACTTTCCTTCTCTCCCTCATCTCTCTCTATCCCTCCCCTTCTTGTCTCTCACTATGACACTCTCTTGTGTGGTAGTTACTGACATCCCCCTTCACTCTCCTTCCCTCTGATGGTCAAACAGAAGAGTTTGTCATTGCCGCTACCCTCTCTTATGCCCTCTCCACCCAAATCCATGCCAACTGTACCTTCTGGTCTCAATCCTCAAGCAACAATCATAACCTTGCAAGTGCCTCAAGACTCTTCAATCCATCAAGAAACTTCATCCATCTTTCCTCAAGACCTCAATAAATTCACCATGTCTGGTATTCCTCCTCCTATCATTCCTGCCAGCATCACCATCTCCAAATAATTGGGAGATGTGCATGATGTGGATGCACAAGTTTGGCTGGACCATTTTGATTGTTTTTGCCAGGATTGCGGCATTGAGGCTGATGCTATTCAAAAGGCAAGATACTTCAAGACCTTTATGTTGGGTGCAGCAAGAGACTGGTATGATCCTTTAACTGCCAATATGTGCAATGACTACATTGCTTTGGAGTTGCTATTCCTTTGCCATTTCACTGGGATTCTCAAGCCCCAGGAGAGTGCTGCATTGCAATATCAAGCCTTTGGGGATGCCCTTAAGTCCAAGAAGATGGTCAACTCCCTTTGTGACCAACAAGCTTGGTGCCTCTGGCTCTCTGAGACTCTTTCCCTCGCCATCAAGGTCAATACCAATTATGATTCCAACTTCCTTAAGGCTCAGAAGTTCTGGTCTTGTCTACTGATGGAGCTCCAAGTGCACCTCAGTGTCAGGGTTGGGACCGATATCGAGTGTGTGATGAGTTTTGGCTATGCAGATCCAAGTACATGTGTGCGGAATCGAGGTTAAGAGGCACTTATCCTCGATTTTGGCGAAATCGAGTTTAAGGCCTCCTTAAACTTGATATTGGTTAACCCTGTTGGCACCATGTCCAGAGGTTGCACAGCACATTCACTTGAGGTAATACAATGGCACTTCCAACTCCCAAGGGTGCACTAGTTGGCAATTGGAGTGTGTTGAGCGAGTGTAAGAACCTCACCACTGCTGTGTGAGGCGCTGGTGTAGGTTCCAGGGCCACAGTTGAGGTTCCGCCTGTGATGTCAGTGTTGCAGGGTCAGTGATGGTGCTGACCTAATATAACTAAGGCTCCTACTACTCCTGGAGCTCGCACACTGTACAAAGTAATCACAACTACCTGTATTGTGATCATGATGATGCTTGAAAGACTGATACTAACAGATAAAGATGGTAAAGACTAGAGTGGATGAGGATCCACTTGTCTGATGATGAGAAAGACTTTGACCCATATAGGCCTACCTCCTGGGCAGGCCATATTCCTTGAGCTCCTGGCTCAAGGCACTCACCTTCAGGCAAGCTCGTGTACCCAGCGAGCCCTCCTCCTTGCCTCCTATGTACCCCTATCCTCAGTACTCCAGCTCTGGGCTCACTCATACCTCCTGGGCCTACAGAGGCAAGGCCCAAGCTCTCCTTGTGAAAACCCCTTAACTCCTATATCTCCTACCCCTTTGTAGGGCCTCTTACACCAGCTCCACTGAGCTTGTGCCATCCCCACACCTGTGCCCTTCCTTGTGGTCCAGCTTGCCTTGTGTCTATGCACCTCTGCATGGTAAAGTTTGACATCAAGGTTAAGGGCCCTCTATCCTCAATTTTACTGAAATCGAGGTTAAGACCCCCATTATCCTCGATTTTGTGTACTCAGGCACTAGGCCTGTGTATGCCCTGTAACACTACCCACCCTTCCAAGGCTGAGCTCCATCAAGACAAATGAAGTCCTGCACCACACCTACAAGACCTCCAATTGGAAGCTGCTAGTGCTGTTATCCTCCCACACCATCCATTTCACCACTCCTGATGCTTGCATCATCATGCCTCATTGTTCTAGAACCTCCTCTTGTTGCACTGGTTGTAAGGGCCAGCACACTGCCTCTCCTATGCCCCCTCCAGCACCCTCTTCGAGCACTGAGGCTCTGCCTGTGCCCGCTCCAGGCCCTTCAGGGCCCTTGCAGGCTCTCTTCCTCTTGGAGTGCTGTTCCCCTCCTCCTCAGCAGTTGGATGGGGCTCTGGAGCCGCTGTCAACCCCCCCCCCCCCATGGCCCCAGGGACTCACCTGCCCCTTTTGGAGGGCACCCCAGATGTCAGTGCCCCTCCCCCTGGTGCTCCACTTACTGTGCCTCAGCAAAGGCTCATGGTGAAGCTGCATTGTCGCTGCACTACCACCCCAACCATTCCCCTTCCTTGTCCTGGCCCAACTCAGGAGGGTCCTAGGCCTACCAGCTTGGTCACAACCCTGAGTGACCATTGTCACCTGGATCCAGATGATCTGTTGGCTGATGCCTTTGTGGCCAGGCCCACTGTGCCCTTGGCGCCTCCTGCCATCCCTGATGCTCATGCCTTCAGGGAGACCACAGCGGAGGCAATGGCTCTTTGGGAGGAGATGTTATGCCACCCAGTGCCTCCTCCTCCTTCCGCAGATGCCCTCATGGACAAGGTGTTGAGGCCACTGACTCCCATCTTCAATCCAACAATCATGCAGCAACTCACTCCTGAGCCGCTGCCTGGGTCTCCCCCCCTCCTACTTGCCCTCCATCTTTCCAGGAGCTGGCATCTTGGAGTGCGGAGTTCCTGGCCCATGTTCTCCTCCTCTTGGTTGCCAGGGGCCTCGACCTGTATTGATGGGTGGTGGACCATGGTTCCCCAGCTGACCACCAGCTCAATGCCCTGGTCACCCTACAATTGACGGAGGGTTGCATGCCTTGGCCCAGCTGGTCATGCAAGCATTGTGTTTGTTTGGACATCCCATAAGTATTTTCTGTTGGAATATGCAGTCAACCACATTTTCAACTTTGGCACAATCTGTTAGATTGTGGAAATCCAACACAGGCAACTAGGATGCATCAATATTCCTCAAATTTTTTTTCCTCACTGTTAGACCACATCACATCAAGAAAAGTCCAATCCTAGGACCCCACATCTGGCTACAGACAACATTTTACCTGGTTTTGGCTATTACTCCACAATTGTGGGGACCCCAGACCAATATCTCTGAGACACAATTTGTGTCAGATGAGTGTGGGCTGTATATGTTGGAAAGATAGGAACACACTCCTCTGTGATAAGGATTGGAAAGATAACATATACATACATACACACATTAAGTTCCTAATGTTCACTGTCTCTACAAGATCCCAAATGATGCTCCATACTCTTCAGGATTCTACACAGGTATCATGCCTTTGATGTAGCCATGACATTGCCTACTTTGAGAAGGCATTGCCATCACAGGAAAACACATATGTACATTGACTCACATGTAGATACAGTTGCAGAAAGTCATTCAACCTAGTTTCCACATCCTCACATAGCAAGGTCTGCCCCTTTCTACTTCTTCTCCTCTCCTCCTTCTGCATGAGCAAGTTGCCTACATTGGTAGTTGCTCCTCAATCCCTACTGGAACCCTCTGATATCCTCTAGATATGGAGTGTATCTAGGCTGAAATATCCTCAGACTTAGCTCTACAAGCCCCTCCAATATATGGAAGGCACAGTTGAGGTAGCTACTTGTCTTGCCTTCACTGATCAGTGGTTTCCCTTTACCCTGGATCCCTGAACCAGTAGCAGTAGCCTCATTGCCAGTTCACTTCTTCCATTATTTCCCCCTGTCCTTGTAGTCGAGTTCTCCTTTTACTGACTCTGCCCTCTTCTTTCTTGTCACAGCTGCTTCCCTTCAGCATTCACCAACCCTTTGGGTGATTGCCAACGTGTGCCCAGCAAGTGTGCTCATTGCCACTTGTCTGGTCAGGTGGGTTGTGCTTGGATGGTTTGCACTCAACCTGGCAAGTGGTATACTGGAGACGCCAAGCCTTGTGATATGGGGCATACACAGGCCTAGTGCCTGGGTATGCAAAATCGAGAATAAACAGGGTCTTAACCTTGATTTCAGACTCTACCGCATGCAGGTGCATGGACTCCAGGTGAATCACACCAAGAGGAGGGGCACAGACAAAGAGGGGGGCACTAACTCAGTAGGGCCAGTGTAGAAGGTCCTATGCAGGGGTAGGAGATATAGGAATAAGTGGCTTTCATGAGGGAAGCTGGGGCCTTGCCATATGTAGGCCCAGGAGGCATGAGCAGGCCCCAGAGCTTGGATACTGAGGCTAGGGGCATGCAAGAGGCAAGGAGGAGGACTCACTAGGGAGACAAGCTTGCCCAGGAGGCAATGGCCTGGAGCCAGGGGGCTCGAGTAGTATGGCCTGCCCAGGAGGTAGGCCTATATATGTTGTGGTTTCTCATCACCAGACAAGTGGATCCTCATCCACTCTAGTCCTTACCATCTTTAGCATTTAGTATCAGTCTTCAAGCATTATAATGATCACAATACAGGTAGTTGTGATTACTTAGCATTGTGTGCAAGCTCCAGTAGTTGAAGGAGCCCTAGCAACATCAGGTCAGCACCATCACTGACCCTGTGACACCTACATCACAGGCAGAACCTCAACCGCAGCCCTGGAACCTACACCAGTGCCTTACATAGCAGTAGCGAGGGTCTTACACTTGCTCAACATGCTCCAATTGCCAACTAGTGCACCCTTGGGAGTTGGGAGTGCCATCATATTACCTCACATGAATGTGCCATGTGACCTCTGGATGGGCTGCCAACAGGGGTAACCAATATGGAGTTTAAGGAGGCCTTAAACTCGATTTCGCACACGCGTATTTGGATCTGCATAGCTGGACCTCGCTGCTCACTTGATATTGGCCTCAACCCTGACAATTCCCTTGAGGTAATGCAAGTACACACCTGATACCAAGGGTGCACTAATTGGTACCTGAGCATGTTGGCGAGAGCATAAGACACTCACACTAATAAATGAAGGCACTGGTATAGTTTCCAGGGCTGCAGTTGAGGTTCCACCTGTGATGTAGATGTCACAGGGTCAGTGATGGTGCGAACCTGATGTGGTTAGGGCTCCCACAACTACTGGAGCTTACACATGCTACTGGGCAATCACAACTACCTGTATTGCAACTGATACAACAACTGAGAGACTGTAACTAAGTAACAATGATGGTAAAGACTAGAGTGGATCAGGATGCACTTGTCTGATGGTGAAGAAGACCACAACATATATAGGCATCACCTCCTGGGTAAGCCCTACTCCTCAAGCTCCTGGCTTGAGAAGGCACCTCGCCTCAAGGGCAAGCTCATCAACATAGCAAGCCATCCCCCTTGCTTCCTAAGTACCCCTATCCTCGATACTTGAGCTCCAGGCCTGCTCATGCCTCCTGGCCTGCAGATGGCGAGGCCCAAGCTCTCCTCATGAAAACCCCTTATCTCCTATATTTCCTATCCTCCTCATGTGTCCTTCTACGCCAACTCCATTGAGTGTGTGCCTGTCCACACCTGTGCCTTTCCTTGTGGTCGAGCTCGCCTTGTGTCTACATGCCTGCATGCAGCGAAGTCTGACATTGAGGTTAAGGGCCCTCTATCCTCAATTTCGCGTACCCAGGCACTAGGCCTGTGTACACCCTGTAACAACAAGTTGCTGGCCTGGAGGGTGGAGGAGAGTGTGGGGCAGGAACACCGCCCAAGCCCCAACATGCACCTCCAGCATGTCAAGGTGCAGAGGTTGCCAGAGGAACTGCAGGCATGGGTGGAGTAGCTAGGTGGGTGGAGGCGGGGCCAGGAGCAGGCCCACAAGTGGGCCTGCATTCATCCCGACTGGCAGGAGGAGGAACCTTGGTGCCAGGAGCTCGAGGGGCATGGCTTGCCCAGGAGGCAACACCTATATAGGGTGTGGCTTTCCTCATCATCAGACAAGTGGATTGTCATTCAATCTAGCTTTTACTATCTTTACCAAGTTGTTTGTCAAGTCTTTCACAGTTGTTTAGTTGCAATATAGTCCATTGCAACATATTAGCATCATGTGCAGCTCCAGTAGATGTAGGAGCCTTAGCAACACCAAGGTCAGCACCATCACTGACCCTGCAACACCTCGATTGTGGGTGGAACCTCAACCACAGCCCTGGAACCTCCACCAGTGCCTTATCATATCACTCAAGTTCATCACCATCACATTCACATGCTCAAGTGCCAAATAGGACACCCTTGGCAATGAGTGTGTTCATCAACAAGTGCTCATTGAATGTGCTGTGCAACCTCTGCACAAGGTGTGAACAGGGTTAGCCAATATTGAGTTTAAACAGCCCTTAAACTCAATTTTGCCCAAATCAAGGTTAAGACCCCGTTTATCCTCATTTTTGAGTATGCATACTTGGACACTTTGATTCTCAAGTCCTCAGGTTCAATATACTCAATATCTGGCACACAGGCCTGACAGGACCTTGCAGCCCTCAGTCAGGAACTTGGATGGGTTTGTGGTGAAGTTGAGCTTGCATTGATCAAGGGTGTTTTCTAGTTTATTGTCGGAACCATCCCATTCTGGAGTGACAATGTGTAGTTCCTCTTCCTTGGGGTGCTTGGCTGGGGTGCTCTCCTGCATAAAGGGAGCTGGCTCCATCACTGGGAGTGGGGGAGCCACAGGCTGGTTTTTCTCTTGGAGAACAAGATGCAGGAGGTCCATCATCTCCTGGCAGGCTTAGGCCTCCTGGTGGAGCAGTTGGACTACTTTCCCCAGGGTTGCTTTGCCCAGAGCAGGGTCTTGCCAGGGGGCTGTGGCTGGGAGGGGGTCTTCATTGGTCCTGCCCTTGTTGGCCGGGAGGTGGGGGGCTCAAGGGGGCATGCTGAAGGTGTCAACCTGCAGGGGTAGGTTGCATGAAATGTTAGGACTGTAGGATCTGGAAACTGCAAGCAGCTACAGTCAGTGAGTGTTGGTGGGAATGGAGAGGCCATGGGCATGCTCGTCAATAGTAGGATACTGTGGTGAGGTCATTAGTATTAACTTGGCTGCTAGTGAGTGAACTAAGTAATACATGCAACAAGGTTCTCTGGGATCCTTGTTGGGTGGCAGGGGAAAGTGCTTGGGGTGTGCTCTCCACTGAGAGGCATTGTGGGTGATTGAGGGCCACCCCTGGTGGGGTCACATGGGGAATGGGTTGGGGCACCACCCAAGGGTCTAACAAATTCATGCTATCCCCCCCTCCCAAGTGTACTGGGTGTATGCAGTTGACTGACACATCCACACCTTGCAACTCTCTTGTGCAAGTGTGTCAAAAGGGGTAGTACACACTATCCCCCCTCCCAAGTATACTGGGTGTAAGCAGTTGGGTGAATGCATTTGACCAACACATGCACACCTCATTTCAGTATGCACTATCCCTTCCTCCCAAGTGAACTGGGGTTATGCAGTTGATCAATGCTTCCACACCTTGTCTCAGTACAACCTATCCCCCCCTCCCAAGTGTACTGGATGTATGCAGTTGACCACCACATCCACACCTCACATCTCTTTCTTGTGTGAGTGTGTCAAAAGGGGTAGTATACACTATCTGTTAGACCCATGGCAGTCATACATGTGACCCTGGCAGGGGAACACCCCTGATCACTGTCAAAGTACCAACCTACACATGATCCTGCTGGGGGAGCACCTGTGACCACCATTGACCCCCTGACATTGTGGTACAAGCCCTTTTAAGCACTCTCAAGTCCCTATGACATTCCCTTGGACCCACATAACATGTATTACTTAGTTTGCTCTTAAGCTGCCAAGTCAATACTATTGACCCCTTCCCACAGTGCTCCATCATTGACCAGCATGCCCACAGTCTCTCTGCTCCTGCCAACACCAACTGACCATAGCCACTTGCAGTTTCCAGATCCTATGGTACTAATATTACATGTGACCTACCCCTGTGGGTTGATGCTGTCAGCATGCCCCCTCAAACCCCCCAAGCCCCAACCAACAAGGTCAGGACCAACAAAGACCCTACCACAGTTTCCCCACAGGACCCCATGCCTGGTGAAGCAACCCTTGGGGAAGTGGTCCAACTGCTCCATCAGGAGGCTCAAGCCTGCCAGGAGATGATGGACCTCCTGTGACTCCTCCTCCAGGAGAAGGTCAAACCCATGGTTCCCTCACCCCCAATGCCAGAGCCTACTCCTTTCATGCAGGAGAGTACCCCCACCAAGCCTCCCAAGGATGGGGAGCTGTGTATCATCATCCTGTAATTGGACAGCTCCCACAATGAATTGGAGAACTTCCTTGACCAGTGCAAGCTCAACTTCACCACAAATCCATCCAAGTTCCCTACCAAGGCCTGCAAGGTGCTCTTCACTGTCAGTAACATGATGGGGATCCCCCACACAAGAATCTGTAACCTCTGGCAGTTGCAGGAGCCCATCCTGTGGATGAGAAACTGGGACACCTTTTGCAAAGACCTTAGGCAGGTTAGGAACCCAGATGCAGGCTACACCATGTGCATCCAGCTACTCTGCCCAAAGCAGTGGGGTCCGCTGGCTGACCACTCCACTGAGTTCCTGTTGCTGGCCTCCAAGGACCATGCCACAGACAAGGACCAGATGGTCACACTCTTTGAGTGTAGTCTGAGCAACCAGCTCCACAAACTGTTGGTGGGCCAATGCACAAGCAGCATCAAGGAATTCATCAACGAGGCCATCCAGGTTGAACAGTGAATGAAACTCATCTGGGAGACCAGCACATGCCTACCCACAAGGCCACCTCCAATGGCCTGTTGACCCATCCTCCCCTCTTAACTGCCTGCCAAGACAGAGGAATGCAAAGTGGAGCATCACCCGGATTGCCCCCCTGTTCCTCTGTGTGCTCCCACTCGGGACACCACTGAGTGTCTCTGCCAGCACCAATGAGCCAACTGTTACAGGGCATACACAGGCCTCATGCCTGAGTACATGAAAATGAGGATAAAGGGGGTCTTAACCTTGATTTCAGCAAAATTGAGGATAGAGGGCCCTTAACCTCAATGTCATACTTTACTGCACACAGGTGCATGGATTCAAGGAGAGCGGGACCACAAGGAAGGGCACAGGCATTGAGGAGGCACAAGCTCACTGGAGCTGGTGTAAGAGGCCATACAAGGGGGTTAGGAGATATAGGAATTAGGGGGCTACCACAAGGAGAGCTAGGGCCTTGATGTCTGCAGGCCCAGGAGGCATGAGCGGGGCCTGGAGGTCACATACTGAGGATAGGGGTACTCAAGAGGCAAGGGGGAGGGCTCGCTAGGCAGAAGAGCTTGCCCTGGAGGTGGGGTACCATGAGCCAGGGGCTTGAGGAGCATGGCTTGCCCAGGAGGTAAAGGCCAATATATGTTGTGGCCTTTCTCATTATCAGACAACTGGATCCTCATCCACTCTAGTCTTTACCATCTTTATCAGTCCTATCAATCTTTTCAGTCTTCAGTTGTCATAAGTAGTTGCAATACAGGTAGTTGTGACTCATTCAGTATTGTGTGTGAGTTCCAGTCATTGTAGGAGCCTCAACACCATCAGGTCAGCACCATCACTGACCCTGCAACACCTACATTACAGGTGGAACCTCAACTGTGGCCCTGGAACCTACACCAGTGCCTTTACATATCAGTATGAGTGTCTTACACTCTCTCAGACACACTCAAATACTGATTAATACACCCTTGGTGTTGGGTGTGTACTTCATATTAGTGAATTGAATGTACCACATGACCTCTGGATGGGGTGCCAACAGGGTTAGCTAATATTGAGGTTAAGGAGCCCTTAAACTCGATTTCACCCAAATCAAGGTTAAGACCCCATTTATCCTTGATTTCAATCACGTGTATTTGGACACTCGATCCTCAAAGTCAGTATACTCAATACCAGGCCTCCAACCCTGACACCAACAATCAGTGCTACAGGTGCGGGGGAGATCACCTCCTGCGGGACTGCCCAAAAGCCCCGCAGACCTCTACTCTGCAAGCAAATGCACTCCTGGTGGAAGAGGCAACCAGTGCTCTCTTGGTCAACCCTCTGGAGGAGTCCCTCTTTAGTGAGGACTCGGACAGGTCATCATCAAAGGAAAACTTGGCATTGGGAAACCAGCCATTGATTGGCCCTGGTCTGCACCCATTGCAAACACTACCCCATTGCATGCCCTAGTGGCCACTTTCTGGGCCCATTGCTGGTCCAAACCACTGCAGGTAGAGCAATGTGGGGAGAATCTCTGCATCCATTGACACCCTACCCTCCCCACCCACAAATGTGTCATTCATGTGGGCCAGGCTGAAGGCTTGGCCCTCCTTGACATGGGCACTACTGCCGCCTTCATCACTCCCAAGATGGTGGTGGCTGTGGCAGCCACCACCACACCCCTCCATCTCCCTCTTACTGTGTCCTTTGTCCACAGAAGTTCCTCTTCCATAACCCTCAAAACCATGGCAGACATACTTTTCCATGGACACCTCTATTTGAAGAAGTGAACCAGTAATGGGGCTACCACTACCAGTTCAGGGGTCTAGGGGTAAAGGAAATCACTGATCAGCTAAGGCAAGACAAGTAGCTATCTCAACTGTGCCTTCTGTCAGGGTTGAAGCCGATATCAAGTAAGTGGCAAGGTCCGGCTATCCAGATCCAACATATGCATGTGTGAAATTGAGTTTAAGAGGGCCTTATCCTTGATTTGGGTGAAATTGAGTTTAAGGCCTCCTTAAACTCAATATCAGTTACCCTGTTGGCACCCTGTCCAGAGGTTGTGTTGCATGTTCACAGGAGGTAATATGATTCTACACCCAACTACCAAGGGTGCACTAGTTGGCAGTTGAAGTGTGTTGAGTGAGTGTAAGACCCTCGCTATTGCTATGTAAGGCACTGGTGTGGGTTCCAGGGGCGCGGTCAAGGTTCTGCCTGTGATGTAGGTGTTGCAGGGTCAGTGATGGTGCTGACCTGTTGTTGCTAAGGCTCCTTTGTCTACTGGAGCTTATACACAATGCTAAGTAATCACAACTACCTGTATTGTGATGGTTATAATGCTTAAAGACTGATACTGAATGGTAAAGATGGTAAAAACTAGAGTGGATAAGGATCCACTCATCTGGTGATGAGAAAGACCAGAACATATATAGGCCTACCTCCTGGGCAGGCCATGCTACTCAAGTTCCAGGTAATTGCCTCTTAGATGTGCTTGTATCCCTAGAGAGTCCTCCTCCCCACCTCCTGCACACTCCTATCCTCAGCACACAAACTCCAGGCCCTGCTTGTGCCTCCTGGGCCTGCATATGGCAAGGCCCCAGCTTCCCTCATGAAAGCTTCTTACTCCTATACCTACTACCCCTGTGTAGGGCCTCCTACACAAGCCTTACTGAGTTTGTGCCCCCCTCCTCACCTGTGCCCCTTGTTGTGGTGTGATTTGCCTGAAGTCCATGTGCCTGCACATGGTAGAGTCTGAAATCTAGGTTAAGGGGCCCTTATCCTCGATTTTGGCGAAATTGAGGTTAAGACCCTGCTTATCCTTGATTTCACGTACCCAGGCACTAGGCCTGTGTGCACCCCCTAACACCTTCCTTATACTGGAGGGGCTTGTAGAGCTAAGTCTGAGGATATTTCAGCTTAGATACACTCCATATGTAGAGGATATCAGGGGGTTGCAGTAGGGATTGAGGAGCAACTATCAACATAGGTAACTTTGCTCTTGCTGCAGGAGAAATGTAAAGAGGAGGAGAAGAGCAGACCTTGCTATGTGAGGATGTAGGAACTAGTTTGAATGACTTTATGTATCTGTATCTGCATGTGAACTAATGTATATAAGTGTTTTCCTATGAAAACAAGGCCTTCTCAAGATTAGCAATGTTGTTGCTATATTGAAGGTATGAAACCTGTGTAGGATCTTGAAGAGTATGGAGTATCATTTGGGATCATGAGCAAGGCACTGAACTTTTGGAACTTAACATGTATAGAAGTGTTATCTATCCTATCCTTATCACAGAAGAGTGTCACCCTATCTCTCCATGTATGGCCCACATTCATCTGACACTAATTGTGCCTTAGAGATATTGGGCTGGGGTCCCTGCAAATGTGGAGTGATAGCTGAAGCTGGGTAAATGTTTCCTGTAACTGAGGGTGGTGTCTGGAAATTGGGTTGTTTGCTTGACACATCATGAATCACCAATTCTTGAAATTGGTGGTCCTAACAGGAGGAATTTTATCTGAGAAATGTTGTGTGCCATGTTGTTAATGTTGGAATTCCACAATCTAACAGATTGTGCTGCAGCTGAAAAAGCAAGTGACTGTGTATTCCAACAGTCCTCCACCATCAGGGGTGGGGACCTAGTCACCCCACTGCACCCCGTGGGTTGCTCCACTGGCAACCACCCTATCCATGCTGCAGGATGCTTGTGAGGTGCCATGGTAGGCACCACCACCCCACCCAGAGCCCCCACACACACTGTGTGTACCATGGGCTGTACCAACAGCACATTCTGTGGGTCCACCCATGCTTCCACTGGAGACCCAGACCAGAAAAAAGATGAAAGCAGAAGGTCAGTCAAGGCCATTGCCAATCCCACATCCACAGTCCCTACTTACCAGCCACCCAAAAGGCCACCCCAGCTGCCAACTCCTCTATGCACTGGTCCACCTGTGTGGGTCCAAAAATGGGCAGGTGACCTGTGTCTGTGCCAGCACAAGAGTGCCTGGTCCCTCTGCAGACTTGACAATTGTACCAGGGTCTGTGACCCCATGGAGGGGAAAGGTGCAGGGAGGGGAGGTGGGAAAAGAAAGGGGGGAAAGAAGAGATCTGCTGCATAGGTCAGCCTGCACTCACCAACAGTTCATCCATGGCAAGGTACTTACCATCCTCCATTGCAATCACCTCAATATAGGTGGAACCCACTGAAGGGGGTCTGCAGGATGCTGGGGAAAGAGGTATAGAAGGCATGGCAAGATGGGGAAGAAGGAAGGGAGGGAACACTTGCAAGAAGAGCCCTTATATCCCCTGAGGCTGGGTTGGACAACCCCTGTGGGTTAGATTCTCACCAGATTAGAGCATTGACACATGCCTTGTGTGGTTCACTTAACTGCCATTGTGGAGTGGTGACTGCAGCCAAGCACAAAGCCTAGAGGAATGACCCACTGCCCCATGCCAAGCTGGGCCTGATCCCTAAATGAAATGGGGTACCAGCCCCAGCTTGTGCACCCTGCCATGGTCCCACAGTGCCCTGTGGGGGACTCCCAAAGTCTTCAGCTTCACTTGGCCTGCTCCTTGCCCATGGGTCCCATGGCAACCTCTGACCAACCAGCAGCAGACCACCAGGGGGTAGTGTCAGACCCATGTCTGAAGCTCACCTGGTGGGCCATGTGACACCCTGCTGGGGTACTTTGATCACCTGCAGCACCCCCCCCCCCCCCCTGGATGGAGGTGCACCCTGTTAACCCTCTCCCCATCCCCCAATGAGGTTCCCTCAGAACCTTGTCACATGTATTACTTAGTTTACTCATTAGCAGCCATGTTGATACTATTAACCCCTTTCCACAGTGTTCCACCATTGACCAGCATGCCCACAGCCTCTCCATTCCCACCAACACTAACTGACCATAGCCACTTGTGGTTTCCAGATCCTACAGTCCTAACAGTCAACTGCATACACCCAGTACACTTGGGTGAGAGTGGATAGTGTGTATTGAGACAAGATATGGATGCATTGGTCAATGTTACAGGGTGCACACAGGCCTAGTGCCTGAGTATGTGAAATTGAAGATAAGGGCCCCTTGAACTCAATTTCAAACTCAACCACATGCAGGCATGTGGACCTCCAGCGGATCACACCAGGATGAGGGGCACAGGTGAGGACAGGGCTTTAGCTCAATAGGGCTGGTGTAGGAGGCTCCACGCAGAGGGCAGGACATATAGGAAATAAGGGGTTTTCATGAGGAGAGCTGGGGCCTCGCCGTCTGCAGGCCTGGAGCTCAAGTACCAAGGATAGGGGTATGCAGGAGGCAAGGAGGAGGGCTCACCAGGTAGCAGACCCTGCCCTGGAGGCAGGTGCCTTGAGCCAGGTGCTCGAGGAGCATGGCCTACCCCAGAGGTAGGCCTATATACATCAAGGTCTTTCATCATCAGATGAGTGGATCCTCATCCAATCTAGTCTTTACCATCCTTATCCTTAGTATCAGTCTTTCAAGTGTTGTCACAATCACAATACAGGTAGTTGTGATTACTTTGTACAGTGTGCAAGCTCCAGGAGTTGAAGGAGCATCAGAAACATCAGGTCAGCACCATCACTGACCCTGCAACACCTACATTGCAGGCAGAACCTCAACAGCAGCCCTGGAACCTACACCAGTGCCTTACATAGCAGTAGCGAGGGTCTTACACTTGCTCAACGTGCTCCAATTGCCAATTAGTGCACCCTTGGGAGTTGGGAGTGCCATTGTATTACCTCAAGTGAATGTGCCATGTGACCTCTGGATGGGGTGCCAACAGGGTTAACCAATATCGAGTTTAAGGAGGCCTTAAACTCAATTTCACACACACGTATCTGGATCTGTATAGCTGAAACTTGCCACACACTCGATATCGGCCTTGACCCTGACAGTCAACTGCATACACCCAGTATACTTGAGAGGGAGGATAGTACATACTGAGATGAAGTGTAGATGTGTTGGTCCATTGCATACACCCAACTGCATACATTCAGTACACTTGGGAGGGGGGGATAGTGTGTGCTACCCCTTTTGACACACCTGCACAAGAAAGAGAGATGTGAGGTGTGGATGGATGTCAACTGTATACACCCAGTACACTTGGGAGGCAGAGATAGTGTGTGTCAGGGCTGAGGACCAGATATTGAGTATATTGAGGATGAGGATTGAGTCTTCAAATACACATACTTTGAACTTGAGGATAAAAAGGGCCTTAAACTTGATTTGGGTGAAATCAAATTTAAGGGCTGCTTAAACTTGATATTGGCTAGCCCTTTTGGTACCCCATCCAGAGGTTGTGTGGCATGTTCACTATACTAATATGCTATGCACACCTAGTATCAAGGGTGCACTAATTGACACTTGAGTGTTTGTGCATGATGTCAGTGTTGAGGGCTGATATCGAGTAAATTGATGTTGAGGATTGGTTATCCAATACACATATGCAAGATTGAGGATAAATGGGGCCTTAACCTTGATTTGGGCAAAATCGAGTTTAAGGGCTCCTTCACCTTGAAATCGGCTAACCCTGTTGGCACCCTGCTCAGAGGTTGTGCAGGACATTCACTTGGAGTAATACATGTACACACCCAATCACCAAGGGTGCACTGGTTGGCAATTTGAGCATGTTGTGTGAGTGTAAGACACTTGTACTGATATGTAAAGGCACTGGTGTAGGTTCCAGGGCTGTGGTTGAGGTTCCACCTGCAATGTAGGTGACACAGGGTCAGTGATGGTGCTGACCTGATGTTGCTGAGGCTCCTACATCTTCCAGAGCTGCACATGATGCTAATAAGTTGCAATGACCTGTATTGCAACTGCACAACTAAGAAAGACTGATAACTGACTGGTAACAATGGTAAAGACTAGAGTGGATGAGGATTCACTCATCTGATGATGAAAGACCTTGAAGTATATAGTCACAGCCTCCTGGGCAAACCATGCTCCTCAAGCTCCTGGCTCAAGGCACCTTGCCTCCATGGTGTCCTGTCCAAGAGTGTGCCAACTTAGCACTCAGTCTTTGACTGAGTGCTAATCCAAATTTGAATGTGCACGCTCATGGGTGATCACTCAGCAATCAGCCGAGTGATCCACCTCTTTTTCACTCTTCTTTTAGCCTGATCACTCTGAACTACTTTTCTTTACTTTAACTCATTTCATTGGGGGGCCAACCCAGAAATGCTCAGTTTCTGCTTCCTCCTCTTTCTTTCTGCTCCTCTCTCCCACATCTCTTCATAGAGTTATGGCAAATCCATCTGCTTTCCTTCCCTCACCTATCATCTCTCTCTATCCCTTCCCCTCTTGTCTCTTACTACTACACACTCTCTTGTGTAGTAGTTACTGACATCTCTTTTTCACTCTCCTCCTCTCTGGTGGCCAAATGGAAGAGTTTGTCAGCACCACTTCCATTACTTACTCCTTCCCCACCCAATCCCATGCTGACTGCACTTTTGGGTCTGAATCCTCAAGCCTCAACAATAATCCTGCAAGTTCATCAAGACTTCTTGATTCCTCAAGAAACAATCTTGACCATTCATCAAGACTTCAACAAGCTTACCATGTCTGGCAATGCTCCCACTATCATCCCCACCGGCATTGCCATCTCTGAATACTCTGGAGATGTGCATGACGTGGATATGCAAGTTTGGCTGGATCAATTCAATTGTTTTTGCCTGGATTGTGGTATTGAGGCTGACACTAATTGTAAGGCAAGATACTTCAAGACTTTTATGTCAGGCATCACAAGAAATTGGTATGACTCTTTAACTGCCAATACATGCAATGACTATGACATTCTGGCACTGCTCTTCCTTTGCCACATTACTGGGATTCTCAAGCCCCAGGAGAGTGCTGTGTTGTGGTATCAAGCTTTTGAGGATGCTCTCAAGTCCAAGAAGACAGTTGAATCTCTCTGCAATCAACAAGCTTGGCACCTTTGGATTTCTGAGACTCTATCTCTAGCCATTAAGGTTGACATCAATTTTGCTTCTGACTTCCTCAAGGCTTGGAAGATCTGGTCTTGTCTGCCAATGGAGCTGCAAGTGCAACTCAATAGTATGCCCAATTGTGTCTTGGGTGCAGTCAATACTTGTTGCAACTTACCCTCCACCATGTATGAGGGGATCATTGCCAAGTATGACTCAGAGCATGATTGCGAAGAAGCAATTGATACTCAGATTTTTGGGAGGAGTGAACTGGCAATGGAGTTACCACTACTGGTTCAGGGATCCAGGGGAATGGGAAACCACTGATCAGCTAAGGCAAAGACAAGTAGCTATTTTGACTGTGTCTTCCCTATATCAGAGGGGCTTGTAGAGTTAAGTCTGAGGATATTTCAGCTTATATACACTCCATATGCAGAGTATATCAGAGGTTGCAGTAGTGATTGAGAAGCAACTACCAATGTAGGCAACTTGCTCACGCAGAAGGAGGAGAGTAGAAGAAGAAGAGAAAAGAAGAGCAAACCTTGCTATGTGAGGATGTGGGAACTAGTTCAAATAACTTTCTGCAACTGTATCTACATGTGAGTCATTGTATATATGTGTTTTCCTGTGATGGCATTTCCTTCTTGAAGTTGGCTATGTTGTTGCTATATCGAAGGCATGATACCTGTGTAGGATCCTGAAGTGTATGGTGCATTGTTTGGGATCTTGAGTAGAGACAGCGAATTCTTATGGGAGCTCACCTTGAGTGTGTGTATGTTGCATATTTATGGCATCTTTTCCCTATCACAGAGGAGTGTGTTCCTATCTTTACCAATATATATGGTCCATGCTCATCCAACACAATTTGTGTCTCAGAGATATGGGTCTGGGGTCCCCGCTATCATGGAGCAATAGCTGAAACTGGGTAATTGTAGCCTGTAGCCAGATGTGGGGTCCCAAGATTGGACTTTTCTTGATGTGATGTGTTTTAACAGTGTGGAAATAATTTTGAGGAATATTGATGCATCCTAGTTGCCTGTGTTGGACCTCCATGATCTAACAGATTGTTCTGAAGTCGAAAATGTGAGTGACCATGTATTCCAACAGAGACATGCATTTGGATGCAGCAATCATGGGGTACAGGTTCCTATGTTAGAAACTTTGGATAAATGAATGAAGTGGGGTCCCTACATTGGGAAGATGGACCCTTAATAGAGATTAGGTACCCTGAATTGGGTAAATGCTGAAATACTGTCTGTACTGTGAAACTTTGATTTTCTCGAGTGGCTTGGTGAGACTATCAGCAAGCTATCCCGATGTAGGAATGTTGGTGACTATGATGGTACCATCAAGTTGTTTCTCCCTGACAAAGTGATATTTGATGTTGACATGTTTGTTTGTTTGATGGTCCTTAGGGTCCTTAGATAAGTATATAGCTGCTTGGTTATCCATGTATAGCAGTGTAGGCTTGTGAATCTTGAAGGAGAGTTCAGCTAAGAGTCAATGGCTCCAGGTGATCTCCTTGCATGCTTCTGCCATAGCAATGTACTCTGCATAGGTAGTTGATGTCACAACTAAGGGTTGCATTTTGCTTAACCAGCTGTAGGGCATTCCATTGATGGTGTTTGCAATCCCTGATGTGAACTTTTGAGTAGCAGTGTCCCCCCCAAAGTCTGCATCAGAGTAGGTTTGCAAATGTGGGCCCCAGGCTTCCTCAGGAGGGAAGGATGTTTCCTTCTTTGTGAAGAGGAGTCCATAGTTGGCAGTACCTTTGAGATAGCAGAGAAGATACTTTGCAGCAGTCATGGCTTTGTCAGTTGGGGAAGCTAGGTAATGACTGAGAGGATTGACAGCAAAGGCAATGTCTGGTCTTGTGCAGGTGCAGATGTAGAGGATTGAGCCAATGATGGTACAATAGAGGGAGTGGTCAATGGCATTGAGTGCCACACCATTGGCAATATCACTCATGACAGCAGGTGTATGCATGATGTTTGTGTTGTTGAGGCCAAACTGAGTGAGTAGGCATTGTATATGACTAGTTTGGGAGAGGTGAAGCAATGTTGGAGTAGATGTAACTTGAATACCTAAGATGAATGATAGTGGATCTCCTCCAGTCATCTTGAACTTGGATTGGAGTGGAGATAAACTTATCTGCTGTAGGCTTGTGTTTCACGAAGATGAGAACATTGTCAACATATAAGGTGATGATCAGAGGTAGTTCATCCTTGTTCTCAATGTAGTAGAGAGTGGAGTCATAGTTGGATTGCTTGAAGCCAATGTCAGTGAGTGTACTATCAGCCTTTTGGTACCATGTGCATCCAGCCTGCTTAAGGCCATAGAGAGATTTGTTGAGTTTGCAAACAAGGGATTGAGATCCCAATTGCATCATAGAAGATGGCAGTGGAGGCTGCCTCATATAGAAGTCAACATCCAGTTCACCATTGAGGTAAGCAGTGATGATGTGGAGTTGGTAGATCTTCATGTCATATTGGAGTGACATGATCATGAGCATCCTAAGTGTAGCCATTTTTACCACTGGTGCAAAGGCTTCATTGTAATTGATGCCATGAACTTGAGTATAGCCTTGAGCAACCAGTCTAGCCTTATATTTGTTGATGGTGCCATCACCTTTCCATTTGACTTTGAACCTCCAGCAACAGCCAATGATGTTGGCATTGTTGGGAGCATTCACTATGGTCCAGGTATTGTTCTCCTGATGTGAGTTGAGCTCCTTTTGAATTGCCTCTTGCCATTTGGGCCAATCAGGTCAACAATGAGCTTGGAGAATGGTTCTAGGTTCATTGTCAGTTGCAGGGAAAGAAACTCCTTCATCAGTACACACTTCATCAGTGAAGGTGTCTTTGGTGTTGTCCATGGTGATAGAGGAAAGGGAGCATATATAATCTTCCAAGGGAGGAGTAGAAATCCCTTGGTCTCTTTCCTCTTGAGTGAGGTAAGGGAATCCCACATGTTCCTCCTCCTGGGCAAACATCAGTCTGTTGTTGCTTGGAGGGTTCACGATGTTGGGGCTTATGGCTCAAATTGGAGTAGGGTGAATGAGGACTGGTGTTACATGGCACACACAGGCCTAGTGCCTGAGTACGCGAAATCGAGGATAAGGGCCTGTCAGGGTTGGGACCGATATCGAGTGTGTGTCAAGGTTCGCCTATGCAGATCCAGATACACATGTGTGAAATCGAGTTTAAGGCCTCCTTAAACTCGATATTGGCTAACTCTGTTGGCACCCTGTCCAGAGGTTGCACAGCACATTCACTTGGAGTAATATGATGGCACTCCCAACTCCCAAGGGTGCACTAGTTGGCAATTGGAGTGTATTGAGCAAGCGTAAGACCCTCGCTATGGCTGTGTAAGGCACTGGTGTAGGTCCCAGGGCTGCAGTTGGGGTTCCACCTGCGATGTAGGTGTTGCAGGGTCAGTGATGGTGCTGACCTGATGTTTCTGTGCTCCTTCAACTCCTGGAGCTTGCACACTGTACAAAGTAATCACAACTACCTGTATTGCGATCATGAAGATGCTTGAAAGACTGATACTAACAGATAAAGATGGTAAAGACTAGAGTGGATGAGGATCCACTCATCTGATGATGAACAAGACTTTGTCATATATAGGCCTACCTCTGGGGTAGGCCATGCTCCTCAAGCTCCTGGATTGAGGCACCTGCCTCCAGGGCAGGCTCTGCTGCTTAGTGAGCCCTCCTCATGTCCCTATCCTTGGCACTTGAGCTCTGGGCCTGCTCAGGCCTCCTGGACCTGCAACCGGCGAGGCCCCAACTCTCCTCGTGAAAACCCCTTAATTCCTATATGTCCTACCTCCTACTTGGGGCCTCCTACACCAGTCCTACTGAGCTAATGCCCCTCCTTCGCCTGTGCCCCTTGTCCTGATGTGCTCCACTGGAGGTTCATGCACCTGTGCACAGTAGTGCTCAAAATTGAGTTTAAGGGGCCCTTATCTTTTATTTTGCCAAAATCGAGGTTAAGACCCTGTTTATCCTCAATTTCGCGTACTCAGGCACTAGACCTGTGTGCACTCTGAAACACTACCCCCCCTTCCAAGGCTGAGCTCTGTTGAGGCAAATGAAGTCCCGCGCCTGGCCTACAAGACCAACATTTGGATGCCACCAGTGGCACTTTCCTCCCACCTTCTCCGCAATGCCCCTTGACGATTGCATCATCATGCCTTGTCCCTCCAGCTCCTCTTCATGGCACTCGGCCCACAAGGGCTGCTGTGCTGCTGCACCGTCCTCCCCTCCAGCACCTGTTGCAGGCTCTTCAGGGCCCTTGTGGGCCCTTTTTCTTCTGGAGGAGGCCTCTCCTCCTCCATTTCCTCTTGAGGAGGCCCTGGTGCCAGGGGCCCACCTTCCTCTCCTGGTGGGGCCCCTTGAGGCCCCTGCCCCCCCACCAGCTGCTCCCGCGGCAGAAGAGCCTCCTTGATGGAGGCTTGTGGTCAAGCTGCGACACCCTCAGTTGACAGCTGCCCCTTCTTCTCCTCCTGCCAGCTCTGGCCCAGCTGGCAGGAGCTCTCAACCTATGGGCTTGGTCACTCACTTGAGTGATCATCGCCACCTGGATCCTGAGGATCCATTGGCAGATGTCTTTGTGGTGGGGCCTACTGTTCTGCTAGGGCCCTCCGCTGGTCCTGAAGCTCATGCCTTCAGGGAGACTTCTGTGGAGGCAATGGCCCATTGGGAGGAGGAGCTTCATCACCCTCTTCCCCCTCCTCCAACTGCTGATGCTGTGGTGGATTGGGTCCTGCACCCTTCCACCCCTGTCTTTGACACCACCATGCAGCGTCTCATGCCTGAGTCACTGCCTGGCTCTCCTCCTCAGTCCCCAGGGCCTCCTCCACCAATCCACCCCCCCACCTTCTCCGAGCTTGCCTCCTGGAGCACAGAGCTGCCAGCACCCATCCTCCTACTGCTGGTGGCACGAGGCCTATATCCTCACTGGTGGGTGATTGAGTGAGGTTCCCCTGAGGCTTACCAGCTCCATGCCTTCGTAATGCTGCATCTTACCGAGGGATGCATGCCTTGGCCTAGCTGGTCTTGCAAGTGCTGTGCTTGCCTCGAAATTCCATAAGTACCTTCCCCTGTCCCCTTGTAGCCTTACTGCCCTTACTAACCTACTCATTTTCCACCAGCTGCTTCCCATTGGCTTTCACAAGCCCTTTTGGCACCTGCCTGCATGTGCCTAGCAAGTGCTTGCAATGCCACCTGTCAGGGCATGTCAGGTGCACACACACTGTCTGTGCTTTCCCTGGGAAGTGCTATGCCGGGGACGCTGAGCCCTGGCATTTCCAGGTGGGTGACCATGGGGTGGAAAGGGCCCACCTTGTCCTTCCTCAAGGTCATTGTCTGGGTGAGGACCGCATTTTCGATCCTCGCGGGCACAAGGACTGGGACTTTGCCCTTCGTCAAGTGTGCAAACTCAACACTGACTGGTTGCGCCTGGTCATGGCTGCCCTTGTGCAGTACATGACCTGTCATCATCATTTGTACTCTGAATGGCAGCCTCACGAGTCTGTGACCACTTTGGGGGGTCCTCCTGACCCCCTCAATGACGTCTTGGCTCCTCCTCCTGCCCCTTCTTCCCCTACCACTGTTCCTGCTCCTCCTGAACTCAACCTTGAGTTCTTCGTTCCCCAGTCCATGGAGTATGCTGTGGACTACTAGGTTCATCTCATATTTTCCAAGCCTCTCTGATTGCAATCCCAATGCTTGATTCCCTTCGCTGCAAGCCTGAATGTGTCATGAGCTGGTTGTGGTAACTTGGCCTCATTTCTTGGTCTGTGAGATGCACCCTGAAATCGAGTTTAAGAAGGCCTTATCCTTGATTTGGGTGAAATCGAGTTTAAGAGGCCCTTATCCTCTGTTTCAGTGAAATCAAGTTTAACGCATCCTTATCCTTGGTTTCTCATTTCCCAGGCTTCGCTATTCCAGTTCTGTATCACCCAGGCCTATCACCCAGGCCTCCTCCCTAGTTACTTGTGCTAGCACCTCCCCCCACCAACTCCTCATACTCCTGGATGAGGCTAGGGCACTCGAGGTAATCATGAGGTTCCCAGGAGGCAGCCTCCTCTGGGTACCCCTTCCACAGGACCTTGTACTTGAGGTTGGATCCTTGACCTTGTTTGCCCACAATGGCCTCTACCTCAAAGTAGAGGTCCTCCTTGTGGATTTGAGGCTGTACTTGGTGTTCCATACAGCCTGGTAGTGCACTGCTCCTGGCTTTCTCCAGCATTAATATGTGGAACACATCATGCACCCTGAGCTTGGGTGGCAGTTGCAGGTGATATGCCCATCTTCCTACTCTCTCAATGACAGGGTATGGGCCTGCAAACCTTGTGTCGAGCTTGAGGCTGGGTCATCTTGTCTTCCAGTTATGATGGTTAATGTACACCAAGTTGCCTACCTTGAGCTGCATGTCTGTGTGCTTGTGATTGTATTGCTCCACTGCATGAGCTTGAGCTTGCCTGATCTGCTCCTGTAGGTACTGTGTGAGCTCCAGCAGTCCTCATGCAAACTCTTGTCTTGCTGGGTTGAGCACTCCTACTGCATGGGGTAGGTCTGGGTGCATCCTAGGATTCCACCCATAGCAGGCAAAGAAGGGGGATACTCCTATGCTGCTGTGCACTGTGTTGTTGTACACAAACTCTGCCATTGGTAGCAGCCCCTCCCAATCATCCTGCTCATAGTTGCAATACATTCACAGGTACTGCTCTACCACTTGGTTCACCCTCTCTGTTTGACCATCAGTTTGTGGGTGGTAAGTCATACTGAGCAAGTGCTTGATGAGCAGGGCCTCTGTGAACTTCTTCTAGGTTGCTGAGATGAACTGCTGGCCTCTATCAGAGATGATGTGGTCTGGGGCTCCAAATTGGTTCATTACATGGGCCCTGAACAGCTCTGCAGTGTCCTGGGAGGTAGCTGTCTTGTATGTAGGTGCTAAGACAGCTAGCCTCATGAGGCAGTCAACTATGACAAGGATGGAGTCATACCCATTGGATGTGGGCAGGCCCTCGATGAAGTCCATGGATATTGAGCCCCAGGGCCACTCAGGGGTGGACAGTGGCTGCAGTAGGCCATAGGGCTCATGGTGTGGAGTCTTGTATCATGTGCACACAGGGCAGCTGGCTACATAGTCCACTACCCAAGCACTCATCCCTGGCCACCAATAGTGGCATCGTACCAGCTCTAGGGTGGCATCCCTACCTCCATGGCCAGCAGTGGCTCCATTGTGGCACTGTGATATGACCATGTATTGCAAGTGCTCCACCAATAGAGAGCCTTCCCTCACTTGAGCAGCTCCTCACATGTCTCCACAGCCCTGCTTGCCTGGTAGAGTGACCCGAGGGATCACTAGCCTTCCCTCATGGTACCACAGGCCATCCTTGTCCTCTAACAGTTGGACCTCATGCATTGCCAGGAGCTCCTGGTCCAGGGGCTGGAAGGTATGGGCTAGCTGCTCGAGTCGACCATTTGCAATTTTGGCGATGGTTGCATTGCCAGTACACATCTGAAATCGAGGATAATGGGGCCTTAAACTCAATTTTGGCTTCTGGCACAAAAACCCAAGCTGGCAATAGTTGCTGAACATTATGTTCAACCTCCTCACCCATGGGCTGCATGTCCTGTTGATTAGTACGGGCATCAGGCTCACAGGCCTTGTCTCCAGGCCAATAATGGAGCACAAAATTGAAATCAGCTAGCAACACAGCCCATCTCACCTGCCTGCCAGTGATCCGTCACTGTGATTTGAAGTACTTGAGGGCCTCGTGGTCAGTGAGGATTACCAACTGGGTTGGGAGACCTGCAAGCATGTGGTGCCACTGACACAGGCAGGTGACTATGGTGAGGAGCTCCTTATCATGGTTCTCATAGTTGCACTCCGCCAAGATCATCTTCCTTGAGTAGTAGGTGGTGGGATGCCACCTATGCTTGTGCTCCTGTTTGAGCACTTCTGCAATTGCAAAGTCACTCACATCAGTTTCCAATTGTGTGGGCTTGTCATATTGGAAATGTCATAAGACTCCTGCAGTGGTGAAGGCTCCTATCAGCTTGTGGAAAGCCCCCTGAGCCTCCTTGTTGAGCTGCAGTTTCTTGAACCTCTCTACTGGCTTGATGAGCAAGGTCAGGGGCCTAGCAATCCTCGTGAAGTTTGCAATGAACCTTTGATAGAAGTTTGTGAACCCTAAGAAATGCTGTATGTCGTGAATGCTTGCTGGTAGGGGCCATTCCTTGATCATTCACACCTTCTCAGGGTCCATCTCAATGCCAGTTGGCTTGATGATGTACCCTAGGAACTCCACAGTATTGGTGTGGAAGGTGCACTTGGACAGTTTCACAAACAGCCAGTTCTCCTGTAATTGCTTCAGCACCTCCTGCACATGTGCAACATGCTCCTCCTTGCTGTTACTGAAGATGAGGAAGTCATCAAGGTACACCACCACATAGATACCAATGATATCCCAATATATGTGGTTTACCAGTGACTGAAATTGAGCTGGAGCATTTGCTAGCCCGAACGGCATCACAAGGTACTCATAGAGGCCCAGTTGAGTACCAAAGGCCATCTTCCATTCATCTCCTGGAGCAATGCACACCAGATTGTATGCTGCCTTGAGGTCCAGCTTCATGTAGATGGTGGCCTGCCTGAGTAGGAACAGCTGCTACTTGATGAGAGGTAGTGGAGCATGATTCTTGACAGTGACCTTGTTGAGTCCTTGATAGTCCACACACAGTCACAGGCCTCCATCCTTCTTGGGTACAAAGAGCACTGGTGATTGCACAGGGCTCTTGGAGGGCCTGATGAAGCCCTTCTCAAGGTACTTCCTGAGGTCTGCCATCTCCTTGGGTCCCTTGAGGTACAATGGGCCCTGAGGGGGCTTCCCTCCTGGTACCAGCTCAATGTGCAAATCATGGTCAGCATGAGGAGGCAGCTTGTCAGCTTCTACCTCACAAAAGACCCTTTTGAGGTGCTTATATGGGGCTGGTATCTCTATTTGCATTGGGGCCTCAGGCTCTACCTCCATTTCCACACCACAATCATTGCCTGTGGGCACAAATCCAAAGGCTGGTAATGAGCTGGGAGGGGCCTCCAGTAGCATGACTCCTATGGGCCCATCGTGCAATGCAGCCTTGATTAATTGAGTAGCTGAGATGAATTCATGACCATGTGGCATGGGTGGTTGCCAAAAACAAGTTTAAGGGTACCCTTATCCTTGGTTTTGCATTTCCCGGATGTGACTTGAATTCCACTTGCCCAGTATCCCAGTTGATTCTCAGTTTCCACCTTTTGAGCTTGTCAAAGCCCAGGATTAGATTGTCATCCAAGGCCTGGGCCACTGGTACCTCGAGGTTACCCAGTGGCTGACCTCCTACTTCCACAGCTACATTGGCACTGCTGCTGATTGTGAGCTTATGGCCAGTTACACCATGTACTTCCCTTGTTTATGGTTTTTGTAGTTACTTGATGTCTTTGAACAAAATCTTGAGATAATATGGACTGTCCAGCACCTGTGTCAGCAGGGATGCGAGCATGGTAGCCACTGATGGAGCCTTCGAGCTTGAGCACTGTCATTTGAGTAGTGCTGGTGGAGAAACAGTATCGACAGTCTTGATATACATTGGGATGGTGAGGTAGGTTCCAGGGCGAGGCAGGCCATCACTGCATCTCCCCATGCTCATTTCCCTGATCACCCTGGCTCTCTTCAGGCTCCTGCCTGTACTTGCTTAGGTCCAACTCCTCTTCCTGTGGGGGTTGGCCCTCTGGGTCATCTGGTTCCTCATGCAGCTCCTCCACTACTGGGTGAACTGCTACTCGAGGACCACTGGGCTTGGGGCATGCAGTTCCAGCATTCTTATTAGGGCAATTGTAAGACCAATGCCTGGTTCCCTGATAGATGCAACAGACACCACTACCAAAAGTAGTGGGGGTGCCTGCCACTGGCAGCTTCTGGGCCAGGTGTGGGGGTAGAGGCCTGCTCCCCATGTGATTGCCTGGCTGACCTTCGATAGTTGCAGGCCTGGCCAGGGTGACCATGCCTCCTGTAGCCCTGGGCCATGGGGCCCCTTTGCTGGTTTCCGTGGTCCTTGCAGGGGCTGTTCCAGCTCCCAGCCTGCTCCAAGTAGGAGTACCAGGGTAGGTGGCAATATGAATCTTGTGGATGGCCTCAACCTCCCTGTACCAGCTCCAGGGCTCCTCTGGAGGGTTCCTCTCAAACTTCTCCTGGAGACTGCAAGTGAGGCTGTTCCTGAAGAGGAACACAATGAGCTCATTGTCATCAATGTTGGCCTGGCTTTCCAGGCCCCTGTAGCGCTCTACATGACATGTAGCTGCTCCCGGAGCATCACTCTCCATCTTGAGACTCTGTAGCTTGTTGTAGGTGTCCAGCCTGTCATTACGACAACTGTACTGCTCTCGTAACCTAAGTGTGAAGAAGTCCCAGTCATGGAAGAGCCAGCCCTGCTGTTTCCTATCAGTCCTAAGCTTGGCCTTCCACCACTCTTGTGCTGTTCCTTCCATGTGACTTGTGGTGTAATTAATCATGGTCTTGTGGTCCATTACTCCATTGTGTTGCAGCCAGGTTGTGGATTCGAAGATGAACTTCTCAACATTGCAAGCATCGAACTTAGGGAAGTGATACTTGAGGTCATTCTTCACAGAAGGGGTCCCTTCTTCTGGCTTGGTAGTAGCTGCTGGCTTATGCTGGACCCTGAACCCTGTGGGTGTGGAGTACAGGTCCTTGTTGGTGTAGCCCTGATTACCTCTTGCTTGGGGATCCTTGGTTGTAGGCCTAGGTAGTGGTGATGGTGTGTTAGGGTCCTGTAGCAGGGCAGCATTGTACAACTCCTCAAACCTGCTATGCTTGAGGAGTAGATCCATCTGCTTGCTCACAAGTTGGATGAGCTTGTCAAGCTTCTCCACCAAGTTGCTCTCCGACATTTCAAACATGGGGTACAGCTTGGACAATCCACTCTAATGTCTGTTGGAATATACAGTCACTCGCATTTTCGACTTCAGAACAATCTGTTAGATCATGGAGGTCCAACACAGGCAACTAGGACACATCATTATTCCTCAAAATTATTTTGACACTGTTAGGCCATGACGCATCAAGAAAAGTCCAATTTTGGACCCACATCTGGCTATAGGACTGCACTTACCCAATCTTGGCTATTGGTCCATGACTGTGGGGACCCCAGACCCATATCTCTAAGACACAATTTGTGTCAGAAGAGCATGGACTGTATATGTTAGCAAAGATAGGAACACACTCCTCTGCGATAGGGAAAGATAGCATATATATGCAACCCCACACACATGCTCAAAGATAAGCTCCCACAATGTTTCACTGTCTCTACTCAAGATCCCAAATGATGCTCCATACTCTCCAAGACTCAACACAGGCATCATGCCCTTAATACAGCAAAGACATAGCCAACTTTGTGAAGGTGTTGCCATCATAGGAAAACACATATATATACATCAACTCACTTGTAGATACAGTTGCAGAAAGTCATTTGAACTAGTTCCCACATCCTCGTATAGCAAGGTCTGCTTCCTTGTCTCCTTCTTCACCCCTCTTCCTCCTGCATGAGCTAAGTTGCCTACATTGGTAGTTGCTCCTCAATTACTACTGCAACCTCCTGATATCCTCTATTTACGGAGTGTATCTAAGCTGAAATATCCTCCAACTTAGCTCTACAAGCCCCTCCGATATAGGGAAGGCACTGTCGAGATAGCTACTTGCCCCTGCCTTAGCTGATCAGTAGTTTTCCCAGGATCCCTGAACTGGCGACAGTAACACATTACCGGTTCACTCCTTCCAATAATGTCAGGGTTGGGACCAATATCAAGTGTGTGACAAGTTTTGGCTATGCAGATCCAATTATGCAAGTGCAAAATCGAGGTTAAGAGGCCCTTATCCTCAATTTCAGCAAAATCGAGTTTAAGGCCTCCTTAAACTCAATATCGGTTAACCCTGTTGGCACCCCATCCAGAGGTCACACAGAATGTTCACTTGGGGTAATATGATAGCACTTCCAACTCCCAAGGGTGCACTAGTTGGCAATTGGAGTGTGTTGAGTGAGTGTAAGACCCTCGCTGCTGCTGTGTAAGGCACTGGTGTAGGTTCCAGGGCCGCAGTTGAGGTTCCACCTGTGATGTAGGTGTTGCAGGGTCAGTGATGTTGCTGACCTGATGTTGCTAAGGCTCCTTCAACCCTTGGAGCTTGCACACAATACTAAGTAATTGCAACTACCTGTATTGCAATTGTTACAACACTTGAAAGACTGATACTAAAAGATAAGGATGGTAAAGACTAGAGTGGATGAGGATCCACTTGTCTGGTGATGAGGAAGGCCTCAACATATATAGGCATCACCTCCTGGGTGATCCTTGCTCCTCGAGTACCTGGCTCAAGGAGGCACTCCTCCTCCAGGGCACGCTCCTCTGCACAGCACGTCATCACCCTCACCTCCTAAGTACACCTATCCTTGGTACTCATGCTCCGGGATCACTCCTGCCTCCTGGACCTGCAGATAGCAAGGCCCAAGCTCCCCTTGTGAAAGACCCCTTATTTCCTATATGTCCTACCCTCTGCGTGGAGCCTCCTACACCAGCCCTACTGAGCTAATGCCCCCTCTTTGCTTGTGCCCCTCATCCTGATGTGATTCACTGGAAGTCCACATGCCTGCACTCAGTAGAGTACAAAATCGAGGTTAAGGGGCCCTTATCCTTGATTTCACATACTCAGGCACTAGGCCTGTGTGCGCCCCATAACACCTGGCCTGTTTGTACTTGCATGCAGTGAATATGGTGGTCACACCAAGGAGCTTCAACTTGGACACCAAAATGGATCAGCAAGACAGGAAGTGGTCAATGTTGTTGACAGCAAGGTAGAGAGTCTCAGTAAGCTGACAGAGCTTGGTGTGGTTGTCAATGAGCCAGTCAATAAGGATGGCACAATCATCCCAGCTGATCTCTTCCTGGAGCAACATGTAATCACTGTTGGGCATATTGACAATATCAAGCTCCTTCATGTGCTCAAAAATGTTGTTGGCATACTCATCCACCATGAGCAGGTTGTTGGCTTCTTTGGCATTGAGGCCTTCCCATCCCTCATCACCAGCCAACTTTGCACTCTGCTTGGTCATATGATGCTTGGTCTACATTGTCTCCATCCTGTCAAAGGTATCCTGAACCTCATTGAGCTAGACCTTGGAGGATTGTGTTGAAGTAGCAATGGGAGTGGTGTAGGTGGTTGTGACCAAAGCAGTTGAAGCACCACATTGAAGTTTGGCTTGCATGTTGGTCAAGGCAGTGTATGCCTTGCAATGCTTGTGGGTTGCAACAGGTGTTGTTGGTGGTAGCAATCCCTGTTGTTGTGGAAGCAATGGTGCCAACCACACATCCAGAAGCTTAGAAGGGATGGGCTGCAGCAGGAGCATCAGCATTGGTGGTGATGCTGGAAGCTGTGGTAGGTCAGCTACAGACAAAGTCACAAGCAGCACCAACAAGGGTTGTGGATGTGGTGGTGGTAACAACAGCTGATCACATCAATGATGGATGTGGATGTGGTGGTGGAAGTAGTGGTGATGGTGGAAGCAGAAGAGGTGGTGGTTGAAGTGATGGTTGTGGAAGCAATGGGAAGAGGCATTGCATTGTTTTGAAGAAGCTTTGATGCCATCCATCAAAGGGTCACTCACCACACTTCCCTTAACCACAGAAGAGGTGCACTGAAATGAAAAAGGCCATCTTTCTGCATTAACATGTGCAACTTATAGTGACTTGAGCCCAAGAAGCTGGTAGCCATTTGCACTGAAAGGAACAATGGCAAGCTGCTGGTGGAAGCTGTCAAGGGGAATGACAAGCTCCTCACAATCATCAGTTTGGAAAGCCAGTTGTATTCCCATTCCATGCAAGAGACTATGGCTGGGCTGTTGTTGTCCCAAAACCTCCAGGGAGACCTCTTGGAGCAGTTGTATGTGCATGAATGACTGCCACATCTCATCCAATGCCATAGGTGTCAGTCACACCACTTTCTTGAAGATCCAAAGTATCTTTGCCCACAAAGAATTCCATCAATCCATACCAGACACCAGCAGTTGTGGTAGTTCTTGTGCCCACCTTGACCTCATCAGGTCTCTCATCCACATTGGTAGTGCAGATTAATTCTGCTTTGTGGTCAAGGCGTGCCACACTGCTGGGAGCCATGCTGTCCCAGTCAGTTGTGTATTGCAGTTGAACAGAGGAGGTGGTGGACATTGGAATCAAGTGTGTGCAGCAGTTGAGATGGCCCACAAGTAGGACCAAGGTGCCATCATCAAGCCTTTTCTTCTTTTGATGGGTGTCAAGGCTGGACAAGTTGGAGGGATGATGCCCCTCTATTGACTTCAACAGCCTCATCTTGAAGAAGGGCTCCTTACCATTGGCCAACACTCACCTAGTTTGGTTCATTGGGCAGCATTGCACATGATCATCACCTCTAACACACCACCCTTGTGCCCACTTGTCAGAATTGTACCCATTATGCCATTGAATCACTCAAATGGCAATGATGAGAAGTTCTGCAGTGATCCAAAGTGTCTTGTGAGGGAGATGGCTGATGTTGTGATTGTTGAATGTCAGCCATGCCAATCCCAGCAGCTTAGCCTGACTGCAATTGTATTTGTTGATGCAATTGGCTAGCAGATCCACTTGAGCACTATTCAGATCCCCACTAACAAGCTCCATGATGCAGCAGAGAAGCATCACAGACTGGAATGCATCCCAAACCTGCTTTGGGCCAGGCAGGTGCCTTTGGCTTCCAGGTTTGCCTCCAAAAGTGTCATTAGCCTTGTCCTCCTCAGCCTCAATATTGACTGCAATATCCATATTGACCTCAACATTGTCCAACTCCACACACATAGGAGTCTGGGTTGGAGAGACACCAGGCTGAAGTTGAGAGGGAAGACAACAGGCAGAGGTGGTGTTGGCAGTGGTGAAGGAGGTGGCAACAGTTGACATTGTAGCAGCAGTGGCAGATGACATCCACAAGGCAGTATTGAGGCTCCATGGCCTTGGTGCTGCAGGCTTGATGGGGGCAAAGGTGAGCTCCTTGTTATCATTGCCACCCTGGGAGGTGCTCCATAGTTGCATCAACATGAATGGAAGCAGTACTCTGAAGAGCACTTCCCACTGCTCTGCTGTCAAATTGCCTCCACTATGGCTGCAGATCATCTTGTTGGGTCATGGTAAGTTGGAGGGCAGCAACATGTTGGTGAGCACATGTTGTGCTTCCGGCAGCCACTTCCCTATATCACTGCAAGACTCAATAAGGAACTGGTTCCAGAAGTGTTTGCAGAGGCCAAGGTGAATGGCATGTATCATGTCAGGTGGGCAGCTTTTGACAGTGTTGAAGTAGTTGAGCTTGTCAAGAGCCACCTGCCAAAAGCCTGCCATTGCCCATTGCTGAGTGCCACAACATTGTTGCTTCCCTCTTCCTCCTCAACATTGTTGTCATCAACATCTGTCAGGCCAAGCTGTTCTCCTTGCTTTGGGCAGTAGGTGCAGATTGCCCTTCCTGTATTTCAGGGCAAATCCAGCAATCTTTGCCCAAGCAGGAGTGTCAGCAACAACCAAGTGTAGTTGTGCTTTTACCAGCTCACCTTTGGGATGGCCATGGGTCTGAATGACCTTGCCCACATCAAACTCCCTCAGTTCATCAACCAACAGCTGGAGGAACTGCTGCAGTCTTGCAACTGGTGTTTCCTTTGGACCAGGCAACAGGCCAACAAGATGGATCACAAAGCAGCACCAGTCATGTGTCATGAGTCAAGCAGGCAGGTTATTGATCCTCATGAGTATTGCACCTGTCAAATGCCATTGGTGGAACTTTCCTTTGTGCAGGCCAAACCAGTCCAAAGAGAGTGTGAACTTGAAGTTGAGGCCTGCTGCAACAAAGGGAGCATGCCCATGATCACATTGACATTGACAGGTGTCTGATGTGTCAGTGCAGTCCTCCAACCAAGCTGACCCAGTGGGAATTTTGCTGAACAGACCATGATGCTCATCAGTGCAAATGTCTCCCATGGATTTGGCAGGGTCAGCAGGGTCTGTGGTGGTGGAGGATGAGGGCAAGGATGAGGTAGAGAATGCAGCTCTGGCTTCTTTGGCAATGCCCATCCAGTCCTTCAAGGAGTTGTAGTACTTGGCATCCATTAGCACACTGGATAGGATGTACTCCAGTGTGTGATGGCAGTACAACATGCTAGGACAGCTGGTGTGCTTGTGGAAGAGGTTGGTGCTGCAGTCACATTGAATATGTCAAGGAGCTTGCTGGGATTCTGACCCAGCCCACAATGTTAGCTTGCCGCACTGAGGACACACAAGGTACTTGTCAAAGCAGCTGTGCATGCCAAGCCTCTGTCACACTGACACCAGAGTGACCAGCATCAGTAGAGGTGGTGGTGTTGGTGGGGGTGGCTCACTTGCTGTGAGCAAGGTTGACTCTTGAGGAGGAGGGGATGCAGCAGCAGCAGTATGGCTAGCAAACACAAAGAACAGCCCCAACATGTGCATCACAAAGGTGATGTACAATGTGGCAACTGTGTTGGAAAGTCCATGGAATGTCATCAGGTACATGACAAAGATGTAGTTGACCATGACAAACTGACAGTGTTGTTCCTTCAGAGATTTGTTGATGGCCACTTCCACAGACAGGTTTCTATTTAATGGAAAGTATGAACCAGCAAGGGGACTACCAAAACTGGTTCTTGGTCCATAGGTGAAGGTAATCCACTGATGAGCTAAGGCAAGATGGTTAGCTATTCCATCAATACCTTCCCTATGTCAGAGGGGCTTATAGAGCTAAGTCTTGCAATATTTCAGCTTAGATACACTCTGTATGTAGAGGTTATCAGTGGGTTGTAGTTGGGATCAAGAAACAGCTTTTGTCATAGGCAACTTGCTCTTGTGATAGGAGAAGACTAAAAAGGTGTGAAAGGCAGACCTTGCTATGCAAGAATGTAGGAACTAGTTTGATTGACTTTTCTAGAGATGTATCCACAAATATGAGACTATGTATGTTACTTTCTGTCATGTTAATCATCAGCCAATGTTGGGAGTGCTATCACCACATTGAAAGACATATTCACAACATTGCCTAGGTCAGAGACTGTATGGAGCATAATGGGAACAAGACCATTGAGCAAAACTATGGATCTATGAAACTTATTGACCTTATATTGTGCAGATGGAAGTGATCTCACCCTGATCACTTATTGTTGCTGGTGCCACTCCATCCAGGACTAACTTTTCTTGGAGATAATGCATATGACATACCCTTCACTGCCAGCAAGTAGCTGTATTTGTTAGTGAGTAGCTGTTATTGGTTAGTGTTTGGTGACAAATGCATGTGGTTTTTAGCTGCCACATGCATTTCCAGTGTTGAGACTGGGTTTCTAACAAATTGAGGTTAGAAACATGAACACATGTTGGTTTGATTAGATCTAACAGATTACTCCACAGTCATGAATGTCTGTTCATTCCAACAGTATTGTCCACCAGGCTGTTGGTGAGATTGACAAAGCTGGAATGTGCAGCCATGAGATGAATGGCCTGAGAAGGTGGAGCATCATCATTGTCATCAAAACTGGAGGCAGTGTCAGCATTGTCATTGTCTATGTCATCCAAAGTAGCACCAGCACATAGGTCAGGGCTGGGAGGCAGAGCATTGCTGTCATTGGCATCACTGTACCCTGGCTCCCAGCCCTGGTTGTCAGCAGATGGAGATGAAGTGACCATAACATCACCAGCATCATAGCCAAAGCCATATGTTGGACTGTCCAGGCATTGGCATACTCATTTCTCTTCAGATGTGTGAGCCTCTTGGCTAGAGCACCCAGTGGGTGAAGGAATCAAGTTCATTGATGCTGCTGCTGACAAAGGCCTTGGCACTGGTGCTGCTCGTACTGCTGGTGGTGCTGCTGCCAACAAAATACCAACTTGAGGCACATCTGTCTGAGAAGATGTCTTTACAACCTCATGAACAATTCTCTGGCTGTCATGCCAACACCATTCCAAGTAGGTAAAACACTTACTCCCTTTGCAACAATCTTCACACTGTTATGGGGCATACACAGGCCTAGTGCCTGGGTATGCGAAATTGAGAATAAGGGGCCCTTAACCTCGATGTCAGACTCTACCACATGCAGGCACATAGACACAAGGTGAGCCAGATCATGAGGGAGGGCACAGGCATGGAGATAGCACAAGCTCATGAAAGCAGGTGTAACAGGGCCTACAAAGGAGTAGGAGACATAGGAGATAAGGGGTCTTTCATGAGGGGAGCTTGGGCCTTGCCGTCTGCAGGCCCAGGAGGCATGAGCAGGCCCAGAGCTTGAGTACCAAGGATAGGGGTATCTAGGAGGTGAGGGGGATGACGTGCTATGTAGGCAAGGTTCCTCCTCAAACCAGGAGCTTGAGGAGTAGGGCTACCCCAGAGGTAATGCCTATATATGTTGTGGTTTTCTCATCACCAGAGGAGTGGATCCTCATCCACTCTAGTCTTTACCATCCTTAGTATTTAGTATCAATCTTTCAGCATCATATCAGTTGCAATACAGGTCATTGTGACTCAGCAGTATCATGTGTAAGCTCCAGGAGTAGTAGGAGCCTTAGTTATATTAGGTCAGCACCATCACTGACCCTGTGACACCTACATCACAGGCAGAACCTTAACTGCAGCCCTGGAACCTACACCAGTGCCTCCATATATCAGTACAAGTGTCTTACACTCACTCAACATGCTCCATTTGCCAACTAGCACACCCTTGGTGATTGGGTGTGTGCTCATATTACTTCAAGTGAACATGCCATGTGACCTCTGAGTGGGGTGCCAACAGGGTTAGCCAATATCGAGGTTAAGGAGGCCTTAAACTCGATTTCACACATGCGTATTTGGATTTGGATAGCCAATCCTCAACGTTGCTTACTCAATATCAGCCTCAACCCTGACACACACCTGCAGAGCCTTCCGTTGTGGTATGACTTGGCGGGAGAGAGATTGTTCATGGCAAAGACAAAGAGACCAACTTGGGTGACAAGTTCCTATGATCAGCAGTGGCAGAAGGAGGAAACAGATGGTGAGAATGCCAAGATGCCAACAATTGTTGACAAGCAGCTTGAGCAAGGCACCACCACCACAGTAACTATGGGCCTGTTGATACCTAGTCTTGATGATGTTTAGTGACATTGAAGGTGTTCACTGCAGAAATTGGTGGTGCTGTTGCTGCTGGGACCAAATCAGTAGTTGATGTGTCAATTGCTAAAGTCTGTTCCATGCTGGCAACAGCCACCAGCACAGGCATGTTCATGGCTCATCAGTCTGGGGGCAAGCTACCTCCAGTGTCAAGGAGGCTGTCAGGGCTATGGACCAGATATTTAGTTTATTGAGACTTGAGGAGCTTGAGCATTGAAGTGTCCAAGTACACATACTCAAAATTGAGGATAAACAGGTCCTTAACCTTGATTTGGGTGAAATCAAGTTTAAGGGCTGCCTAAACTTGATATTGGCTAGCCCTGTTGGCACCCTGTTCAGAGGTCACATGGCACATTCACTTGGGGTAATACAATGGCACTTCCAACTCCCAAGGGTGCACTAGTTGGTGATTGGAGTGTGTTGAGCAAGTGTAAGACCCTTGCTACTGCTTGTGTGAGGCACTGGTGTAGGTTCCAGGGCCACAGTTGAGGTTCTGCCTGTGATGTAGGTGTTGCAGGGTCAGTGCTGGTGCTGACCTGATGTTTCTGTGCTCCTTCAACTCTTGGAGCTTGCACACTGTACAAAGTAATCGCAACTACCTGTATTGTGATCATGATGACGCTTGAAGGACTGATACTTACAGACAAAGATGGTAAAGACTAGAATGGATGAGGATCCACTTGTCTGATGATGAACAAGACCTTGACATATATAGGCCTACCTCTGGGGTAGGCCATGCTCCTCGAGCTCCTGGCTCGAGGCACCTGCCTCCAGGGCTGGCTCTGCTACTTAGTGAGCCCTCCTTGTGCCCCTATCCTCAGCACTTGAGCTCCTGGCCTGCTCAGGCCTCCTGGACCTGCAACTTGCGAGGCCCCAGCTCTCCTCATGAAAACCCCTTAATTCCTATATGTCCTACCTTCTACATGGGGCCTCCTACACCAGCCCTACTGAGCTAATGCCCCTCCTTTGCCTGTGCTTCTACTGGAGGGTCATGTGCCTGCGCATGGTAGAGCTTGAAATCAAGTTTAAGGGGCCCTTATCCTCGATTTTGTGTACTCAGGCACTAGACCTGTGTGTGCTCTGTAACACTACCCCCCCTTCCAAGGCTGAGCTCTGTCGAGGCAAATGAAGTCCTTCACCCAGCCTACAAGACCAACATTTGGACGCCACCAGTGGCATTTTCCTCCCACCTCCTCCTCATTGCCTCTTGATGATTGCATCATCATGCCTTGTCCCTCCAGCTCTTCTGCATGGTGCTCCACCTGCAAGAGCTGCTGCGCTGCTGCACTGTCCTCCCCTCCAGTGCCTGTTCAAGGCCCCTCATCTTCGCCAGCGCCTGTTTCAGGCTCTTCAGGGTCTTTGTGGGCCCTTTTCCTTCTGGAGGAGGCCTCTCCCCCTCCCTTTCCTCTCAAGGAGGCCCTGGTACCTCCTCATACTCCACCCCTGGTGCCAGGGGCCCACCTTCCTCTCCTGGCGGGGCCCCTTGAGGCTCCTGCCCCCCTGCCAGCTGCTCCTGCAGCAGAAGAGCCTCCTCGATGGAGGCTGGTGGTCAAGCTGTGACACCCTCAGTTGACAGCTGCCCCTTCTTCTCCTCTTGCCAGCTCTGGCCCAGCTGGCAGGAGCTCTTGACCTATGGGCTTGGTCGCTCCTTTGTGGGGCCTACTGTGCCTTGAGCACCCCCTGCCACTCCTGGCGCTAGCGCTTTTAGGGAGTCCTGGGTGGAAGCAATGGCTCACTGGGAGGAGGAGCTCCAGCACCCTCTTCCTCCTCCTCCTACTGTGGATGCCATGGTGGATGGGGTCATACAAGCCCCAACCCCTCTCTATGAGGCTGAGGTGCAGTGCCTCACCCCAGAGTTGCTGCCCAGGTCCCCTCCTCCTGTGAGGCCACCCACCTTTGCAGAGTTGGCCTTGTGGAGCTCTGAGCTGCCAGCTCCCATCCTTCTGTTGCTGGTAGCTCATGGCCTGTACCCATGGTGGTGGATCATGGACTGTGGGTCCCCTACTGCTCACCACCTAAATGCCATGGTGATGCTTTGATTGATGGAGGGCTCCATGCCCTGGCCCAGTTGGTCTTGTGAGTGCTGCACTTGCTTGGACATCCCATAAGTGCTCCAGGTCTCCTTTCCATATGCCATTTCCTTGCTGACTCTTTCTTTCTTACCCTCTTTCCTCTGTCCAGGTGCTTTCCCTCCACCTTTGCCAACCCATTTGGCAAGCGCAACCGCATCCCCAGCAAATGCACACACTGCCACTTGTCTGGGCACATGGGGTGTGTCAGGACAATGTGGACCTTCCCTGGTCATTGCTACACCAGTGATGCTGAACCTTGGAGGTTCCAAGTGGGAGAGCATGGCGTTGAGCAGGCCCATCTGGTGTGTGCCCATGGTTGTGGTCTGGGCAAGGTCCACTGTGAGGATTGCATCTTTGATCCTCATGGCCATGAGGAGTGGGACTTTGCCCTTTGCCAGGTGTGGGAGGTGGAGGCGACCTTCCTTTGCCCTGTCATGGCTGCTTTAGTGCAGTACATGGTCCAGCACTGGTGCTTGTACTCTGAGCACCAGCCTCATGAGTCTGTTACCACAGCTGGGGGTCCTCCTGATCCCCTTAGTGAAGTCCTGGCCCCTCCTCCTCCCCCTCCTTCTTCTGCCATCACTCCTCCTCCACCAAAACTCAACCTTGAGTTCTTTGTCCCTCAGTTCACAGAATACACTGTGGACTACTAACTTTTCTCCATGTCCTCGAGGTTCCCACAAATGCAATCCTGACCCTTGATTCCCTGCTGGTGCAAGCCTGAGTGTGACATGAGTTGGTCACAGTATCTTTGCCTCATTCTTGGTCTGTGAGGCATGCTCTGAAATCGAGGTTAAGAGGCCTTTATCCTCTGTTTCAATGAAATTGAGTTTAGTGCATCCTTATCCTCAATTTCACATTTCCCTGGCTTCACTATTCCAGCTCTGTATCACCCAGGCCTCCTCCTTAGTTACTTGTGTTAACACCTCCCCCCACCAATTCCTCATACTCCTGGATGAGGTTTGGACACTCGAGGTGACCATGAGGTTCCCAGGAGGCAGCCTCCTCTGGGTACCCCTTCCACAGGACCTTGTACTTGAGGTTGGCCCCTCAACCACATTTGCTGATGATGGCCTCTACCTCGAAGTTGAGGTCCTCCTTGTGGATTTGAGGCTGTACTTGGTGTTCCATATGGCCTGGTAGTGCACTGCCCCTGGTTTTCTCCAGCATTGATATGTGGAACACATTGTGTACCCTGAGTTTGGGTGGAAGTTGCAGGCAATATGCCTGTCTACCTACCCTCTCTATGATGGGGTACAGGCCTGTGAACCTTGTGTTGAGCTTGAGGCTGGGTCTTCTCATCTTCCAGTTGTGATGGTTGATGTACACCAAGTTGCCTACCTTGAGCTGCATGTCTGTGTGCTTGTGATTGTATTGCTCCACTGCATGAGCTTGAGCTTGCCTGATCTGCTCCTGTAGGTACTGTGTGAGCTCCGGCTGTCCTCGTGAAAACTCTTGTCTTGCTGGGTTGAGCACCCCTACTGCATGGGGTAGGTCTGGGTGTATCCTAGGATTCCACCCATAGCAGGCAAAGAAGGGGGATACTCTTATGCTGCTGTGTACTGCATTGTTGTACACAAACTCTGCCATTGGTAGCAGGCTTTCCCAATCATCCTGCTCATAGTTGCAATACATTCACAGGTACTGCTCTACCACTTGGTTCACCCTCTCTGTCTGACCATCAGTTTGTGGGTGGTAAGCTGTACTGAGCCAGTGCTTGATGAGCAGGGCCTCTGTGAACTTCTTCCAGGTTGCTGAGATGAACTGCCAGCCTCTATCAGAGACAATGTGGTCTGGGGCTCCAAATCACTTCATCACATGCACCCTGAACAGCTCTGCAGTGTCCTGGGAGGTAGCTGTCTTGTATGTAGGTGCTAAGACAGCTAGCTTCATGAGACAGTCAACTACAACAAGGATGGAGTCGTACCAATTGGATGTGGGCAGGCCCTCAATGAAGTCCATGGATATTGAGCCCCAGGGCCACTCAGGGGTGGACAGTGGCTGCAGTAGGCCATAGGGCTTGTAGCATGGAGTCTTGTATCGAGCACACACAGGGCAGCTTGCTACATAGTCTGCTACCCAAGCACTCATCCCTGGCCACCAATAGTGGCATCGTACCAGCTCTAGGGTGGCATCCCTACCTCCATGGCTGGTGGTGGCCCCATTGTGGCACTGTGACATGACCATATATTGCAAATGCTCCATGGAGAGGGAGCCCTCCCTCACCTGAGCCACTCTTTGTGTATCACCATGGCCCTGTTTGCCTGGTAGCGTGACCCAAGGGATGACTAGCCTTCCCTTGTGGTACCACAGGCCATCCTTGTCCTTGAATGGTTGGACCTCATGCATTGCCAGGAGCTCCTTGTCCAAGGGCTGGAAGGTACAGGCTAACTGCTCAAGTCAACCATTTGCAATTTCAGCCAAGGTTGCATTGCTGGTATGCGTCTGAAATTGAGGATAACAGGGCCTTAAACTTGATTTTGGCTTCTGGTGTGAAAACCCTAGCTGGCAATAGTTGCCAAACATTATGTTCCACCCCCTCGCCCACGGGCTGCATGTCCTGTCAATGGGTAAGGGCTTCAGGCTCCCTGGCCTTGTCTCCAGGCTGATATTGGAGCACAAAATCGAAATCAGCTAGCAACACAGCCCATCTCACCTGCCTGCCAGTGATCTGTCACTGTGATTTGAAGTACTTGAGGGCCACATGGTCAGTGAGGATTACCAACTGAGTTGGGAGACCTGTGAGCATGTGGTGCCACTGACATAGACAGGCAACTATGGCGAGCAGCTCCTTATCATGTATCTCATAGTTGCACTCTGCCGAGGTCATCTTCCTTGAGTAGTAGGCAATGAGATGCCACCTATGCTCATTCTCTTGTTTGAGCACTCCAGCGATTGCAAAGTCACTCACATCAGTCTCCAATTGTGTGGGCTTGTCATATTGGAAATGTTGTAAGACTCCTGCAGTGGTGAAGGCTTCAATCAGCTTATAGAATGCCCCCTGGGCCTCCTTGTTGAGCTGCAGCTTCTTGAACCATTCCACTGGTTTGACCAGTGAGGTCAAGGGCCTAGCAATCCTCACAAAGCTTGCAATGAACCTTTGATAGAAGTTTGCAAACCCTAAGAAGCACTGTATCTCATGAATGCTTGCTGGTAGGGGCCATTCCTTGACCACTTGCACCTTCTTGGGGTCCATCTCAATGCCAGTTGGCTTGATGATGTACCCTAGGAACTCCACAGTCTTGGTGTGGAAGGTGCACTTGGACAGCTTTGTGAACAGCTGTTTCTCCTGCAAGTGCCTGAGCACCTCCTGCACATGCGCAACATGCTCCTCCTCACTGTTACTGAAGATGAGGAAGTCATCAAGGTACACCACCACATAGATACCAATGATATCACAATATATGTGGTTTACTAGTGACTGAAATTGAGCTGGAGCATTTGCTAGCCTGAATGGCATCACAAGGTACTTGTAGAGGCCCAGTTGAGTACCAAAGGCTGTCTTCCATTCATCTCCTGGAGCAATGTGCAACAGATTGTATGCTGCTTTAAGATCCAGCTTCATGTAGATGGTGGCCTGCTGGAGTAGGAACAGCTGCTCCTTGATGAGAGGTAGTGGAGCACAATTCTTGACAATGACCTTGTTGAGCCCCCAATATTCTACACATAGCCATAGGACTCCATCCTTCTTTGGTATGAAGAGTACTGGTGATCATGCAGGGCTCTTAGAGGGCCTGATGAAGCCCTTCTCAAGGTTCTCCTCGAGGTACTTCCTGAGCTCTGCCATCTCCTTGGGTCCCTTGAGGTACAATGGGCCCTGAGGAGGCTTCCCTCCTGGTACCAGCTCAATGTGCAAATTGTGATCAGCATGAGGAGGCAGCTTGTCAGCTTCTACCTCACAGAAGACCCTTTCGAGATGCTTATATGGGGCTGGTATCTCCATTTGCATCAGGGCCTCAGGTTCTACCTCCATTTCCACACCACAATCATTGCCTGTGGGCACAAACCCAAAGGCTGGTAACAAGCTGGGAGGGGCCTCCAGTGTTGGAATATACAGTCACTTGTGTTTTTGACTTCGGAATGATCTGTTAGATTGTGGAGGTCCAACACAGGCAACCAGGATGCGTCAATATTCCTCAAAATTATTTTGACACTGTTAGGCCACGACACGTCAAGAAAAGTCCAATCTCGGACCCCCCACATCCGGCTATAGGACCCCACTCACCTGATTCCAGCTATTAGTCTGCGACTGCGGAGACTCCAGACCCATATCTCTGAAACACAATTTGTTTCAGATGAGTACATATTGTCAAAGATAGGAACACACACCTCCATGATAGGGAAAGATAGTGTATATATGCAACCCCACACACACATTCAAAGATAAGCTCCTGCAATACTTCACTGTCTCTACTCAAGGTCCCAAACAATGCTCCATACTCTCCAAGACTCGACGCAGGTATCATACCCTCGATATAGCAAAGACATAGCCAACTTCGAGAAGGTATTGCCATCATAGGAAAAACACATATATATACATCGACTCACTTGTAGATACAGTTGTAAAAAGTCATTCAAACTAGTTCCCACATCCTCACATAAGGTCTGCTTTCTCCTCTTCTCCATCTCTCTTCCTCCTGCATGAGCCAAGTTGCCCACATTGTTAATTGCTCCTCAATCACTACTGCAACCCTCTGATATCCTCTATCTATGGAACATATCTGAGCTGAAATATCCTCAGACTTAGCTCTACATGCCCCTCCGATATAGGGAAGACACTGTTGAGATAGCTACTCACCCCTGCCTTAGCAGATCAGCAGTTTCCCCAGGATCCCTGAACCAGCAATGGTAACACATTACCGGTTCACTCCATCCAATACTTTGCTATCAGAGATGCCAATGGCGAGATCAGGCCAGTCACTATTGTCAAGGACAAGATCGACAAGAAGGTCAAATATGATGATATAGTTGACCAACTCAAGGCCGAGGAAATCAAACTTGGACTCCATGTCTATGGATTAAGTCAACGATCAAGGAACTCTGTCTCCACGTTTGTTACCAATGGCAGGCCAAAGAAGTTCAACAACCAATCCAGGAACTTCAACACCCAAAAGGGAAACAGCCCTCCCAAGGGCAAACCCTTGGAAGAAGTCGTTTGCTTCAAGTGCAAACAGAAAGGCCATTATGCCAACAGATGCCCAAACCCTCGGAAAGAGGAGGGTGATGAAACCGCAATGATCACGGATGTAGTGAACCCAAAATTGGCTTACTCCTCATCCAATAATGGCTATGGTAGTGCCAACAACCGGATCATCAACTCCGGCTCAACTGTTCATATCTGTATAAACAAGAACCTATTCACTGAACTTTCCGAAACCGCTACACCTCCTATCCAGAGCGGCAGCCTCCAACATGTACTGGCCTGTGGTAAAGGCACCGTTAAGGTAGTTGCTGATATAGGACACAAGAAAACCCATACTCTAGTCCTCAAAAACGTTTTCTATGTCCCAACCTATGCAGCCAACCTCATTTCCCTCAACCTCGTTGCCAAGGTTGCTAGTATCAGCATCAATGGCAGTAGACTCATCGCGAGGAAGGGAGGCAACATGATCTTCAAGGGAGAGACAAGGAACATTCTCACCTACCTATGCCAACCAAAGCCTGAATTCACAGCTCTCACCTATGGTGCTGTCTCAACCTCAATTTGGCACCAGCGGCTTGGTCATCCCAGCAAAGGAAGGATGAAGCAGATATCGGAAGTCATCCCAGAAGTTGCTAAAGAAACTGACATGAGCTCAGGAAAATGCCATGTGTGCGAGGTTAGCAAGTCTCATAGGCAACTCTTTCCCAATCATGCAATGACAACAACAACTGAGCCCCTACAGCTTGTTCACTCCAACATCGTCGGCAAGTTCAAGGATATAATGCCTGGAGGTCACCAATTTGCTGTAACCTTCATTGATGACTACAGTAGATTTGTGATGGTCTACCTCATGGCTCACAAAAGTGAGGTACTTGGTCACTTTCAAGAGTATAAGACTCTGATGGAAAACCAGATGGGAAAGAAGCTACGACGACTCAGATCAGACAATGGTGGTGAGTACATCAGTAGAGAGTTTGATACTTACCTTTCCTCCACAGGAATTCAACATGAGACATTGGCACCATACACTCCTCAACAGAATGGAATTGCCAAGCATATGAACAGGACCCTCTTCGACATCACCAGAAGTCTCCTCCTTCAAGGAGGAACTCCCCACTACCTATGGGGAGATGCATTGCTCCATGCTGCCTACTTGAATAACAGGCTTCGTATGAAGGCACTGTCCATGGAGACACCCTTCAAGCATTTCCTTCAACAGGAAGGAGACCACTCGATGTTGTGAGTCTTCGGATGCCAAGTGTGGGCACACATAGCTGAGCAGAACTGCTCAAAGCTTGACAAGCAAGCCCTACCTACAGTATACATTGGCATTACCAATGGGTCCAAGGCCTTCAAACTACTCAACCTTAGGACCAGGGCTATCCTCTCTAGCAGGAATGCTACCTTCAACGAGGAACTCTTCCCTTTTAAGGAACAAGACATTCCTCAAATTGAGAATGCCACCACCATTGACATTCACAATGAGGCTCCACAAGAATCAGTCCTCATCCATCCCACTCCAATTTGAGCCATTAGTCCTGATATCATGCACCCCCCAAGGAATAACAGACCTACATTTGCCCAAGAGGAAGAATGTGTGGGATTCCCTTACCTCACTCAAGAGGAAAGAGATCAAGGGATCTCTACTCCACACTTGGAGGACTTTATATGCTCCCTCTCCTCTGTCGCCATCAACAACACCAAAAGCACCTTCACCAACGAAATGTGTACCGATGAAGGAATTCCCTTCCCTGCGTCTGATGATGAACCAAGGACCATTCTCTAAGCTCAATGACAACCTGATTGGCCCAAATGGCAAGAGGCAATTCAGAAAGAGCTCAACTCTCACCGGGAGAACAACACCTGGACCGTAGTGAATGCTCCCGATAATGCCAACATCATTGGCAGTTGATGGGTGTTCAAAATCAAACAGAAAGGAGATGGCACCATCGACAAATACAAGGCTAGACTGGTTGCTCAAGGCTACACTCATGTTCATGGTATCGATTATGAGGAAACCTTCACACCAGTGGTAAAAATGGTTACACTTAGGCTGCTCATGATCATGTCACTCCAATATGACATGAAGATCTACCAACTCCACATCATCACTGCTTACCTCAATGGTGAACTGGATGTTGACTTCTATATGAGGCAGCCTCCACTGCCATCTTCTATGATGCAATTGGGATCTCAATCCCTTGTTTGCAAACTCAACAAATCTCTCTATGGCCTTAAACAAGCTGGATGCACCTGGTATCAAAAGGGTGATAGTACACTCACCGACATCGGCTTCAAGTGATCCAACTATGACTCTGCTCTCTATTACATCAAGAACAAGGGTGAACCACCTCTCATCCTCACCCTATATGTCAATGATGTTCTCATCTTTGCAAAACACAAGCCTACAGCAGATAAGTTCATCTCGACGCTCCAATCCAAGTTCAAGATGACTGGAGGAGACCCAATATCATTCATCTTAGGCATTCAAGTCACATCTACTCCAACGTCACTTCACCTCTCCCAAACCAGCCATATACAATGCCTGCTCACGCAATTTGGTCTCGACAATGCGAACATTGTGCACACACCCACTATCACAAGTGACATTGCCAATGGAGTGGCACTCAACGCAAATGACCACTCCCTCTATTGTACCATTGTTGGCTCAATCCTCTACATCTCCACCTGCACATGACCAGACATTGCCTTTGCTGTCAACCGTCTTAGTCGCTACCTGGCTTCCCCAACTGACAAAGCCATGACTGTTGTGAAGCACCTTCTCCATTACCTCAAAGGTACTGCTGATTATGGACTCCTCTTCACAAAGAAGGGAACATCCTTCCCTCCTGAGGAAGATTGGGGCCCATGCTTGCAAACCTACTCTGATGCAGACTTTGGGGGGGACACTGCCACTCAAAAGTCCACATCAGGGATCACAAATACCATCAATGGAATGCCCTACAGCTGGTTAAGCAAAAGGCAACCCTTAGTTGCAACATCAACTACCTATGCAGAGTACATCGCTATGGCAGAAGCATGCAAGGAGATCACCTGGAGCCAATGACTCCTAGCTGATCTCTCCTTCAAGATTCACAAGCCTACACCACTATATGTAGACAACCAAGTGGCTATATACTTATCTAAGGACCCTAAGGACCATCAAAGGAACAAACACATCAACATCAAATATCACTTTGTCAGGGAAAAACAACTTGATGGCACCATCATTGTCACCAACATTCCTACATCAGGACAGCTTGCCAACAGCCTCACCAAGCCACTCGAGAAAGTCAAAGTTTCACAACACAGACAATATCTCAACATTTACCCAATTCAGGGTATCTAATCTCCATTCAGGGTTCAACTTCCCAATGCAGGGACCCCACTTCATTCATCCAACATTCCCAACACAGGAACCTGCGCCCCACAAACTGCTGCATCCAAATGCATGCCTCCACATTCTTTTGATGCATCAAAAATCATCAAAATTCAAAATTCAAAATTCTCCAAAAAAAAATCAAACACCCATCAAAAATCCAAAATCCGATGATGGGTCAATGTGTCCCAATTCAGGATCTCACACTCCCTAATTTCCAATAGTTTGCCGATTGTGGCAAGACTTTCCATGACCTTCCATGTGTGCACAAAGTGAAAATTTTTCAAAATTTTCCATGGACACGTACCCATCCACAATTTTGGGATACCCCAGCCCCTTTTTGGGCTGAAAATTCCCCCCATTGGGAATCTCCTGCCAAATCCTTTTGGCATGCAAATTCCATTAGTTTACATGTGAGACTTCATTGGTAGTGCACCAAAATTAAGAGACAACCCACACAACTGCACCACAATTCATCATACTACTCCCACCACTGCCAACCATTACCCAACACTGGAAAAACACTTCCACATACAATCACCTAATCAACAATGCCAACAAAAACCCCCACACACATTATCTTCTCAGACTCCTCATCCGTCGAGGAAATGGGACCTGCCTCTGACAGTGAACACAGGAACCCAACAATGAGAGCCCACTTACCAGATGGGAATGCCAGCCTCGAAGGAAATGAGGACACACCCAATAACAAGGACATTGGGTCCAAAAATGGGGAAACCTCATCCGGGTGACAATTCCCACGCCCAGACAACGCCATGAATGACCGCACAGTCCTGGCGCATTTCCTGAGCGAGGGTGAACCCCTCAAAGAAGGTTTCAAGGTTGCTGACCAAGCATGTGATAATTGCACTCGGCAGGGAAGAATCTGCACATACAGAACCAGCAAGACCTTCAATGGCAAGGCATGTACCACCAACTGCGACCTCTGCATCGTACAACACTCTGCCTGCAATGGAAATGGTTACGCGGGTTGCTTAACCCCCAAAAAGCGCAAAATCAAGATCATTGACAAAAACCTTAGGGTACTCAGGGGCATTGTGAACAAACATGTCCCAGACAATGAGAAGGACACCACCTACATGGCACTGTACAATATCAGGAGGAACAACTTCTGATACAGTCGGCAACTCTGCCTCGACAACGGCAAACTTCCATTGTCGTACCTCCCCCCCCTTTTTTTCTCCTTCCCTCTGACTCTCCTCCTCCTTTTCTGTGTCTGAGAAATTCCAAAAATTGCTCGCCACCTGCAATCCTGAGTGCCAAAAAGACTGCCTGTGTGTGAGACCTCTCTGCCAATATTGCGAATGAGGGGGACTGTTGGAATATACAGTCACTCGCGTTTTCGACTTCAGAATGTTCTGTTAGATTGTGGAGGTCCAACACAGGCAACTAGGACACGTCAATATTCCTCAAAATTATTTCGACATTGTTAGGCCACAACACATCAAGAAAAGTCCAATTTTGGACCCCCCACATCCGGCTATAGGACTGCACTTACCCGATTTTGGCTATTGGCCCACAACTGCGGGGACCCCGGACCCATATCTCTGAGACACAATTTATGTTGGATGAGTGTGTACCGTATATATTAACAAAGGTAGGAACACACTCCTCTGTGATAGGGAAAGATAGCATATATATGCAACCCCACACACACACTCAAAGATAAGCTCCTACAACATTTCACTGTCTCTACTCAAGATCCCAAATGATGCTCCATACTCTCCAAGACTCGACACAGGCATCATGCCCTTGATACAGCAAAGACATAGCCAACTTCAAGAAGGCATTGCCATCATAGGAAAACCCATATATATACATCAACTCACTTGTAGATACAGTTGCAGAAAAGTTATTCAAACTAGTTCCCACATCCTTGCATAGCAAGGTCTGCTTCCTCTTCTTCTCCATCTCTCTTCCTCCTGCATGAGCAAAGTTGCCTACATTGTTAATTGCTCCTCAATCACTACTGCAACCCTCTGATATCCTCTATCTACTGAGTGTATCTAAGCTGAAATATCCTCAGACTTAGCTCTACAAGCCCCTCCGATATAGGGAAGGCACTGTTGAGATAGCTACTTGCCCCTGCCTTAGCTGTTCAGTGGTTTCCCCAGGATCCCTGAACTGGCGACGGTAACACATTACTGGTTCACTCCTTCCAATACCCAGCAGGTCCTTGGGCAGTGGCGCATCCCATTGGTATGGGTGGGAGCATGCTGCCGCAGCGCGGCATGGCCGCAATGGATCGGAGGAGGGCATGGATGGCATGTCGTCCCAGCTGGCTGCCGCAGAGGGAGTGCAGTGTGCAGGGTTGGCCCATTCTGCCACACACGGTGGCAACAGAAAACTGTCAGCAACCAACCTGACCGAAGGGCCCCTGGCACAAGCAACTTACCTGAGATGTGGCAATCAATGCCATCCACTGTGAACAGCATGGGTGCCACCACCGCCATTGCCATCATTGTTGTTGTCATATCTGCACCACAGGAAAAGTGAGCACCGACCATCAGTGCCAAGCTGTGACCAAAAACACTGACCAACACCAAGGCACTTACCACTGTCCACATCCATGGCACAGTCATGTGCATTGTTGTCATCTGGGGGCATTGAGACTGGGGGGTATAGCCCTGATGCAAAAGGGTAGGTTGCAGAGAAGGGAGGGGGCGACATGGTGGATGATGGTGGACGAAATGGGAGTAATGTATCAGCTCCCCATTTATATGCTGGCACACAGCCCAAGGCTGCAGCAGCCATCTTAGCATTGTGAGGTCTTGCAGCAGCTAAGTGCAGAACAAGGTTCAGATGGTGGGAGCACCATGCACATGCACGAGAGTTGTGCAGCCCCACCGATATGAAGCCAGTGGTACACGGAGATCAATGCTGTGACACAAGATGATCAAAGGGGTGACACCTGTGTTGGAATATACAGTCACTTGCATTTTCGACTTCGGAATGACCTGTTAGATCATGGAGGTCCAACACAGGCAACTAGGGTGCATCAAAATTCCTCAAAATTATTTTGACATTGTTAGGCCACAATGTGTCAAGAAAAGTCCAATTTCGGACCCCCCACATCCAGCTATAGGTTTCATTTACCCAATTTCAGCTATTGGTCCACAACTGCAGGGACCCCAGGCCCATATCTCTGAGACACATTTTGTTTCAGATAAATGTGGACCATATACACTGGCAAAGATAGGAACACACTCCTCTGTGATAAGGAAAGATAGTGTATATATGCAACTACATACATGTGCTCAAAGATAAGCTCCCATAACATTTTCACTGTCTCTACTCAAGCTCCCAAATGATGCTCCATACTCTCCAAGAACTCAACACAGGTATCATGCCCTCAACATAGCAAAGACATAGCCAACTTCGTGAAGGCATTGCCACCATAGGAAAACACATATATACATTGACTCATTTGTAGATACAGTTGCAGAAAGTCATTCAAACTAGTTCCCACATCCTTGCATAGCAAGGTCTGCTCTCTTCTCTTCTTCTCCATCTCTCTTCCTCCTGCATGAGCTAAGTTGCCTATGTTGGTAGTTGCTCCTTGATTACTACTGCAACCCTCTGATATCCTCTACATACAGAGTGTATCTAAGCTGAAATATCCTCAGACTTAGCTCTACAAGCCCCTCTAATATAGGGAAGGTGCTGTCAAGATAGCTACTCACCTTTGCCTTAGCTGATCAGTGGTTTCTTCCCCAGGATCCCTGAACCGGCAATGGTAACACATTACCAGTTCACTCCTTCCAATACACTGCTCCTGACTTTCTCCAACATGGATATGTGGAACATATCGTGTACCCTGAGCTTGGGAGGGAGTTGCAGGTGATATGCCCATCGACCTACCCTCTCAACGATGGGATATGGGCCTGCGAACCTTGTGTCAAGCTTGGGGCTGGGGCTTCTTGTCTTTGAGTTGCAACAGTTAATGTACACCAAGTTGCCTACCTTGAGCTCCATGTCTGTGTGCTTGTGGTTGTATTGCTCTACTGTGCGAGCTTGAGCTTGCCTGATCTGCTCCTGTAGGTACTGTGTGAGCTCCAGCTGTCCTTGTGCAAACTCTTGTCTCACTGGGTCTAGCACCCCTACTAGGTGGGGTAGGTCTGGGTGCATCCTAGGATTCCACCTGTAGCAGGCAAAGAAGGGGGATACCCCTATGCTGCAGTGCACTGCGTTGTTGTACACAAACTCTGCCATTGGTAGCAGGCCTTCCCAATTGTCCTGCTGGTAGTTGCAGTACATTCGCAGGTACTGCTCCACCACTTGGTTCACCCTCTCTGTTTGGCCACAGGCCTTCAGTTTGTGGGTGGTACGCCATACTGAGTGAGTGCTTGATGAGCAGGGCTTCTGTGAACTTCTTCCAGGTTGCTGAGATGAACTGCCAGCCTCTGTCAGAAATGATGTGGTCTGGGGCTCCAAATTGCTTCATCACATGGGCCCTGAACAGTTCTGCAGTGTCCTGAGAGGTGGCTGTCTTCTATGTAGGTGCTAGGACTGCTAGCTTTGTGAGACAGTCAACCACAATTAGGATGGAGTTGTACCCATTGGATGTGGGCAGGCCCTCAATGAAGTCCATGGATATTGAGCCCCAGGGCCAGTCAGGAGTGGACAATGGCTGCAGTAGGCCATAGGGCTTGTGGCATGGAGTCTTGTATCAAGCACACACAGGGCAGCTCACTACATAGTCTGCTACCCAGGCACTCATCCCTGGCCACCAATAGTGGTATCATACCAGCTCCAGGGTGGCATCCCTACCTCTGTGGCCAGCAGTGGCTCCATCATGACACTGGGACATGACCATATATCGCAAGTGCTCCACAGAGAGAGAGCCTTCCCTTACTTGAGCTGCCCCTTGTGTGTCACCATGGCCCTGTTTGCCTGGTAGCATGACCTGAGGGATGACTAGCCTTCCCTTGTGGTACCACAGGCTGTCCTTGTCCTTGAAAGGTTGGGCCTTGTGCATTGTCATGAGCTCCTGGTCCAGAGGCAGGAAAGTGCAAGCTAGCTGCTTGAGTCAACTGTTTGCAATTTTGGCCATGGTTGCATTGCCAGTACAAATCTGAAATCGAGGATAATGGGGCATTAAACTCAATTTCAGTTTCTGATGCAAAAACCCTACCCAGCAGTAATTGCCGAACATTGTGTTCTACCTCCTCGCCTATGGGTGGCATGTCTTGTTGGCAAGTGAGGGCATCAGGCTCACCAGCCTTGTCTCCAGGTTGATCTTGGAGCACAAAGTCGAAATCAGCTAGCAGTACAGCCTGTTACGGGGCACACACAGGCCTAGTGCCTGAGTATGCGAAATCAAGGATAAGGGGCCCTTAACCTCGATGTCAGACTCTACCATGTGCAGGCCCATAGACACAACGTGAGTTGGGCCATGAGGAAGGGCACAGGCATGGAGATAGCACAAGCTCATGGAAGCAGGTGTAACAGGGCCCATGGGGGAGTAGGAGATACAGGGGGTAAGGGCTCTTTCATGAGGAGGGCTTGGGCCTCGCCATCTGCAGGCCAGGAGGCATGAGTGGGCCCAGAGCTCAAGTACCAAGGATAGGGGTACTTAGGAGGCAAGGGAGATGACTTGCTATGTAGACAAGTTTGCCCTGGAGGCAAGGTGCCACCTCAAGCCAGGAGCTTGAGGAGTAGGACTTACCCAGGAGGTGAGGCCTATATATGTCATGGTCTTCTTCATAATCAGACAAGTGGATCCCCATCCACTCTAGTCTTTACCTTCTTTAGTACTTAGTATCAGTCTTTCAGTGTCATATCAGTTGCAAAACAGGTAGTTGCAATTACTTAGTATCATGTGCAAGCTCCAGTAGTTGTAGGAGCCTTAGCAACATCATGTCAGCACCATCACTGACCCTGCGACACCTACATCACAGGCAGAACCTCAACCACAGCCCTGGAACCTACACCAGTGCCTTCATACATCAGTAGGGGTGTCTTACACTTGCTCAACACACTCCAATTGCCAACTAGTGCACCCTTGGTAGCTGGGTGTGTGCTTGTATTACCTCGAGTGAATGTGCCATGCAACCTCTGAGCAGGGTGCCAACAGGGTTAGCTGATAATGATGTTAAGGCCTTAAACTCAATTTTGCATACGCATATTTGGATTTGGATAGCCAATCCTCAAAGTCGCTTACTCGATATCAGCCTCAACCCTGACAGGATTCATGGAGACAGAATTGCACCCACATTGGTTGTGAGACACCATGCAAGGGAAACCACCAGTCTTTCATAGGTGACTCCCTCCTCAACCTCAAGATTATGCTCAACATTGACTGGTTTGGGCCCCACAGTGGCCAACACATTGGTTGGCATTCAATGGGAGCCATTCTTCTTCATGTCAACAACCTGCCAGAGAAGTTCAGCACCATTGACTGCAGATGCAGGTGGATCCACCTTATATCACTCCTCCCTGGACCAAAGCACACCTCCAGCAAAGTCTTCAAACAATGTTTGCACCTGGTCATCAATGAGCTGCATCAACTCAATGAGGATGGCATCAAGATCCCATCAGCTTTGCATCCCAAAGGTAAGCCATTTTGCCTCTTCACATGACATTGTGCTTTTTACAAAAGCATACTGACATTACATTGCTATGTGGCTTGTCTGATTGTACAGGAAGGGTAATGCAAGCATGGTTGAACATGGTAGTAGCCAATAGCCCAGCATGGGCAAAGACAGTGGGATTCTTTGGCAACAGGCATAGTGGGCACATCTGTCCATACTGTTATAATCATACCAACAACTTTGGGGAGCAAGAACCATGGGAGAAGGAGCCTATTGATATGCAGCTGTCACAAGCAAGCACTCAGTCAATTTCCAGTGACACCAACCACCTCACCAGCCTCTCTTATTTTCATCAACAGCTTGGCAGTCCACCAGACCCAATGCATGCTGTCTACCTTGGTATGTGTTGTTGCTTTTGGCACCACCTACTAATTGATGCATGCAAGGATATTGGAAAATGTCTCCCAGAGGCTCAGGCAGCAATACAATGTGCTATGGTACCCAGCAGTATCAAGCAACCAGACAGAAGAATTGGTGACAGAGGAGGTGGCATGCCAGCCACAGAAGAATGGGTCACTCTCTGCTGCCTCCTCCCCTTTGTTATGCTGGAACTCTGGGGCAATTCACTCACTCACAATGGAACTGAAGTGCTTGACTTCCAGGTTCCTAGCATTTCAGAATGGCAAGAGAACAGATGTGGTCTTAAGGCAGTCAAGGATATCTTCAAGATTGGTCTCCTCCTGTGCTGCATTGTCAATATGCTGGAGAGTGACTTGAGCAAGGACAACATTGTTGCCTTGCAAATGTTTCTGATTTGCCTCAACACCAAGATCAAAGACACTTTTGGTAGCAGGTAGTTAGTGTTCAACAATCACCTTGCAGAGCATATCCCTGAGGCCATACAGAGGTTTGTAGCACCAAGAAACTTCTTGTGCCTGCCCTTTGAGTGCTACAATGACATCCTCAGCAAGATCAGCACTTCTGCTCACAAATGAGGTCAAATAGAGCTCTCCATGATGTGTAGGATTGTACATTGTCCCAAGCTGCAGTGACTTCTAGCCCAGTCAAATGTCTCCTTCTTTAGGGAGACACTCCTTGGTTTTGTCCAAAGCTGGAACAAACAGGAAGAACCTCCCCCTCCCACTCACTGCTCAAAGACAATACCTATCGCCTTCTCTTTGCATAACTGAATGGCTTCACAAAGGCCTAGGCAGGTCCCTTTTGTTACAGGACATATACAGGCCTAGTGCCTGAGTATGTGAAATTGAGGATAAGGGGGTCTTAACCTTGATTCCAGCGAATTTGAGTTTAGAGGGCCCTTAACCTGAATAACAGACTCTGCTGCATGCAGATGTGTATGCTCAAGGTGAGCTTGACCACAAGGAAGGGCACAGGCATGGGGTTGGCACAAGCTAATTGGAGCTGGTGTGAGGGGCCACACAAAGGGGTTATGAGATATAGGAGATAGGAGTTCTCATGAGGAGAGCTTGGGCCTCACCATCTGCAGGCCCAGGAGGCATGAGTGGGCCTGGAGCTTGAGTACCAAGGATAGGGGTACTCAGGAGGCAAGGAGGAGGGCTCGCCAGGTAGACAAGCTTGCCCTGGGGGTGAGGTGCCTTGAGCCAGGAGCTTGAGGAGCATGGCTTGTGCAGGAGGCAGTCCCTATATATGTTGTGGCTTTCCTCACCATCAAACAAGTGGATCTTCATCCACTCTAGCATTTACTATCTTTACCAAGTTGTTTGTCAGTCTTTCAGTCCCAGTATTTTCACAATGTAGAGTATTGAAACTTAGTATTAGAAGTGTGCAAGCTCCAGTAGAAGGTGGAGGCTTAGCATTGTGGTCAGCACCACCACTGACCCTACGACACCTACATCGCAGGCGGAACCTCCACCAATGCCTTATACAGTTCACTATGAGTGTCCTACAATCATACACACACACACACAAGTGTCAATTAGCGCACCCTTGATACTAGGTGTGTTTATCATCTTAGTACAGTGAATGTGCCACATGACCCCTGAATAGGGTGCCAGCAGGGCTAGCCAATATTGAGTTTAAGCAGCCTGTCAGGGTTGATGCTGATATCAAGTGAGCGGCGAAGTACAGCTATCCAGATCCAAAATATGAGTGTGTGAAATCGAGTTTAAGGGGGCCTTATCCTTGATTTGGGTGAAATCGAGTTTAAGGCCTCCTTAACCTCAATATCAGCTAACCCTGTTGGCACCCACCAGCAGAAGAACTAACAAGGGCAAACCATTCATGATGGTAGAACTGCCAGATCAAACAACCATTCTGGTCCATGTCATTTGGCTCTTTGAGATGTGGGTGCAGATCAACAGACCAGGGATGGTAGTAGTCTCAGAACAGTTCTTGCACATTCAAAAGCTCAAGCTGCTCATGATTCAGGAGGAATTTGGCAGCAAAGTTCCTTTCAGTGATCTTTTGGGCAGAATGAGTATATGTTTTGCTAAGATGGATGACAATTGCAAAGAGTTGGTATTGCCACTTTCCACAATGGTTTCCCAGCTTGTTGTAGTCCCCTTTCACACTCACAATCCTCAAATCCTCAAAGTGCATGGTATCAAGTGGCTTTGAATGATCAAACTAGGTTTCCATTGCAAGAAGAAAGGTCTGTGGACACTATCTGCATGAAATGTACCAGAATGCTACAGAGCAAAGTGAGCACTACCATTGTCTTAAAGGGGATTGATTGCAATTAGAGCTGTTGTAGCTAGCAGCCGGCTATGCTTGGAACAGGGAAAGTGCCTGTGTGTGTTGGAAAGAGTCAGATTACATAGGCACTGCACCAGTATGCAAATCATTGAGAGCCCAATCAGTATAGGCTGACAAACACTAAGTGCGGAGCCCAGTTGTGTGCAAGCTAATTTGAGCAAAGACACATAGCTCAGCTTTTCTTCACCCACCACCACCACCACCACCACCACTCTTAGACTCATTATATGGTTTTATTCACCTCCAACATTCCAGCAACCACCACCATGCTATTCATTTGGCCCAATTAGTGCAGGGTCAATGTCACTGTCCTTTCCAGCATTTGGTTGCAGCAAGCTTTTGACTTGGCCCAGCATTGCCACAGGCTGTTCTTTGATTGGGGACCATCTAGCCATCATTCCAACTTCAGCAGCAAACACTGGGACACCTTTGACACCTCTCCTATCCTGGACAACTGGATCTTGCACCTCAAAAGGCAGTGGATTGTTTGACTGCATGGAGATATTGGCTTCTCCAGTGAGAAGGTCTGCTTGTACATGATGCACAAGGTCTGGGAAGCGATGGGCAAAGAGACCATTGACCATCCATCAATAGGATGGTGTTGGAATGGGAGAGCTCAACAAATGCTTGGGGAGGATTCATGGTGAACCTTGTTGGTTCCACCTTGTGCCCATAGCTAAATGGGGTATGGGTGCAATAACACTTGTTGAGTGTATGTGCAACCTCCTCAAGGTCTTGGGACTGCCAAGGTTGCAAGATGTGGCATCCATGGTGCTCAGAAGTTGATGCACCAGTGTTTGCACCCAAACCTCCCCCATCATCATCTGTCTTGTCTTTGCTTGCTGTGTCCACAATGGCATCACACCTTGCCCTGTACCATTGCACAATGTCTTGGTTGTGTAGGTGCACAAGTTCTGCCTTTTGCATTGCTTTCTTGTCTGCTAACTGCCACTTCATCCTTCTTCTGTGGTCATGCTTCTCTTTCTCCTTGGGGGTCATCCTCTCCTCCATCCTTCTCTGCTGATATTGATCCTTTATTGTCCCCATGCACAGGTTGTACACCTTTTGCTGCCCATGCTTTGCAACAAGCTGTGAGTACACTTTGCTTGGGTCCAAAGTGAGGTTGTCAAGAATTGTGGTGAACATTTTTCTGTTTTCTTTGCAGGTTGTCAGGGTTGAGGCCAATATTGAGCAAGCAGCGACGTCTGGCTATACAGATCCAAAATACGCATGTACAAAAACAAGGTTAAGGCCTCCTTAAACTCGATATCAGTTAACCCTCTTGGCACCCTGTCCAGAGGTTGTGTGGCACATTCACATGAGGTAATACAATGTTGCTCCCAACTCCAAAAGGTGCACTAGCTGGCAATTGGTGCATGTTGAGTGAGTGTAAGACCCTCGCTATGGCTATGTAAGGCACTGGTGTAGGTTCCAGGGCTGCAGTTGATGTTCTGCCTGCGATGCAGGTGTTGCAGGGTCAGTGATGGTGCTGACCTGATGTTGCTAAGGCTCCTTCAACTTCTTTGAGCTTGCACACTATACTAAGTAATCACAACTACTTGTATTGCAGTTGTTACAATGCTTGAAAGACTGATACTGAAAGATAAAGATGATAAAGACTAGAGTGGATGAGGATCCACTCATCTGATGATGAGGAGCCCTCCCTCATATATAGGCATCACCTCCTGGATGAGCCTTACTCCTTGAGCTCCTGGCTTGAGGAGGCACCTAGCCTCCAGGGTGAGCTTGTCTACATAGTGAGCCTTCCCCCACACCTCCTGGGTACCCCTATCCTTGGCACTCCAGCTCTGGGCCCACTTGTGCCTCCTGGGCCTGCAGATAGTAAGGCCCAAGCTCCCCTCATGAAAGACCCCATATTTCCTATATGTCCTACCCTCTGCATGGGGCCTCCTACACCAGCCTGACTGAGCTAATGCCCCCTCTTTGCTTGTGCCCCTTGTCCTGATGTGATTCACTGGAAGTCCACACACCTGCACTTGGTAGAGTATGAAATCAAGTTTAAGGGGCCCTTATCCTCGATTTCGTGTACTCAGGCACTAGGCCTGTGTGTGCCCTGTAACACTACCCCCCCTTTCAAGGCTGACCTCCATTGAAGCAAATGAAGTCCTGCACCTTGCTCACAAGACCTGCTTTTGGACACCACTGGTGGTGTTTTCCTCCCACCTTCCTCCAGTAGTTTCCTCTTGGCATCTAGCAGTACCATGGCTCACCGTTCCCATACTTCCTCCCACCATGTTGGCCATCCAAGCTGGCAGGATAGCCCCTCTGCACCACCTCCTCAGCCTTCCAGCTCCTCCGTGCCCCCTGCAGCTCCTCCTAGACCAGCGGAGCCTCTGCAGGCACTTTTCCTTTATGAGGAGGCCTCTCCTCCTCCTCCACACCTTGAGGAGTCCCTGGTGCCTCCTTGCACCCTGCCCTAGGCTAGTGGTCAAGCTATGTTGCTGCCGCATAGAGGACCCCCTTCCCCCCTTGTCTCTGAGCCCTGGCCTGGCTCAGGAGGATTCTCTACTGTCTGGCCTGGTGAGCACTGCAGGGGATCACCATCATTTGGACCCAGACAATCCCCTGCTGATGATCTTCAAGGGGGGTGTTATGGTGGCCATGGAGCCTCCTCCTGGCCCTGATGCTCATGCATTCTGTGAGACCTCTGTGGAGGCAGAGCTTCAGCAGCCCATACCCCCTCCTCCTCCTGCCAACAAGCTGGTGGATAAGGTGCTACAGCCACCCACCCCCATTTTTGACCCTGCTGTTGTGCAGAGGCTCACTCCTGAGTCTTTGCCTGGGTCTCCCCCTCACCCACCAGGAACTCCTCCTGCCATGCACCCTCCTTCCTTCCAGGAGCTGGCCTTGTGGAGCTCAGAGTTCCCTGCCCCCATCCTTCTGCTCCTGGTTGCCTGTGGCCTCTATCCTTGCTGGTGGGTAGTGGAGTGAGGTTCTGCCTCTGCTTCCTGGCTGCATTCCCTGGTCATGCTGCACCTGACCAAGGGCTGTATGCCATGGCCCAGCTGGTCATGTGAGCATTGTGCTCACCTCAACATTCCATAAGTCCTTCTCCCCCCTTCAATTCCTCACTTGGCACTTTACTGACCCCTCCTTCTTACAGGTGTTTCCCTTCTGCATTCGCCAATCCTCTGGGCAAGCACCAGCACATTCCCAGCAAGTGCACTCACTGCCACTTGTCTGGGCGCATGGGATGTACCAGGGTGGTCTGCACCCATCCTGGTAAGCGCTACACTGGAGATGCAGAGCCCTGGCATCTTCAGGTTGGTGAGCATGGTGTGGAATGGGCTCACCTATGTTGGAATATACAGTCACTCATGTTTTCGACTTTGGAACAATCTGTTAGATCATGGAGGGCCAACACAGGCAACTAGGATGCATCAATATTCCTCAAAATTATTTTGACATTGTTAGGCCACGATGTGTCAAGGAAAGTCCAATTTCGGACCCCCACATCTGGATACAGGATTGCATTTACCTGATTTTGGCTATTGATCCATGATTGTGGGGACCCTGGACCCATATCTCCAAAACACAGTTTGTGTTGGATGAGTGTGGACCATATATATTAACAAAGATAGGAACACACTCCTCTGTGATAGGGAAAGATAGCGTATATACGTAACCCCACACACACACTCAAAGATAAGCTCCTGCAATGCTTCACTGTTTCTACTCAAGATCCCAAACAATGCTCCATACTCTGCAAGGCTTGACACAGGCATCATGCCCTTGATACAGTGAAAACATAGCCAACTTTGTGAAGGCATTGCCATCATAGCAAAACACATATATACTTCGACTCACTTGTAGATACAGTTGCAGAAAGTCATTCGAACTAGTTCCTACATCCTCACATAGCAAGGTCTGCTCTCTTCTCTTCCTCTCCATCTCTCTTCCTCCTGTGTGAGCTAAGTTGCCTATGTTGGTAGTTGCTCCTCAATCCCTACTGCAACCCTCTGATATCCTCTACATATGGAGTGTATCTAAGCTGAAATATCCTCAGACTTAGCTCTACAAGCCCCTCCAAAATAGGGAAGGCACTGTCGAGATAGCTACTCACCCTTGCATTAGCTGATCAGTGGTTTCTTCTCCAGGATCCCTGAACCGGCAATGGTAACACATTACTGGTTCACCCCTTCCAATAGGGCTCTGGCCGGGCCGTCTTGATCCAGTCCATGCCCAGGAGTATGTTGTGGGTGGACATTGGGGTGACAAGCAGGCACATGCCAGAGGTGATCGGGTGATCTTGGATGTGGATGTTGGAGAGGGTGAAGTTGGTAATGCTTGACAACTGACCCTGCAGGAAGGCAGCATTGAGCGGTTGGGTGAGGGGGTGTGTGGTGATGGCGGCAGTTGTCACCATCTTGGGGGTGATGAACAAGGTGGTCACACCAGTGTCTAGCAATGCCAGGCCTTGCATGTTGCCAACTGTCACCAGGCATTCATAGGTGGGGAGCATTGGGTGGTGGTGAATGTGGAGAATTTCTCCGTTGCACAACACAATGGGAGCATTGGTCCATCTGGCAGCCCAGAAGGTGGCGGCATACACATGTAGCTGGGCCAGGTTGTCAATGGGGTCAGACCAAGGGGACCCACCTGTTGGAAGGAGTGAACTGGTAATGTGTTACCATTGCTGGTTCAGGGATCCTGGGGAAGAAACCACTGATCAGCTAAGGCAAGGGTGAGTAGCTATCTTGACAGTGCCTTCCCTATTTTGGAGGGGCTTGTAGAGCTAAGTCTGAGGATATTTCAGCTTAGATACACTCCATATGTAGAGGATATCAGAGGGTTGCAGTAGTAATCAAGGAGCAACTACCAACATAGGCAACTTTGCTCATGCAGGGGGAGGAGAGTTGGAGAAGAAGAGAAAAGAGCAGACCTTGCTATGCAAGGATGTAGGAACTAGTTTGAATGACTTTCAGCAACTGTATCTACAAGTGAGTCAAAGTATATATGTGTTTTGCTATGATGGCAATGCCTTCACAAAGTTGGCTATGTTTTCACTGTATCAAGGGCATGATGCCTGTGTCAAGCCTTGCAGAGTATGGAGCATTGTTTGGGATCTTGAGTAGAAACAGTGAAGCATTGCAGGAGCTTATCTTTGAGTGTGTGTGTGGGGTTACGTATATACGCTATCTTTCCCTATCACAGAGGAGTGTGTTCCTATCTTTGTTAATATATATGGTCCACACTCATCTGACACAAACTGTGTTTTGGAGATATGGGTCCAGGGTCCCCACAATCATGGATCAATAGCCAAAATCAGGTAAATGCAATCCTGTATCCAGATGTGGGGGTCCGAAATTGGACTTTTCTTGACATGTCATGGCCTAACAGTGTCGAAATGATTTTGAGGAATATTGACGCATCCTAGTTGCCTGTGTTGGACCTCCATGATCTAACAGATTGTTCCGAAGTTGAAAACACGAGTGACTGTATATTCCAACATGCACTTGGATGCAGTGGTTTGTGGGGCATGGGTTCCTGTGTTGGGAATGCTGGATAAATGAATGAAGTGGAGTCCCCACATTGGGAAGATGGACCCTGAATAGAGATTAGATTTATTCCAACAAGGAGGGCACTGACTGCAGTGGGCACCATGTCGGCTGGCCATCCGGTCTGTCAATGTGTTTGTTTCTTTGATGGTCCTTAGGGTCCTTAGATAAGTATATAGCCACTTTGTTGTACATGTATAGTGGTGTTGGCTTGTGAATCTCAAAAGAGAGTTCAGCTAAGAGTCAATGGCTCCAGGTGATCTCCTTGCATGCTTCTGCCATAACAATGTACTCTGCATAGGTAGTTGATGTTGCAACTAAGGGTTGCCTTTTGCTTAACCAGCTGTAGGGCATTCCATTGATGGTGTTTGCAATCCCTGATGTGGACTTTTGAGTAGCAGTGTCCCTCCCAAAGTCTGCATCAGAGTAGGTTTGCAAACATGGGCCCCAGTTGTTACAGGGTGCACACAGGCCTAGTGCCTGAGTACACAAAATCGAGGATAAGGGCCCCTTAAACTTGATTTTGAACTCTACCACATGGACCTCCAGTAGATTGCACCAGGATGACACGCACAGGTGAGGACAGGGCATTAGCTCAATAGGGCTGGTGTAGGAGGCTCCACACAGAGGGCAGGACATATAGGAAATAAGGGGTTTTCATGAGGAGAGCTGGGGCCTTGCCATCTGCAGGCCCGGAGTTCAAGTACCAAGGATAGGGGTACGCAGGAGGCAAGGAGGAGGGCTCACCAGGTAGCAGAGCCTGCCCTGGAGGCAGGTGCCTTGAGCCAGGAGCTCGAGGAGCATGGCCTACCCCAGAGGTAGGCCTATATAGGTCAAGGTCTTTCATCATCAGACAAGTGGATCCTCATCCACTCTAGTCTTTACCATCCTTATCTTTAGTATCAGTCTTTCAAGCATTGTCATGATCACAATACAGGTAGTTGTGATTACTTTGTACAGTGTGCAAGCTCCAGGAGTTGAAGGAGCATCAGAAACATCAGGTCAGCACCATCACTGACCCTGCATCACCTACATCACAGGCAGAACCTCAACTGTGGCCCTGGAACCCACACCAGTGCCTTACATAGTAGTAGCAAGGGTCTTACATTTGCTCAACATGCTCCAATTGCCAATTAGTGCACCCTTGGGAGTTGGGAGTGCCATTGTATTACCTCAAGTGAATGTGCCATGCAACCTTTGGATGGGGTGCCAACAGGGTTAACCAATATTGAGTTTAAGGAGGCCTTAAACTCGATTTTGCACACATGTATCTGGATCTGTATAGCCGAAACTTGCCACACACTTGATATCAGCCTCAACCCTGACACTAGTCTTCCTCTGGAGGGAAAGATGTTCCCTTCTTTGTGAAGAGGAGTCCATAGTCAGCAGTGCCTTTGAGATAGCAGAGAAGATGCTTTGCAGCAGTCATGGCCTTGTCTGTTGGGGAAGCTAGATAGCGACTGAGACAATTAACAGCAAAGGCAATGTCTGGTTGTGTGCAGGTGGAGATATAGAGGATTGAGCCAATGATGGTATGATAGGGGGAGTGGTCATTGGCATTGAGTGCCACTCCATTGGCAATATCACTCATGACAGTGGGTGTGTGTGCATGATGTTTGTGTTGTTGAGGCCAAACTGAGTGAGTAGGTGTTGTATATGACTAGCTTGGGAGAGGTGAAGCAATGTTGGAGTAGTTGTGACCTGAATACCTAAGATGAATGATACTGGATCTCCTCCAATCATCTTGAACTTGGATTGGAGGGTTGAGATGAACTTGTCTGCTGTAGGTTTGTGCTTAGCAAAGATGAGAATGTCATCAACATATAGGGTGAGGATGAGGGGTGGCTCATCTTTGTTCTTGATGTAGTAGAGAGTAGAGTTGTAGTTGGATTGCTTGAAGCCAATGTTGGTGAGTGTACTATCAGCCTTTTGATACCATGTGCATCCAGCCTGTTTAAGGCCATAGAGAGATTTGTTGAGTTTGCAAACAAGGGATTGAGATCCCAATTGCATCATAGAAGCTAGCAATGGAGGCCACCTCATATAGATGTCAACATCCAGTCCACCATTGAGGTAGGCAGTGATGACATCAAGTTGGTAGATCTTCATATCATATTGGAGTGACATGATCATGAGCATCCTAAGTGTGGCCATTTTTACCACTGGTGTGAAGGTTTCCTTGTAATCAATATGATGAACTTGAGTGTAGCCTTGAGCAACCAGTCTAGCCTTATATTTGTCAATGGTGCCATCACCTTTCTGTTTGACTTTGAATACCCAACAACAGCCAATGATGTTGGCATTGTCAGGAGCATTCATTATGGTCCAGGTATTGTTCTCCTGGTGTGAGTTGAGCTTCTTTTGAATTGCCTCTTGCCATTTAGGCCAATCAGGTTGATGTTGAGCTTGGATGATGGTCCTAGGTTCATCATCAGATGCAGGGAAAGAGACTCCTTCATCAGTACATGCTTTGTTGGTGAAGGTGTCTTTGGTGTCTTCCATGGTGACAGAGGAGAGGGAGCATATGTAATCTTCCAAGGGTGGAGTAGAAATCCCTTGGTCTCTTTCCTCTTCAGTGAGGTAAGGGAATCCCACACATTCTTCCTCTTGAGCAAACATTGGTCCATTGTTGCTTGGAGGGTTCATGATGTTGGGACTTGTTGCTTGAATTGGAGTGGGGTGGATGAGGATTGGCTCTTGGGGAGCCTCATCATGAATGTTGATGGTGGTGGCCTCTTCAATTAGAGGGATGTCTTGTTCTTCAAATGGGAAGAGTTCCTCATCAAAGGTAGCATTTCTGCTGGATAGGATAGCCTTGGTCCAGAGGTTGAGTAATTTAAAGGCCTTGGACCCATTGGTGACCCCAATGTATACTGTGGATAGAGCTCTTTCATTGAGCTTTGAGTGGTTCTGCTCAGGTACATGTGCCCATGCTTGGCATCCAAAAACTCACAACATTGAGTGGTCTCCTTCCCATTGAAGGAAACACTTAAAGGGTGTCTCCATAGACAGTGCCTTTGTAGGGATCCTGTTGTTTAAATAGGCAGAATGGAGCAGTGCATCTCCCCATAGGTAATGGGGCACTCCTCCTTGTAGGAGACTTTTGGTGATGTTGAAGAGGGTCCTATTCATGCATTCAGCAATTCCATTCTGTTGAGGTGTGTATGGTGTCAATGTCTCATGTTGAATCCCTGTGGAGGAAAGGTAAGTATCAAACTCTCTACTGATGTACTCACCACTGTTATCTGATCTTAGTCATTGTGTCTTCTTTCCTATCTGGTTTTCCATCAGAATCTTATACTCTTGGAAGTGACCAAGTACCTCACTTTTGTGAGCCATGAGGTGAACTGTCACAAATAGACTGTAGTCATCAAAAAAGGTTACAGCAAATTGGTGACCTCCAGGCATTGTATCCTTGAATTTGCCAACAATGTCAGAGTGTACAAGCTGTAGGGGCTCAGTTGTTGTCATCATGCAGTTGGTGAAAGGTTGCCTATGAGACTTGCTGACCTCACATACATGGCATTTTCCTGAGCTCATGTTGGTTTCTTTAGCAACTTCTGGGATAACTTCCAATATCTGCTTCATCCTTCCTTTACTGGGAGGACCAAGCTGCTGGTGCCAAATTGAGGTTGAGACAGCACCATAAGTAAGAGCTGCAAATTTGTGCTTTGGTTGGCATAGGTAGGTGAGCATATTTTTTGTTTCTCCCTCAAAGATGATGTCACCTCCCTTCCTTGCAATGAGTCTGCTGCCATTGATACTGATGCTAGTGACCTTGGCAATGAGGTTGAGGGAAATGAGGTTTGCTGCATAGGTTGGGACATAGAAGATGTTCTTGAGGACTTGAGTGTGAGTTTTCTTGTATCCTATATTGGCAACTACCTTAATGGTGCCTTTGCCACAAGCCAGCACATGTTGGAGGCTGCTGCTTTGGATAGGAGGTGTAGCAGTTTCAGAGAGTTCAGTGAATAGGTTCTTGTTTATACAGATATCAACAGTTGAAGCAGAGTCAATGATCCAGTTGTTGGCACTACCATAGCCATTATCAGATGAGGAGTAAGCTGAGTTTGGGTTCACTACATCTGTGATCATTGCAGTTTCATCACCTTCCTCCTTTTGATAGTTTGGGCATCTATTGGCATAATGGCACTTTTGTTTGCACTTGAAGCAAACAACTTCTTCCAAGGGTTTGCCCTTGGGAGGGTCATTTCCCTTCTGAGAGTTGAAGTTCCTAGATCAGTTATTGAATTTCTTGGGCTTTCCATTGGTAATGAATGCAGAGACAGAGTTCCTTGATCATTGACCTAATCCATAGACATGGAGTCCAAGTTTGATTTCCTTGGCCTTGAGTTGGTCAACTATATCATCATACTTGACTTTCATGTCAATCTTTTACTTGACAATAGTGACTGGCCTAATCTTGCCATCAGCATCTCTGATAGCAAAGGACTGTTCCTTGTGCCAATTGTGGTAAGATTCTTCCAATTGGCTATGGATTCCAGCATATTTGTGACACAATCCTTTCATTAGGACAGTATACCATTTGTGCCAGGAAGTTTGAGCTCATCTGAGCTTCAATTGCTCTACCATTGTCACAATTTTGGCAGCATAGCTCGCGATGGTGAGTTTGTCTTGCCTAAGACTATTAAATTCAGTCTTGATTTCCTCAAGTCTGTACCTTAGCTTTGTGCTGAAGGACTTTTCAAGATGTTGCCAGATTTGATGCACCATAGGATAATGATCAACCATTGTAGAAAGTTCAGTTGACATACTGGAAAGAAGTAAGCCTTTGGTGATAAGATTGTACCTATGCCATTCACAATCTTTCTTGGTTCCTTGAGGTGGTTCCAGTGACTCAAACATGTTTGCATCATAGATATCAGGTCCCTTTTGCATGATAAGATTGATGCTATCAGCTCTCCACTTAAAGAAGTCATTGGAGTCAGTGAGCCTGGGAAGATGGAAATTACCAGATCCAATATTGGTGGTCATCTTCCTAATGTACCTTGATTGGGTTTGAGTAAGGGTGATACTTGGCATTGAAGAGAAGTTAGAAGTAGATAAAGGCATTAAAGAGTCATTTGAGTGATGACATGTGGTGATATTGGCAAGTTCCTTGTGGTCTGGAAGCAAACTTGAAGGCTCTCAAGTGCTTGAGCAAGTGTTGTAACAATGTGAATGTGCAGATTCATCTGGCTTTGGGCTCATAACCTGTTGAAAGGGGTGAACTGGCAATGGAGTTACTGCTACTGGTTCAGGGATCCTGGAAAAGGGGAAACCACTGATCAGCTAAGGCAAGGCAAGTAGCTATTTCAACTGTGTCTTCCCTATATTGGAGGGGCTTGTAGAGCTAAGTCTGAGGATATTTCAGCTTAGATACACTCTGTATGTAGAGGATATCAGAGGGTTGTGGTAGGGATCAAGAAGTAATTACCAACATAGGCAACTTGCTCACACAGAAGGGGAGAGAAGAAGAAGAAGAAGAGAAGAGCAGACCTTGCTATGCAAGGATGTGGGAAATAGTTTGAATGACTTTCTGCAACTGAATCTACATGTGAATTGATGTATATATGTGTTTTCCCATGATGGCAATTCCTTCTTGAAGTTGGCTATGTTGTCACTATATCAAGGGCATGGTACCTGTGTAGGGTCCTGAAGAGTATGGAGCATTGTTTGGGATCTTGGGTAGAGACAGTGAGTGTTTAGAAGCTTATTTTGTGCACATGTGTTGAGTATATATGCTATCTTTCCCTATCACGGAGGAGTGTGTTCCTATCTTTCCAATATATATGGCCTGCACTCATCTGACACAAATTGTGTCTCAGAGATATGGGTCTGGGGTCCCTGCAATCATGGAGTAATAGCCGAAACCAGGTAACTGTAACCTGTAGCCAGATGTGGGGTCCCAAGATTGGACTTTTCTTGATGTGATGTGGTCTAACAGTGTGGAAATAAGTTTTGAGGAATATTGACATGTCCTAATTGCCTGTGTTGGACCTCCACAATCTAACAGATTGTTCTGAGGTTGAAAACACAAGTGACTGTATATTCCAACACAGGCAACATTCTACCCAGTATCGGCTATTACTCCACAATTGTGGGGACCCTGGATCAATATCTCTGAGACACAATTTGTGTCAGATAAGTGCAGGCCATATATATTGGAAAGATAGGAACACACTCCTCTGTGATAGGGAAAGATAGCATATATACTCAACACATGTGCACAAAATAAGCTTCTAAACACTCACTGTCTCTACCCAAGATCCCAAACAATGCTCCATACTCTTCAGGACCCTACACAGGTACCATGCCCTTGATATAGTGACAACATAGCCAACTTCAAGAAGGAATTGCCATCATGGGAAAACACATATATACATCAATTCACATGTAGATTCAGTTGCAGAAAGTCATTCAAACTATTTCCCACATCCTTGCATAGCAAGGTCTGCTCTTCTCTTCTTCTTCTTCTTCTCTCCCCTTCTGTGTGAGCAAGTTGCCTATGTTGGTAATTACTTCTTGATCCCTACCACAACCCTCTGATATCCTCTACATACAGAGTGTATCTAAGCTGAAATATCCTCAGACTTAGCTCTACAAGCCCCTCCAATATAGGGAAGACACAGTTGAAATAGCTACTTGCCTTGCCTTAGCTGATCAGTGGTTTCCCCTTTTCCAGGATCCCTGAACCAGTAGCAGTAACTCCATTGTGTTGCACTTCTGAAAGTGTGGAATGAGGAATCTATGGAAGTTATATTTCGGGGGTAATTTTGGGCTTGAATACTGGTATATATACTTGTAGTGAACCCTGGTAAACAAAAATTTTCCACTACACTGCATGTGCATGCACCCACTGAAACACCCCCACTCATGTCACATGTGGTGGAAAGTGTGCAGTTTGGTGTGCAGTTGTGCACCTATCCCACCAGACACAACTTGATGTTGGCCTTGTGCACTTTGACTGGTCCAAGTGCTTTGGTCAGCGCATCTGCTACCTGCTCATTTGTGCCCACCTGCACAGTCTCCACTATATTGTGCACAACACACCAACTGAAGTAGTGGAAGTGCACCCCAATGTGCTTAGTGTGTGGGTGAAACCTGGCATCCTGCACCAGCAAGCACACACCATTGTTGTCAACAAACAACTGCATGTGTGCACTTTCTCCTTGTGCAAGTGCACTCAGTATCTCCTTGAACCACTGGATCTCCTTTGCCACCTCTGTCATGACAACATACTCTGCCTCTGTAGTTGACAGTGCAACTATGGGCTGCTGCTTTGCAATCCAGTTCACTGGTGTGCAGTTTTACATAAGTGTGCACCCAGTAGTGGACCTCCTGGTCTGCACATCTCCCACCCAGTCAGAGTCACTCCATGCTTCCAGTCCTGTGCGCACATCTCTGGGATAGTGGATCCCTAGCTCCAGCATACCCTTGATGTAGCACAGTAAGTGTTTCAGTGCAGCTGCATGCACAGTAGTTGGTGCCCTTATACTGTGGCTCAGGTACTGAACTGCATATGCAATGTCAGGCCTGGTCATGCATGCAGCATACAGAAGTGTGCCAAAGTTGGACTGAAACTGTGCAGCTTCATCAGCACTCAGGGCTTCCCCATCTGCACAACCCCCACTGGCCATGGGTGTGCCTGCTTCTTTGCAGTCCTGCATCTGGTTGCACTCCAAGATCCTGTGCAGATATGCACTCTGTGCCAACTTGATGTGTGCATCATTCCAAATCACCTGCATGCCAAGAATTGATGCAAGTGTGCCCCCATCTGTCATGTTGAAGGAGGATGCAAGTGTGCCCCCATCTGTCATGTTGAAGGAGGATGAAAGTGTGCACTTGGCATCTGCAAGTGCATGCACATCTTTTGTGACAATGATCACATCATCCACATAGAGTGCAATGACAATGTGTGTGGGTGCAGTGCACACATATTGTCCATGGTCTGACTCAATGCGCACATAGCCCTGTGCATTTAGCCACCTGTCAATCTTGACATACCAAGTGCACCCAGCCTGCTTCAACCCATACAGTGCCTTGTGCAGTTTGCACACCATGTTCCCCTGCACATATCCTGGTGGTGGCAGCATATAGATCTCCTCCTCCAGCTCACCATTTAAGTACACAGTTTCAACATCCATCTGGTGTGCATGCCAGTTGTTGTGTGCAGCAAGCGCAATTAGCAGGTGCAGTGTTGCAAACTTGAGCACTGGTGCAAAAGTTTCCCCATAGTCAATCCCTGCGCACTGTGTGAATCCCTGTGCAACCAAGTGCACTTTGTACTTGTCAACTGCGCCATCAGCCTTGAGCTTGATCTTGAACACCCACTTGGATCCCACAGGTGCATGCCCAGGTGGCAAGTGCACAAGCTCCCAAGTCTGGTTGCTCTCCAGGCTGGCGAGCTCCTTCTTGATTGTGCCCTCCCACTGCATCTGGTCTGTCCTGGTGCATGCTTCTTCTATGGTGTGTGGGTCCTGTGCATCTCCCTGCACAATGTGTGTGTGCACAATGAATGCATGCTCCACCTCCAGGTCTTCTTCATCAGGGTCCTGAACTGCACTTTCCTCAAGTGTGCAGGGCACATGTTCCTCAAGTGTGCCTGTCTGCACACTTAGCTGTGTTTCCACCTGTGCTTCCTCATCTTCCTCCACAGGGAATGCACTTGCATCTACCTCCTGGATGCCCAAAGTGCACTCATCAAAGATGATGTCTCTGGAGAAAGATGTGCACATGGTAAGTGGGTTGTGCCTTTGATCCCATCCTCAAATCCTATGAAGATGTAAGGTGCTGAGCATGCATCTAGCTTCCTGTGCCACTCTTCTGGAATGTGCACCCATGCGCAGCATCCAAACATGCACATGCAGCTGATGTCAGGCTTCTCCTGTGTGAGAGCCTCAAAGGGTGTACCACCCTTAAGTGCACACCTTGGGGTGCGCATCTTGATCCATGCTGCATAGTGCAGCACATCTCCCCAGAATGATTTGGGTAGCTGTGCATGCATCAGCATACTGTGCATCATGTCCATGTGGGTCCAGTTGGTGTGCTCTGCCACACCTTTTTGCTGTGGCATGTAGGGTGTGGTGTGCTCATGTGCAGCCCCACAGCTGCACAGATTGTCCTGGAACTGCACATTCAGGTACTCTGACCCATTGTCCATGCACAGCCACTTAATCTGCACACTATACTGGGTTTCCACATGTGCCTTGAAGTCCTTGAAGTGTTCAACCCAAGTTGTGCATGTCACATCATCTGTGAAAGTGATGGCATACTCCTCCCCATTGATGGTTGCATCAGGGAGCTTGCCCATCACATCACTGTGAATGAGCTCCAAGTGTGCACTTGCCCAGGGGGGAATGGCTTGCACACATGCTTAGCTGCTATGCAGGGCTTGCAGATGTGTGCACTTTCCTCTGTGTCCTTCTTGATATCCAGACCATGCACTTGATCCTGTGCACTTCTTATGGCCTTCTCACTGATGTGCCCCAGGCATTTATGCCATACATCCAGTGTCTCTGCTTTCTGTGCAGTGTGCACACTGAAGGCCTGTGTGCTGTGCACACCTGTGCAGATCTCTACTGCATTGATCCAGGTTGCATTGTTCTTGTGCAGATCAACTCTCCTGTGCTATCTCTGATTTCTGCACCACACTTTGTGAGGTGCACTTCTGTGCCAAGGCCTTGTGCCCTGTCCACAGAAAGTAGGCTAACCTTCAAGTCTGGGACATACCAGACATCCCTGAGGTAGACCTCCCTGGTTTTACCTGCACCTAGATCTGTGCGCAGCCAAACCTCTCCTTTACTGCACACCTGTAAGTGTGCACCATTGCCAATGACCACTATGTCATCATATGGTTCCAGGGTCTTAAATGTGCAGATTCACCCAGTCATGTGCACAGTTGTGCCACTATCCAGGATCCACCCTTCTTGAAAGTGCACCATGCCCAGTGCAGATGCAGTTAGTCCTGTCCCCTTCTGTGCACCTTAAGCTTCCTGCATACCACCTTCCTCTTTGGTGTCTTGGGAAGTGCACACCTTTGCATGCTTCTTGCAATCCCTTTTGAAGTGACCCACTTCCCTGCAGTTGTAACATCTGCATCCTCCTGCACCATTGCTGTGCACCTTGTTGTGTGCAACATATGCAGATGACTGCATAGGCAGTCCCTGATCTGCAACCTGTAGTACATGCACTGCACAGTCAAAGATTGTGTTATCCTTGGTTTCTTCTCCAAGTGCGTGCTCCATAGTGTGCTTGTCCAAGTCCAGCTGAAGCGCAGCTGTCCATGGGAGCAATTCCTTGTGTGCACCTCTGATCAGCACAGTTGTCTTCTGAAGTGCACTGACTGTAACCCTCACTGCAGCCAACTTGTCTGCAATGGTCTGAATCTCTGATACAAACTTGTCATATGAATCTGTGCTGCACAGTTGGCATGCATCCCTGAGCACAGCTTGGAACTGCTCAACATGCTGCACTAGACCTTACTGGAAGTGCGTTTTAAGCACAGTACAAGCATTGTGCACACTTTCCTCACTGTGCAGTAAGTGGCGCAGGTGCGGCACCACACAACTGCCAATGAGCACAAGCACAGCCATGTTTGCATCCTCCCATTCAACAAGTGCATGCATATGTGCATCCTGTGCACTTCTTGACTCAGACTCAGGTTTAGCAGGGTGCATGTATGTGCCCTGCACAGCTAGCCAGACCTTCCTCCCTTTGTGCATGAGTGCTTAGCGCATTTGTTCTGCCCATTCAAAGTACCCTTCTCCTGTGCACAGTTGTGGCATCTTGAAGTCCTTGTCTCCATCCATCTTGAAGTGTGAAGTGCATAAGTGCGTAAGTGCACAGTGCAAAGTGCAAAGTGCATAAGTGTGTAAGTGTGCAGAGCACAGTTCTTGATCTTAAGACTTTGTGTGAGTGGGCTTATGCACATGCAGTTGGGCTCATAACCTGTTGTGTTTCTGAAAGTGCGCAATGAGGAATCTATGGAAGTTATATTTTAGGGGGTAATTTCGGGCCTGAATACTGGTATATATACTTGTAGTGAACCCTGGTAAACAAAAATTTTCCACTACACTGCATGCACACACACCCACTGCAACACATTGCCAGTTCACTCCTTCCAAAAGCCTGTAGCCAGTTGTGTGGTCCCAAAATTGGACTTTTCTTGACGTGATGTGGCCTAACAGTATGGAGATAACTTTGATGAATATTGACACATCTTGTTTGCCTGTGTTGGACCTCTATGATCGAACAGATTGTGTTGAAGTTGAAAATGTGAGTGACTGTATATTTCAACATGTATGGCATTGAGAGACATCTTGTGCAATGATAAGATGCCTGCTGCTCATGCCTGCTGGCATGAGCAATTATTAGCTCATAATATCATCTGGGTGGATGTCATGCCCATGTATGCAGTTACAACTCTCTCGCACGAGAAGATTCACCAAATGCCAGTGAAGCACAAAACTTTGTTCTGCTTGACCGCATATAGCCACATTCATGCAGTATATAGGTCAAGTGCTCAGTTCCCCCCTTCTTGCAATGTCAAGTCTTTCCTCATTAATTATGTGTATGCTAAGTGTATGGATGTAACATTGGTAGCTTCTGTTTGTCTTCTGCACCTCACTTCATTACTACCACCACTTTCCACATTCCTACCACTCTCTTCCTTAACTACTTACATGATCCTACCCCCTACAATCACCACCATTCCGCCTTCCTATGTTATGTGGGCAAAAAGAGGAAACCTCTGGCCTCTGGTTGATAACCCTGAGTGCCTCTTTGACACACTGAGCCCACCGTCTCCCCCCTCCTCCTCTACTGTCTATGACCCCTTTTTCACCCCTTCTCACTCCATTCCTTTTACAAATGCCACTGTGGATACAACCATTATGCCTGCAGCTTCACCCACAACTCCTTTGGCTTCTGCTCCACAGCCCGACCCCCTCGCCCTCAATGAGGCCAGCACCATGCTGCCCTGGGTCTGATTGCTTGTCGACCAGCAAGCCACCACAAACCAACTGTTCGAGGTGCAGCAGAGCCATTATGAGGCTCAGCAGGCTGCTATGAACAAGATCCTTGAGGCCCTCTTGGCCCAATGCTCTGGTTTGCTGTCTAACTTGGCTCCTCCTCCTTCTCCTCAGTTTGATGGCAACTTCTGCTCTGACTGAGCCCATGCTACGCCTCCACCTATTGTTGTCAAGGACAGAGGCATCAACCCTGATGAGATAGCTGTCAGGGTTGGGAACCAATATCGAGTGTGACAACTAGCTCAGCTATGCAGGTTGGCCTACGTGTGTGTGAAATCGAGTTTAAGGCCTCCTTAAACTCGATATTGGTTAACCCTGTTGGCACCCCGCCCAGAGGTTGCTCGGCATGTTTGTGGGAGCAATGCAATGGCACCTCCAACTCCCAAGGGTGCACTACTTGCCAGTTGGAGCATGTTGAGTGAGCGTAAGACCCTCGCTGCTGTTGTGTAGGCACTGGTGACGGTTCCAGGGCCGCGGTTGAGGTTCTGCCTGCAATGTTGGTGTCGCAGGGTCAGTGATGGTGCTGACCTGATGTTCTTGGTGCTCCTTCAACTCCTGGAGCTCACACACTGTACAGAGTAATCACAACTACTTGTATTGCGATTGCGACAACACTTGAAAGACTGATACTAACAGATAAGGATGGTAAAGACTAGAGTGGATGAAGATCCACTTTGTCTGATGATGAACAAGACCTGGACATATATAGGCCTACCTCTGGGGTAGGCCATGCTCCTCAAGCTCCTGGCTCGAGGTACCTACCTCCAGGGTAGGCTCTACTACTTGTTGACCCCTCCTCATGCCCCTATCTTCGGCACGCAAGCTCTGGGCCTGCTCAGGCCTCCTGGACCTGCAACCGGTGAGGCCCCAGCTCTCCTCGTGAAAGCCTCTTAATCCCTATATGTCCAATCCTCTACATGAGGCTGCCTACACCAGCTCCTACCTAGCTAATGCCCCTTCCTCAATTGTGCCCTTGTTCAGGATGTGCTATACCAAGGGTTTGCGCACCTGCACGTGGTAGAGCTCGAAATCGAGTTTAAGGAGCCCTTATCCTCGATTTCGCATGCTCAGGCACTGGACCAGTGTGCCCTCTGTAACACTACTCCCCCTTCCAAGGCTGAGCTCCGTCAAGGCAATTGAAGTCCTGCACCTGGCCCACAAGACCAACATTTGGATGCCACCAGTGGTGTTTTCCTCCCACCTCATCCTCAATGCTCCTGGATGGTTGCATCATCATGCCTCGCCATTCTAATTCCTCCTCATGGTGGTCGGCCCGCAAGGGCCACCATGCTGCTGCACCACCCTCCCCTCCTGTGCCTGTTCCAGGCCCCTCATCCCTGCCGGCGCCTGCTGCTGACTCTTCAGGGCCCTTATGGGCTCTTTTCCTTCTTGAGGAGGCCTCCCCTGCTTCTTTACCTCTCGGGGAGGCTCTGGGGCCTCCGTGTACTCCACCCCTGGTGCTAGGGGCCCACCTTCCGCTCCTGGCAGGGCCCCTTGAGGCCCCTACCTCCCCACCCACTGTTCTGGTGGTGGAAGAGCCTCCTCGACAGAGGCTGGTGGTTAAGCTGTGCCACCCTCAGTCAGCAGTGGCCTCCTCCTCTCTCCTTGCCAGCTCTGGCCTGGCTGGCAGGAGCTCTTGACCCACAGGCTTGGTCACTCAACTGAGCAATCATTGCTGTCTGGATCCTGAGGATCCATTGATGGGTGTTTTTGTTGTGGGCCCCACTGTGCCTCGAGCACCTCCTGCTGCCCCCAGGCCTGGTGCATTCTGGGAGTCCTCAGCAGAGGCAATGGTGTGATGGGAGGAGGAGCTTCAGTGTCATCTTCCTCCTCCTCCTACCGCAGACACTGTGTTGGATGGGGTCTTCCAAGCCCCCACCCCTCTTTACGAGGCTGTGGTGCAGCGCCTCACCACAGAGTCGCTGCCCAGGTCCCCTCCTTGCTCCCCTGGCCCCCCTCCTCTTGTGAGGCCACCCACCTTCACGGAGTTGGCCTCCTGGAGCTCTGAGTTGCTGGCTCCCATTCTCCTGCTGCTGGTGGCTCAGGGACTGTACCCACGGTGGTGGGTCATGGACCGCGGGTCCCCTGCTGCTCACCACCTCAATGCCGTGGTGATGCTTCGACTGATGGAGGGCTCCATGCCCTGGCCTAGTTGGTCTTGCAAGTGTTGCACTCATTTGGACATTCCATAAGTGTTCCAAGTCCTCCTTCCATCTGTCATTCCCTTGTTGACCCCCACTTCTTCCTTCCTTTGTCCAGGTGTTTTCCCTCTGCCTTCGCCAACCCATTTGGCAAATGCAATCGTGTGCCCAGCAAGTGCATGCACTGCCACTTGTCTGGGCACGTAGGGTGCGTCAGGACTGTGCAGGCCTTTCCTGGCCATTGTTACACTTGTGACACCAAGCCATGGAGGTTCCAGGTGGGCAAGCATGGTGTTGAATGGGCTCATCTAGTGTGTGCCCGTGGTCATGGTCTGGGCGAGGTCTGCTGGTAGGATCACATCTTTGATCCTTGTGGTCATGAGGACTGGGACTTCGCCCTTCGCCGGGTGTGGGAGGTGGAGGCGACCTTTCTTCACCCAGTCATGGCTGCCTTAGTGCAGTACATGGTTCAACGCCAGCACCTGTACTCTGAGCATCAGCCTCATGAGTCCGTTACCACGGCTGGGGGTCCTCCTGACCCCATTAGTGACGTCCTGGCTCCTCCTCCTCCTGCTTCCTCTCCTTCTTCCACCCCTCTGGCCCCTCCTGAGCTCGACCTTGAGTTCTTTCTCCCTCAGTCCATGGAGTATGCTGTGGACTACTAGTTCTTCTCATGTCCCTAGAATTGCAATTCCAACACTTGATTCCCCTCCCTATAAGCCTGAGTGTGGCGTGAGCTGGTTGCAGTAACTTTCACCTCATTCCTTGGTCTGTGGAGCACACCCTGAAATTGAGTTTAAGGGGGCCTTATCCTCTGTTTTGGTGAAATCGAGTTTAATGCATCTTTATCCTTGATTTTGCATTTCCCAGGCTTTGCTATTCCAGCTTTGTATCACCCAGGACTCCTCCTTATTTGCTTGTGCTAGCACCTCCCCCCACCAATTCCTCGTACTCCTGGATGAGGCTAGGGCACTTGAGGTGATCATGAGGCTCCCAGGAGGCAGCCTCTTCTGGGTACCCCTTCCATAGAACCTTGTACTCGAGGTTGGCTCCTCGACCACGTTTGCCCACAATGGCCTCCACCTCAAAGTTGAGGTCCTCCTCATGGATTTGGGGCTGTACTTGGTGTTTCATATGTCCTGGTAGTGCACTGCTCTTGGCTTTCTCCAACATTGATATGTGAAACACATCATGTACCCTGAGCTTGGGTGGCAGTTGCAGGCAATATACCCATCTGCCTACCCTTTCAATGATGGGGTACAGGCCTGTGAACCTCATGTCGAGCTTGGGGCTGGGTCTTCTTGTTTTACAGTTGTGATGGTTAATGTACACCAAGTCGCCTACTTTGAGCTCCATGTCCATGTGCTTGTGGTTGTATTGCTCTACTGTGCGAGCTTGAGCTTGCCTGATCTGCTCCTGTAGGTACTGTGTGAGCTCCAGTTGTCCTTGTGCAAACTCTTGTCTTGATGGGTCAAGCACCCCTACTGCATATGGTAGGTCTGGGTGCATCCTAGGGTGCCACCCATAGCAGGCAAAGAAGGGGGATACTCCTATGCTGCTGTGCACCATGTTGTTGTACACAAACTCTGCCATTGGTAGCAGACCCTCCCAATTGTCCTGCTCATAGTTGCAATACATTTGCAGGTACTGCTCCACCACTTGGTTCACCCTCTCTGTTTGACCATCAGTTTGTGGGTGGTAAGCCATACTGAGTGAGTGCTTGATGAGCAGGGCCTCTGTGAACTTCTTCCAGGTTGCTGAGATGAACTGTTGGCCCCTATCAGAGACAATGTGGTCTGGGGCTCCAAATCACTTCATTACAAGGGCCCAGAACAGCTCTGCAGTGTCCTGGGAGGTGGCTGTCTTGTATGTAGGTGCTAAGGCAGCTAGCTTCATGAGGCAGTCAACTACAACAAGGATGGAGTTGTAGCCATTGGATGTGGGCAGGCCTTCAATGAAATCCATGGATATTGAGCCCCAGGGCCACTCAGGGGTGGACAACAGCTGCAGTAGGCCATAGGGTTTGTGGCATGGAGTCTTGTATTGAGTGCACACTGGGCAGCTTGCTACATAGTCTGCTACCCAGGCACTCATTCTTGGCCACCAGTAATGGCATCATACCAGCTCCAGGGTAGCATCCCTTCCTCCATGGCCTGCAGTAGCTCCATTGTGGCATTGGGACATTACCATGTATCACAAATGTTCCACTGATAGAGAGTCTTCCCTTACTTGAGTGGCTCCCCGCATGTCTCCATGGCCTTGCTTGCCTGGTAGAGTGACCTGAGGGATCACTAGGCTTCCCTCATGGTACCATAGGCCATCTTTGTCCTCAAACAGTTGGGCCTTATGTGTTGCCAGGAGCTCCTGGTCCAGGGGCTGGAAGGTGTGAGCTAACTGCTCGAGTCGACCATTTGCAATTTCAGCCATGGTTGCATTACCAGTATACATCTGAAATCAAGGATAACAGGGCCTTAAACTCAATTTCAGCTTCTGGCACAAAAACCCTAGCCAGCAATAGTTGCCGAACATTATGTTCTACCTCCTCGCCCATGGGCTGCATGTCCTGTTGTCGAGTAAGGGCATCAGGCTCACCAGCCTTGTCTCCGGGACAATACTGGAGCATGAAGTCAAAATCAGCTAGCAGCACAGCCCACCTCACTTGTCTACCCATCATCTGTCAATGTGACTTGAAATACTTGACGGCCTCATGGTCAGTGAGGATTACCAGCTGAGATGGGAGGCCTGTGAGCATGTGGCACCATTGACATAGACAGGCAACCACGGCAAGGAGCTCCTTATCATGTATCTCATAGTTGCGCTCTGCCAAGGTCATCTTCCTTGAATAGTAAGCAATGGGATGCCACCTATGCTCATGCTCCTGCTTGAGCACCCCTGCGATTGCAAAGTCACTCGCATTGGTCTCCAATTGTGTAGGTTTGTTGTATTGGAAGTGTTGTAAGACTCCTGCAGTGGTGAAAGCTCCTATCAGCTTGTGGAAGGCCCCCTGGGCCTCGTCGTCAAGCTGCAGTTTCTTGAACCTCTCTACTGGTTTGACGAGTGAGGTATTGGAAGGAGTGAACCAGTAATGTGTTACCATCGCTGGTTCAGGGATCCTGGGGAAACCACTGATCAGCTAAGGCAGGGGTGAGTAGCTATCTCGACAGTGCCTTCCCTGTATTGGAGGGGCTTGTAGAGCTAAGTCTGAGGATATTTCAGCTTAGATACACTCCATAAATAGAGGATATCAGAGGGTCGCAGTAGTAATTGAGGAGCAACTACCAATGTAGGCAACTTAGCTCACACAGGAGGAAGAGGGGTGGAGAAGAAGAAGAGAAAGCAGACCTTGCTATGTGAGGATGTGGGAACTAGTTTGAATAACTTTCTGCAACTGTATCTACAAGTGAGTTGATGTATATATATGTGTTTTCCTGTGATGGCAACACCTTCATGAAGTTGGCTATGTCTTCACTGTAGTGAGGGCATGATGCCTGTGTCAAGTCTTGGAGAGTATGGAGCATCATTTGGGGTCTTGAGTACAGTGAAATGTTGTGGGAGCTTATCTTTGAGCATGTGTGTGAGGTTGCGTATATATGCTATCTTTCCCTATCACGGAGGAGTGTGTTCCTATCTTTGCCAACATATAAGGTCCTCACTCATCCAACACAAATTGTGTCTCAGAGATATGGGTCCGGGGTCACCACAGTCATGGACCAATAGCCGAAATTGGGTAAGTGCAGTCCTATAGCCAGATGTGGGGGGGTCTGAAATTGGACTTTTCTTGATGCATTGTGGCCTAACAGTGTCAAAATAATTTTTGAGGAATATTGATGCATCCTGGATGCCTGTGTTGGAGCTCCACGATCTAACAGATTGTTCCGAGGTCAAAAACACGAGTGACTGTATATTCCAACATGAGGTCAGGGGCCTAGCGATTCTTGTGAAGCTCACAATGAACCTTCGATAGAAGTTTGCGAAGCCCAGGAAGCACTGTATGTCATGAATGCTTGCTGGTAGGGGCCACTCCTTGATCACTTGCACCTTCTCAGGGTCCATCTCAATACCAGTTGGCTTGATGATGTATCCCAGGAACTCCACAGTATTGGTGTGAAAAGTGCACTTGGACAGCTTTGCAAACAGCCAGTTCTCCTGTAACCACCTTAATACCTCCCACACATGTGCAACATGCTCTTCCTCACTGTTACTAATGATGAGGAAGTCATCAAGGTACACCACTACATAGATACCAATGATATCATGATATATGTGGTTTACTAGCAATTGGAATTGAGCTGGAGCATTTGCTAGCCCAAATGGCATCACAAGGTACTTGTAGAGGCCCAGTTGAGTACCAAAGGCTGTCTTCCATTCATCTCCTGGAGCGATGCACACCAGATTGTATGCTGCCTTGAGGTCCAGTTTCATGTAGATGGTGGCCTGCCTGAGTAGGAACAACTGCTCCTCAATGAGAGGTAGTGGAGCGCAATTCTTGACAGTGACCTTGTTGAGTCCTCAATAGTCTACATACAGGCGCAGGCCCCCATCCTTCTTGGGTACAAAGAGCACTGGTGATCATGCAGGGCTCTTGGATGGCCTGATGAAACCCTTCTCGATGTTCTCATCGAGGTACTTCCTGAGCTGTCATTTCCTTGGGTCCCTTGAGGTACAACGGGCCCTGAGGTGGCTTTCCTCCTGGTACCAGCTCAATGTGCAAATCATGATCAGTATGAGGAGGCAGCTTGTCAGCTTCTACCTCACAGAAGACCCCTTCGAGGTGCTTGTATGGGGCTGGTTTCTCCATTTGCAATGGGGCCTCGGGCTCTACCTCCATTTCCTTGCCACAATTGTTGCCCATGGGCACAAATCCAAGAGCTGGTATTGAGCTGGGAGGGGCTTCCAGTAGCATGAACCCAATAGGCCCATCATGCAATGCTGCCTGGATCAATTGAGCAGCTGAGATGAATTCATGGCTGTGCAGCATGGGTAGTTGCCAACAACGAGGATAGGATGGCCTTAAACTTGATTTTGGCAAAATCGAGTTTAAGGGTACCCTTATCCTCAGTTTCACATTTCCTGGACATGACTTGAATTCCACTTGCCCAGTATCCCAGTCGATCCTTGGTTTCTACCTTTTTAGCTCATCAAAGCCCAGAATTAGGTTGTAGTCCAAGGCCTGGGCCACTGGTACTTCAAGGTTACCTAGTGGTTGACCCCCCACCTCCACGGCCACATTAGCACTGCTGCTGATTGTGAGCTTGTGGCCAGTCACACCATGTACCTCCCTTGTTTTTATGTTTTTTTTAGCTACTTGGTGTCTTTGGACAAATTCTTGAGATAATATGGACAATACAGCACCTGTGTTGGCAAGGATGTGAGCCTGATGGCCATTGATGGAGCCTTCAAGCTCAAGGACTGTTGCTTGAGTAGTGCTGGTGGAGAAGCAGTATTGACAGTCTTGGTATATGCATTGGGATGGCAAGGTAGGTTCCAGGGCAAGGCAGGCCATCACTGCATCTCCCCATGCTTGTTTCCCTGGTCGCCTTGGTTCTCTTCAGGCCCCTGCCCATACTTGCCTAGATCCAGCCCTTCTTCTTGTGAGGGTTGGTCCCCCTGGTCATCGGACTCCTTGTGCAGCTCCTCCACTACTGGGTGGACCGCTACTTGAGGACCGCTGGGCTTGGGTCATGAGGTTCCGGTGTTCCTGTTGGGGCAATTGTAAGACCAATGCCTGGTTCCTTGACAGATGCAACAGACACCGCTACCAAAAGTAGTGGGGGTACCTGTCACTGGCAGTTTCTGGGCCAGGTGTGGGGGTAGAGGTCTGCTTCCCACGCGATCACCTGGTCATCCTTCGATAATTGCAGGCCTGGCTGGCGTGACTGTGCCTACCATAGCCTTGGGCCAGGGGGCCCCTTTGCTGGCTCCCATAGTCCTGGCAGGGGCTGCCCTGGCTCCTGGCCTGTGTCCAGCCTGCTCCAAGTAGGAGCACCAGGGTAGGTGGCAATATGACTCTTGTCTATGGCCTCGACCTCCCTGTACCAGCTCCAGGGGTCCTCTGGAGGGTTCTTCTCAAACTTCTCCTGGAGGCTGTGAGTGAGGCTGTTCCTAAAGATGAACACAATGAGCTCGTTGTCATCATTGTTGGCCTGGCTTTCCAGATCCCTAAAGTGTTCTACATGGCATGTAGCTGCTCCTGGAACATCGCTTTCCATCTTCAGCCCTTGTAGCTTGTTGTAGGCATCCAGTTTGTCATTACAACGACTGTACTGCTCTCGTAACCTGAGTGTGAAGAAGTCCCAATCGTGGAAGAGCTGGCCCTGCTGATTCCTATCAGTCCTAAGCTTGGCCTTCCACCACTCTCTTGCTGTACATTCCATGTGGCTTGCGGTGTAATTGATCATGGTCTTGTGGTCCATTACCCTGTTGTGTTGCAGCCAGGTGGTGGCTTCAATGAGGAACATCTTGACTTTGTGAGCATTGAACTTCAGAAAGGGATACTTGAGGTCGTTCTTCACTGGAGGGGTCCCTTCTTCTGGCTCGGTAGTGGCTGCCTGCTTATGCTGGATCCTGGACCCCATGGGCATGGAGTACAGGTCTTCGTCACTGTAGGCCTGATTTCCTCATGCTTGGGGCTCCTCGACTGTGGGCCTGGGTAGCGGCAATGGCATGTTGGGATCCCATAGCAAGGCCGCATTGTACAACTCCTCGAACCTACTACACTTGAGGAGTAGATCTGTCTGCTTGCTCACCAGTTGGATGAGCCTGTCAAGCTTCTCTGCCAGGTTGCTCTTATTGAAAAGGGAGTGAACCAGTAATGGGTTACTGTTGCCGGTTCAGGGATCCGAGGGAAACCTCTGATCAGCTAAGACAGAGGCGGGGAGCTATCTCAACAGTGTCTTCCCTATATTGGAGGGGCTTGTATAGCTAAGTCTGAGGATGTTTCAGCTTAGATATGCTCCATAGATAGAGGATATCAGAGGGTCGCAGTAGTGATCGAGGAGCAATTAACAACATAGGCAACTTAGCTCACACAGGAGGAAGAGGGTGGAGAAGAAGAAGAGAAAGCAGACCTTGCTATGCGAGGATGTGGGAACTAGTTCAAATAACTTTCTGTGACTGTATCTATAAGTGAGTTGATATATATATATATATGTTTTCCTATGATGGCAATACTTTCTCGAAGTTGGCTTTGTCTTTGCTATATCGAGGGTATGATACCTGTGTCGAATCTTGGAGAGTATGGAGCATCGTTTGGAACCTCGAGTAGAGACAGTGAGGTATTGCAGGGGCTTATCTTTGAGTGTGTGTGTGTGGGGTTGCGTATATACGCTATCTTTCCCTATCACGGAGGGGTGTGTTCCTATCTTGGTCAATGTGTTTGGTCCATACTCATCCGACACAAAATGTGTTTCAGAGATGTGGGCCTGGGGTCCCAGCGGTCATGGGCTAATAGCCGGAATCGGGCAAGTAGGATCCCATAGCCAGATGTGGGAGGTCTGGAATTGGACTTTTCTTGACGTGTCATGGCCTAACAGTGTCGAAATACTTTTTGAGGAATATTGACATGTCCTGGTTGCCTGTGTTGGACCTTCACAATCTAACAGATCGTTCCGAAGTCGAAAATGCGAGTGACTGTAAATTCCAACAGCTCTCTGTCATTTTGAACGTGGGGTATGGCTTGGACAATCCACTCTAATGTCAGGGTTGGGAACCAATATTGAGTGTGACAACTAGCTTGGCTATGCAGGTTGGCCTATGTGTGTGCAAAATCGAGGTTAAGAGGCCCTTATCCTCGATTTTGCTGAAATTGAGTTTGAGGCCTCCTTAAACTTGATATTGGTTAACCCTGTTGGCACCCTGCCCAGAGGTCACTCAGCACATTTGTGGGAGCAATGCAATGGCACCTCCAACTCCCAAGGGTGCACTACTTGCCAGTTGGAGCATGTTGAGTGAGCGTAAGACCTTCGCTGCTGTTGTGTAGGCACTGGTGTTGGTTCCAGGGCCGCAGTTGAGGTTCTGCCTGCAATGTCGGTGTTGCAGGGTCAGTGATGGTGCTGACCTGATGTTCTTGGTGCTCCTTCAACTCCTGGGGCTTGCACACTGTACAGAGTAATCACAACTACTTGTATTGTGATTGCAACAACACATGAAAGACTGATACTAACAGATAAGGATGGTAAACACTAGAGTGGATGAGGATCCACTCATCTGATGATGAACAAGACCTGGACCTATATAGGCCTACCTCTGGGGTAGGCCATGCTCCTCGAGCTCCTGGCTCAAGGTACCTACCTCCAGGGTAGGCTCTACTACTTGTTGACCCCTCCTCATGCCCCTATCTTCGGCACGCAAGCTCTGGGCCTGCTCAGGCCTCCTGGACCTGCAACCGGTGAGGCCCCAGCTCTCCTCGTGAAAGCCTCTTAATCCCTATATGTCCTATCCTCTACATGAGGCTGCCTACACCAGCTCCTACCTAGCTAATGCCCCTTCCTCATTTGTGCCTTTGTTCAGGATGTGCTATACTGAGGGTTTGCGCACCTGCACGTGGTAGAGCTCGAAATCGAGTTTAAGGAGCCCTTATCCTCGATTTTGCGTGCTCAGGCACTGGACCAGTGTGCCCTCTGTAACAATTCCCTGAATGCCAGCAAAGCACAAAACTTTGTACTGCTCAACCACATATAGCCACATTCATGCAGTATATAGGTTGAGTGCTCAGTTCCCCCCTTCTTGCAATGTCAAGTCTTTCCTCATTAATTACATGTATGCTAAGTGTATGCATATAACAGTAAAACACTGTGCTGGTTGTCAACATCAGCTAGCACATGGTCTCTCCCATAGGCCCTCAGCCCTGGGTGAAGAAAATGATGCTCAGGTATCCATACTCCCTGAAGAAAGGGATCTACTCTCTGTTGACCTTTGCCTCTCCCCTTACATCACTCAGCTCACCAACAATGCTGATTGATCTTTGCTTCTCTCCTTTGAACCTCTTCCCAATGCACAAGAGTCATCCAATTGCTACTTGCTCATTGATGAGCAAGCGAGTCCCTTGTTGCAGAGGTTTGCCAGCAATGAATTAGAACCAGTTCTCCACTTCCTCCTGTTACTCAAAATGCCTGGTATGATGGCCAACTGAGAAAAGGTGAAGCAGATGAAGCAATAGTGACTCATTGATGGTAAGCTTTGCTATGTACAAGACAACCTGATTCTAGATGTTTCACCTTGGAAAGAGGGACATGCCAAGCTTGCTGAGATACATAATCTCAGTCATGCTGGTGTTAACATGATGATTAAGAAACTTCAGTTGCAAGAGACCATCACCTGGCCTAAGCATTATGCTGACACCCAGGATGTGGAAAAAACCTGCACAACCTGCCAACTGTTTGGTCCTTGCTGTTGCTTGCAACTGGATCTGATCATTGTTGCTTCTCCTATGGAAACCTGGGCGATGGACTTTGTCTCTTTACCACCTTTGTCTGGTAAGAGCAAGTTGTTGGTCATCATTGATTACTTCTCTAGGTCCCTCTGGACCTTCCCTCTTGCACATGCTTGTGACTCTGATGTTGTTTGCTGCCTCTCTCTTTTGTGCAACAACCTCTCAATGTTACCCTTCACCATCATTACTGATGGTGGTAGTCACTTTGACTGTGCCAAAGTCTTTGAATTCTTTTCTGAGAACAACATTGGACACCATATCACCCTGGCATATGTGCCTTGGGTGAAAGGCCTTCTTGAACACTATAATGGTCTTGTCTTGCAAGTTCTTTGACAACTCTGTGCTGGAAAACCTGACACTACCTCTATGACTCAATTCCCTTGGACTGAGTATATCATGGATGCTATGCAAGAACTCAACAAGCATCCAATTCCCAACTTGGCAAACCTTTTGCTGGCCAAACTCTTGTTCAGATTTATCTACTCCAATCACACTGCTTCTGCCATCACCACTCCACATTTGGCTGATGTGCAATTACAGAATGCTTTCATCAATGTACACCAGGATGAATCTCTGTCTGCTTACAAGAAGGCTCAGGCCCACCGCTCTGACTCATAAAAACCCTGTGTTACCCCCACTCTGATTGCTGTTGGTGATCTTGTGCTACAACATCAATTACTTTTCAAAATGACCTACTCAACCCAAGCTAAGCTTGCATCTAGATGGGTTGGTCCTTTCATGGTAATGCATAAGCAGTGCAAATCCTTCATCATATGCAACATATTCAATGGGACTGAAGAATGAGTACAGTTGGACAGGCTCAAAAAGTACTGGCCACTGCTTGGGCATGACTCTGAAATATTGGCTATAATGACAACTTTGGCTCCCTCAATGCAATCACTTAATCTCAACCCCTCCATTTACTCCATTGTCATTATGGAACTAATTGGAGAGGAGGAGTTGAGACTTGCTGCATCATAATCCCTTTGCCACCTCTGACCCTGACCCCAACCCCAGCCCCTTCTTAGTGCTCAGCACACTACTTCCTTCCCTTCTTTGCCTCTCTGTGCATAGCACCTATGTGTATGTGCTTTTATGTTCTTTTCTTTTGTGTTTCTCATTGCTTGCCTTAGTCATCAAGAACTGTGGCAACCAACAATTTACTATGATTGGTAGGTGGTGTAGGACATGCCTTACACCACCAATACACCATGTAAAACACTCTTCTTTCCCTCTCTATGTGGTACCCACCAATATACCACATAGTACACTTATCTTCTTTTCCTGTGTGGGTTTTGCCTTACACCATGTCTTACACCACATTTTACTCACTCCCCTGCTCCTTCTATCATCAACAATATGGACAACATTTGGAGCCTTTTAACTGGCAACCATCTTCAACAATAGAGCTTGCTACCCCCCAAGGTCCAACTTATACATGTGGCCCTCCAATTCCAGGTCACCATTAGCATCATTTCCACTCAGGGTGAGCATGAGCATCAACCGGCAATCAACACAGCTCAAGATACCAATGTTGCATAACCCTCCTTGGTTGCTTGTTTACCCCTTGGGAAGGATTATGACTTGCTCTTCACCCTTTGATGCTACTAGTTGATGAAGGACAATGATGTTGCATGAGGGTCATACACCTTCCTCTTTGCAAGGTTTCTACCCTGCTCCTGGTCTTCTCATCATTGAATGCCCTCCTGTCAGCATCTAGACATGGTTGCATCCTGGGCCCTCTTTGTTCCACCATGCCAGTTAATACCCTCAATCTGTAGCCCATACTTGTTGGTCCCATATGTTCCTTGTGTCTGTCAGGGCTGGGGACCAATATTGAGTGTGACAACTAGTTCAGCTATGCAGATCTGATTATGCATGTGCAAAATCAAGGTTAAGAGGCCCTTATCTTCAATTTTGGCGAAATCGAGTTTAAGGCCTCCTTAAACTCAATATCAGGTAACCCTGTTGGCACCCCATCCAGAGGTCACACGGCACATTTGTTTGGAGCAATATGATGGCACCTCCAACTCCCAAGGGTGCACTAGCTGGTAATTGGAGTGTGTTGAGCGAGTGTAAGACCCTTGCTGCTGCTGTGTAAGGCACTGGTGTAGGTTCCAGGGCTGCAGTTGGGGTTCCACCTGCAATGTAGGTGTTGCAGGGTCAGTGATGGTGCTGACCTGATGTTCTTGATGCTCCTTCAACTCCTGGAGCCTGCACACTGTACAGAGTAATCACAACTACTTGTATTGTGATTGCAACGACACATGAAAGACTGATACCAATAGATAAGGATGGTAAAGACTAGAGTGGGATGAGGATCCACTCATCTGATGATGAAAAGACCTTGACACCTATAGGCCTACCTCTGGGGTAGGCCATGCTCCTCAAGCTCCTGGCTTGAGGCACCTGCCTCCAGGGTAGGCTCTGCTACTTGGTGGGCCCTCCTCATGCCCCTATCCTCGGCACTTGAGCTCTGGGCCTGCTCAGGCCTCCTGGACCTGCAACCAGCAAGGCCCCAGCTCTCCTCATGAAAACCCCTTAATTCCTATATGTCCTATCCCCTACATGGGGCCTCCTACACCAGCTCTTACCAAGCTAATGCCCCTTCCTCACCCATGCCCTTTTGTCAGGATGTGCTCCACTGAAGGTTTGCATGCCTGCATGTGGTAGAGCTCTAAATCGAGTTTAAGGGGCTCTTATCCTAGATTTTGGCAAAATCAAGGTTAAGACCCTGTTTATCCTCAATTTTGCTTGCTCAGGCACTAGACCTGTGTGCACTCTGTAACAGTGTCCATCTCTCCTTACTTCTTTCTTGTTGTTTGCCTTTGTCCTCTTGTATACTAATTTCTTGTGACTCTGGCTTCAGGACATAGCGTCTTTTTGATGTGGCCCATGTCCTGGCTGATAGCATGACACTCAGTGCTCAGTTGGAGACTAAGCGCAAGTCCAAAAAATGTGAGCATGTGTGAGAACATGATCACTTGGCAATCAGCCAAGTGATCCATCTCTTTTCACTCTTCTATTCCATCTGATCACCTTAACTCTTTCTTTTAATCCTTAACTAATTACAGCAGCAACTGTGGCCAAGCACAAAGCCTAGAGGTATGACCCACTGCCTCATGCCAAGCTGGGCCTGATCCCTAAATGAAATGGGGTACTAGCCCCAACTGGTGCACCCTGCCATGGTCTCATGGTGCCCTGCAGGGGACTCCCAATGTCCCCAGCTTCACTCAGCCTGTTCCTTGCCCATGGGTCCCATGGCAACCTGCAACCAACCAGCAACAGACCACCAGGCTCCACCAAGGGGTAGTGTCAGACCCATGTGTGAAGCTCACCCTGTGGGCCATGTGACACCCTGCTGGGGTACTTTGATCACCTGTGGCACCCCCCCCCCTGGATGGAGGTGCACCCCGTTAACCCTCTCCCCATCCCCCAATGAGGTTCCCTCAGAACCTCATCATATGTATTACTTAGTTTACTCATTAGCAGCCAAGTCAATACTATTAACCCCTTTCCACAGTGTTCCACCATTGACCAGCATGCCCACACCCTCTCCTTTCCCACCAACACTAACTGACCATAGCCACTTGCAGTTTCCAGATCCTACAGTCTTATCAGTCAACTGCATACACCCAGTACACTTCAGATGGGTGGGATAGTGTGTACTGAGACAAGGTTTGGATGAATGGGTCAACTGCATACACCCAGTATACTTGGGTGAGAGTGGATAGTGTGTATTGAGACAAGATATGGATGCATTGGTCAACTGCATACACCCAGGATACTTGAGAAGGAGGATAGTACATACTGAGATGAAGTGTAGATGTGTTGGTCCATTGCATACACCCAACTGCATACATCCAGTACACTTGGGAGGGGGGGATAGTGTGTGTCAGGGCTGAGGACCAGATATTGAATATATCAAACCTGAGGATTGAGTGTCCAAATACATGTACTTTGAAATTGAGGATAAAAAGGGCTTTAAACTCAATTTGGGTGAAATCAAGTTTAAGGGCTGCTTAAACTCAATATTGGCTAGCCCTGTTGGCAACCCATCCAGAGGTTGTGTGTCACATTCACTATACTAATATGCTATGCACACCTAGTATCAAGGGTGCACTAATTGACACTTGAGTATGTGTGCACAAGTGTAGGACACTTGTAATAATCTGTATATTGCAATGGTCAAGGTTCCAGGGCCAAAGTTGAGGTTAGGCCTGCAATGTAGATGTAGCAGGGTCAGTGGTGGTGCTGACCTGATGTTGCTAAGGCTCCTACATCTACTGGAGCTGCACATGATGCTAATATGTTGCAATGGCCTGTATTGCAGCTGCACAACAAAGAAAGACTGATAACTGACTGGTAAAAATGGTAAAGACTAGAGTGGATGAGGATCCACTCATCTGATGATGAAAAGACCTTGACATATATAGGCCTACCTCTGGGGTAGGCCATGCTCCTCGAGCTCCTGGCTCGAGGCACCTGCCTCCAGGGCAGGCTCTGCTTCTTAGTGAGCCCTCCTCCTTGCCTCCTCATGCCCCTATCCTCGGTACTCGAGCTCCAGGCCTGCTCAGGCCTCCTGGACCTGCAACTGACAAGGCCCCAGCTCTCCTTGTGAAAACCCCTTAACTCCTATATGACCTACCTCCTACATGGGGCCTCCTACACCAGCCCTACTGAGCTAATTCCCCTTCCTCACCCATGCCCTTCATCCTGGTGTGTTTTGCCAGATGTCAGTGTGCCTGCATATGCTAGAGCCCAAAGTTGAATTTTAGACCCTGTTTATCCTCAATTTCGCATACCCAGGCACTAGGCCTGTGTGCGCCCTGTAACACCCTCCTTCTTGCCTCCTGTGAACCCCTATCCTTGGTACTTGAGCTCCAGACCCACTCATGCCTCCTGGCCTGCAGATAATGAGGGCCCAAGCTCTCATTGTGAAAGCCCCTATCTCCTATATCTCCTAACCCCCTCTTGTGGCCTCTTACACCAACTCCATTGAGCTTGTGCTACTCCTACACCTGTGCCATTCCTCATTGTCCAGCTCACCTTGAATCTATGCTCCTGTGCATGGTAAAGTCTGACAAAGAAGTTAAGAGCCCTATATCCTCAATTTCACTTACTCAGGCACTAGGCCTGTGTACTTCCTATAACAGATGTATGCAGTTGACCAATTCATCCACACCTTGTCTCAGTACACACTATCCCCTCCTGCCAAAGGTACTGAGTGTATGCAGTTGACCAACACATCTATACCTTGTCTCAGTACACACTATTGCCCCCTCCCAAGGATACTGGGTGTATGCAGTTCACCAACACATCTACACCTTGCATCTCTTTAGTACACACTGTTACAGGGTGCAAACAGGCCTAGTGCCAGAGTATGTGAAATCAAGGATAATGGGGTGTTATGCCCTGCACATGGCTCAACTGGGGGGTATTGGAAGAAGTGAACTGGCAATGAGTCTTCTGCTACTGGCTCACAGGTCCAGGGTAAAGGGAAACCACTGATCAGCTAAGGCAAGGCAAGTAGCTATCTCAACTGTACCTTCCCTATATTGGAGGGGTTTGTAGAGCTAAGTCTGAGGATATTTCAGATTAGATACACTCCATATGTAGAGGATATCAGAGGGTTGCAGTAGGGATTGAGGAGCAACTACCAACATAGGCAATTTGCTCATGCAGGAGGAGGAGAGAAGAAGAAGAGAAGAGCAGACCTTGCTATGCAAGGATGTGGGAACTAGTTTGAAAACCTTTCTGTAACAGTATCTACATGTGAGTCAATGTATATATGTGTTTTCCTGTGATGGTAATGCCTTCTTGAAGTTGGCAATGTTGTTGCTATATCAAAGGCATGATGCCTGTGTAGGATCCTGAAGAGTATGGAGCATCATTTGAAATCTTTAGTAGAGACAGTGAATGTTGGGAACTTAACTTGTGTATGTGTGTTGTGTGTATGCGTTATCTTTCCTTATCACAGAGGAGTGTGTTCCTATCTTTCCAATATATATGGTCCACACTCATCCAACACAATTTGTGTCTCAGAGATATTGGTCCAGGGTCCCCACAATTGTGGAGTAAAAGCTAAAACTGGGTAGAATGTTGCCTGTAGCCAGGTGTGGGGTCCCAGAATTGGACTTTTCTTGATGCGACATGGTCTAACAGTGAGGAAATAATTTTTTTGAGGAATATTGATGTGTCCTGGTTGCCTGTGTTGGACCTCCATGATCTAACAGATTGTGTCAAAGTCAATAACGTGAGTGACTGTATATTCCAACACTCCCACCTCTCCTAGGTGCACTGTGTGCACCATGGGGGTCCCCGTGGGCCTCACCAATGGGGTGTGCTGAGTGTCCACCCACCCTTACCAGAGGAAAGAGAAACAAAAAAGGTAGAAAAGGGGTGGTGTCAGTTAGCCATGTCTCATTCCTGCACTCACCACCAGTACTTACCTGAGAGGCAGAAGCCCCTGCCAGCCACCAACTGCTCAACCTCCTCCTTGACCCATGCAGGCCCGCACCTGTGCTGCCATGACAGAACCAGCCCCCTCCTTGGGCTTGGTTGGAGGGGTGGGCCATTGCTAAAAAAAAAAAAAAAAAAAAAAAGAGAAAGAGGAGGTCAATGCAGGGTCAGTACTCCACCAAAAAAGAGAAGGATCCAATGGGCAGGTGCCATCCCACACCTGCTGATGACCAACCCATGGCAAGAAACTTACCCTCCTCCATATCTATTTCCTCAATGTAGGTGGAGCCCCCCACTGGAGGTCTGCTGGTGCCAGTCATATTGCTTGGTGAAGACATGTTTGATTGAAGGAAGAAGGGAGGAGGGAACAAGCACTCACTGGGGGGTGCATCCATATATCCCCTTTACTCATGAGGCCTATGGACAGAGTCTGCCCCCTGATTAGTGGGCTGACACATGCCATGTGCAGGTAGCAGCCCTTTGTGCAGGTTGTGGCCTGCGGCTGCTCATGGACAATGCATTGTCTGCAATGTTATGGGGTGCACACAGGCCTAGTGCCTGGGTACATGAAATTGAGGATAAACAGGGTCTTAACCTCAATTTCGGCAAAATCAAGGATAAGGGGCCCTTAACCTCAATTTCAGACTCTACTATGCACAGGTGCATAGACTCCAGGCAAGTTGAACCATGAGGAGGGGCACATGCAAGTAGAGGGCACCAACTCAGTAAGGCCAGTGTAAGAGGCCCCATGCAGGGATAGGAGGTACAGGAAATGAGGAGCTTCCACAAGTGGAGCTGGGGCCTCATCATCTGCAGGCCCAGGAGGCATGAGTGGGGCCAGGAGCTTGAGCACCAAAGATAGGGGCATGTAGGAGGCAAGGAAGAGGACTTGCTAGGTAAACAAGCTTGCCCTAGAGGCAAGGTGCCTCCTCAAGCCACAAGCTCAAGAAGTAGGACTTGCCCATGAGGAGAGGCCTATATATGGTGTGGTCTTCTTCATCATCAGACAAGTGGATCCTCATCCACTCTAGTCTTTACCTTCTTTAGTATTTAGTAGCAGTCTCCAAGCATCATAGCAATTGCAATACAGGTAGTTGTGATTACCCAGCATCATGTGCAAGCTCCAGTAAAGGAAGGAGCCTTAGCAACATCAGGTCAGCACCATCACTGACCCTGCGACACCTACATCACAGGTGGAACCTCAACTGTGGCCCTGGAACCTACACCAGTGACTCATATAGGAATATGATTGTCTTACACTCACTCAACACACTCCAATTGCCAACTAGTGCACCCTTGGTAGTTGGGTGTATAGTCACATTACCTCCCTTGAATGTGCCATGCAACCTCTGAACAGGGTGCCAACAGGGTTAGCCGATATCAAGGCTAAGGAGGCCTTCAACTCAATTTTCCCCAAATCAAGGATAAGGCCCATTTATCCTCAATTTTGCTCACACATATTTTGGATCTGAATAGCTGGACCTTGCCTGCTTGCTTGCTATCAGCCTCAACCCTGACATGCAACCCCTAGCGTCCGGTGCAGAGTGGCATCTGCAGCACTGTGCCAGGTGACCAAATGAACTGGGATACACAGCATTGGATTATATAGTCACTCGCATTTTTGACTTTGGCATGATCTGTTACATTGTGGAAACCCAACACAGCCAACCAGGATGCATCAATATTCCTCAAAACTATATCCTCACTGTTAGGCCATGTCACATCAAGAAAAGTCCAATTGTGGGACCCCATATCTGGTTACAAGCAACATTTTACCCAGTTTTGGCTATTACTCCACAATTGCGGGCACCCCAGACCAATATCTCTGAGACACAATTTGTGTTGGATGAGTGTGGGCCAAATATATTGGAAAAATAGGATCACACTCATCCATGATAAGGATTGGAAAGATAACACATACATACATACACACAATAAGTTCCTAATGTTCACTGTCTCTACTCAAGATCCCAAATGATGCTCCATATTCTTCAGGATCCTACACAGGTATCATGCCTTTGATATAGTGACAACATTGCCAACTTTGAGAAGGCATTTGTCAGGGTTGAGGCTGATATCAAGTAAGCAATATTGAGGTTTGGCTTATTCAAGTCCAAGAATACATGTGTGTGAAATCAAGGATAAATGGGCCTTATCCTGGATTTGGGTGAAATCGAGTTTAAGGCCTCCTTAACCTTGATATTGGCTAACCCTGTTGGCACCCTGCTCAGAGGCTGTGTGGCATGTTCACTTGAGGTAATACAAGCATACACCCAACTACCAAGGGTGCACTATTTGGCAATTGGAGTGTGTTGAGTGAGTGTAAGACACTCATATTGCTATGTCAGGCACTGGTGTAGGTTCTAGGGCTGTGGTTGAGGTTCCACCTATGATTTAGGTGTCACAGGGTCAGTGATGGTGCTGACCTGATGTTGCTAAGGCTCCTTTCTCTACTGGAGCTTGCACACAATGCCAGGTAATCACAACTACCTGTATTGCGATCACTACAATGCTTGAGGTCTGGTACTAAATACTAATGAAGGTAAAGACTAGAGTGTATGAGGATCCACTCATCTGGTGATGAGAAAGACCACAACATATATAGGCCTACTTCCTGGGCAAGCCATGCCACTCAAGATCCTGGCTCAAGGCATTTACCTCCTGGGCAAGCTTGTTTGCCTAGCAAGTCCTCCTCTTTGCCTCCTACATACCCCTATCCTTGGTACCCAAGCTCCAGGCCCCGCTCATGCCTCCTGGGCCTGCATATGGCAAGGCCCCAGCTCCACTCATGAAAGCTCCTCAGTTCCTGTATCTCCTATCCCTGCGTGGGGCCTCTTACACTGGCCTTACTGAGTTGGTGTCTTCTCCTCACCTGTGCCCTTCTGTGTAGTTACATTTGCCTGAAGTCTGCATACCTGCACATGGTAGAGTCTGAAATCAAGGTTAAGGGCCCCTTATCCTCAATTTCGCGTACCAGGCACTAGGCCTGTGTGCACCCCATAACACTACCCCCCCTTCCAAGGCTGAGCTCCATCCCAGGCAAATGAAGTCCTGCACAGTACTTACAAGACCTCCAGTTGGGTGCCTCTAGTGGTGTTATCCTCCCACAACACCATCATTACCCCACCAGCAACTGCATCATCATGCCTTGCTGCTCTCAACCTTCTTCTTGCTGTGCTGGCCATAAGGGCTGGTGCAAGAGCCCTTCTGTGGCCTCAGCCACTGCTCCTGGTGTGGCAGGCCTTCATGAGGCCATGCCTGGTCCTTCTGCACCTTTGGATGACCTTTTTCTGGCTCCAGAGTCTTCTCTGCCTGTTCATCCTGACAGGCACCCCTCTCCCCCTCCTACCCCTCCTGGTGTGCCTGTGGCCCACCTCCCCTTGCTTGCCAATGCTGCTCTGTTGGCATCTGAGCCTCCTCGATCAAGGCTGATTGTGAAGCTGTGCTGGCCTCACATAGCCAATCCCACCCCTCCTTCTGGCCCTGGAGGCTCCTCTTCCTTCTGGTCTGGTGGCCCCTCCCCCTTGGTCCCAGCTGATGAGCTGGTACCCATGTACTCCACAGGCATCACTGTGCCTCATGAGCCTTCTCCTGCCCCAGCTGTTGTGGTGTGCAAGACCTCAGCCAAAGCCATGGCCTGTTGGGAAGAGGAACTCTGTCATCCCTTACCTCCTCCTCCAGCTGATGATGCTGTGGTGGATGAGGTCCTGCATGCCCCCACACCCCTCTATGAGTTGGTGGTGCAGCACCTGACTCTGGAGTTGCTACCAGGCTCTCCTCCTTGATCCCCTGGCCCCCTGCCCACCACACACCCTCCCACCTTTGCTGAGCTTACCTCCTGGAGCTCAGAGTTACCTGCACCATTGCTCATGCTGCTGGTGGCCTGGGGCTTATATCCTTGCTGGTGGGTGGTCAAACAGGGTTCCCCAGCAGCCTATTGTCTGCATTCACTGGTAATGCTCCATCTGACTGAAGGCTGCATGCTGTGGCCAAGTTGGTCATGCTAGCATTGTGCCTGTCTGGATATCCCATAAGTTTGCTCCTTCCTGTAGTCTTCCTTGCCTATACTGACCATCTGTTTCTCCCTTCATAGATGTTTTCCTTCTGTGTTTGCCAACCCCATGGGTGAATGCAATCAGGTGCCCAGCAAGTGCTCCCATTGCCACTTGTCTAGGCATGTAGGTTGCCACAGGATGGTTTGGGCACACCCTGGTAAGTGGTACATTGGACACTCTGAGCCCTGGCATCTCCAGGTGGGTGAACATGGCAGTGAATGGGCTCACCTCATGCACACTTGGGGTCAAGGGTTGGGTGAGGTTTGGCAGGAGGATCACATTTTTGATCCTCATAGCCACAATGACTGGGACTTTGCCCTGCATCATGTCTGGGAGCTAGGGGCTGAGGTACTGTGGCCCATCATGGCAGCCTTGGTGCAACACATGGTTCAATGCTGGTGCTTGTACTCTGAGCAACAACCTCATGAGTCTGTAACCACTTCTGGGGGTCCTCCTGACCCTCTTATTGTTGTCCTGGCTCCTCCTGCTCTGGCTCCCTCTTCTCCTGCCCCTGCCCCTCTTCCTGAACTTGACCTTGAGTTCTTTGTGCCCCAGTCCATGGAATATGCCCCAGGCTACTAACTTCCCCTTCCAAATGTCCTCAAAATTACCTTAATTGCAATCAAAATGCCTGTTTCCAGACTCCCTTTCTGTGTGAGCCTGAGTGTAGTGTGAGCTGAACATGGTATCCTTGTCTTATTCCTCTGGTCTGCAAGGCATGCCCTGAGATTGAGTTTAAGAGGCCCTTATCCTTGATTTGGGCAAAATTGAGTTTAATGCATCCTTATCCTCAATTTTGCAGCCTCTAGACTTCACTAATTTCAGCTCTGTATGCACCCAGGCCTCCTCCTTAGTTGCTTGTGTTGACACCTCCCCCTGCCAATTCCTCATACTCCTGGTTGAGGTTAGGGCACTCAAGGTGATCATGGGGTTCCCAGGAGGCAGCCTCCTCAGGGTATCCCTTCCATAGGACCTTGTACTTGAGGCTTGCCCCTCAACCATGCCTGCCCACAATGACCTCTACCTCAAAATCAAGGTCCTCCTCATGGATTTGAGCCTGTGTATGATGTTCTGCATGGCCTGGTAACCTGCTGAGCTGAACTCTTTCCAGCATTGAGATGTGGAACACATTGTGTACCTTGAGCTTAGGAGGGAGCTGTAAGTGATATGCTTGTCGACCTACCTGCTCGACAACAGGATACAGGCCTGCAAACCTTGTATCAAGCGTAGGGATGGGTCTTCTCGTCTTCCAGTTGCAATGGTTAATATCCACCAAATCCCCAACCTTGAGATCCATGTCCATGTGCTTGTGGTTATATTGCTCCATGTTATGGGACGCACACAGGCCTAGTGCCTGGGTACGCGAAATCGAGGATAAGGGCCCCTTAACCTCAATTTCAGACTCTACTGTGTGCAGGCATGTGGACTTCAGGCAAATCACACCAAGATGAGGGGCACAGGTGAGGAGGGGGCACAAACTCAGTAGGGCTGGTGTAGGAGGCCCTATGTTGGGGCAGGAGATATAGGAGTAAGAGGCTTTCATGAGGGAAGCTGGGGCCTTGCCATATGCAGGCCCAGGAGGCATGAGCAGGCCCCAGAGTTCATGTGCCAAGGATAGGGGTGTACAGGAGGCAAGGAGGAGGACTTGCTAGGGATATGAGCTCATCCAAAAGGCAATTGCCTGGAGCTCAAGTAGCATGGCCTGCCCAGGAGGTAGGCCTATATATGTTGTGGTCTTTCTCATCACCAGATGAGTGGATCCTCATCCACTCTAGTCTTTACCTTCATTAGTATTTAGTACCAGTCCTCAAGCATTGTAGTGATTGCAATACAGGTAGTTGTGATTACTTAGCATTGTGTGCAAGCTCCAGTAGAGAAGGGAGCTTTAGCAAAATCAGGTCAGCCCCATCACTGACCATGCAACACCGACATCACAGGTGGAACCTCAACTGCAGCCCTGGAACCTACACCAGTGCCTTACATAGCTATAGCAAGGGTCTTACACTTGCTCAACACTCTCCAATTGTCAATTATGTGCACCCTTGGCAGTTGGGTGGACAATCGTATTACCACCCTTGAACATTCTGCACGACCTCTGAATGGGGTGCCAACAGGGTTAGCCAATATTGAGTTTAAGGAGGCCTTAAACTCGATTTTGCCCAAATTGACAATAAGGCACTCTTAACCTCGATTTCACACATGCGTATTTTGGATCTGGATAGCTGGACCTCGCCACTCAATCGATATAGGCCTCAGCCCTGACACTCAACATCACGAGCCTGGGCTACCCTGATCTGCTCCTGTAGGTATTGAGTGAGTTCCGGTTGCCCTCAAACAAACTCCTGCCTTGTCGGGTCCAACACTCCCACTGTGTGGGGTAGATCTGGGTGCATCCTAGGACTCCACCCATAACAGGCAAAGAAGGGGGATACTCCAATACTGCTATGCATGGCATTGTTGTATACAAACTCCACCCATGGTAGTAGGCCTTCCCAGTCATCCTGCTCATAGTTGCAATACATTTGCAAGTACTGCTCAACTACTTGATTCACCCATTCTGTCTGGCCATCAGTTGTGGATAATAAGCCATACTGAGCAAGTGCTTAATCAGCAAGGCCTCCATGAACTTGCTCCAGGTTGCCAAGATGAACTGCTGGCCTCTATCAAAAACAATATGATCTGGGGCTCCAAACTGCTTCATCACATGAGTCTTGAACAGCTCTGCAGTGTCTTGTGAGGTAGCAGTCTTGTAGGTGGGGGCTAGGATGGCTAGCTTTGTGAGGCGGTCAAGCACAACAAGTATGGAGTCATACCCATTGGACAGTGGTAGGCACTTGATGAAGTCCATTGATATTGAGCCCCAGGGTGTTACAGAGCGCACACAGGTCTAGTGCCTGGGTAGGCGAAATCGAGGATAAGGGCCCCTTAAACTCGATTTCGAGATCTACCACACGCAGGTGCATGAACCTCCAGTGGAGCACACCCTGACAGAAGGGCACAGGCAAGGAAGGGGTATTAGCTTGGTAGGGCTGGTGTAGGAGGCCCCATGTAGGAGGTAGGACATATAGGAGTTAAGGGGTTTTCACAAGGAGAGCTGGGGCCTCGCCAGTTGCAGGTCCAGGAGGCCTGAGCAGGCCCAGAGCTTGAGTACTGAGGATAGGGGCATGAGGAGGGCTCATCAAGTAGCAGAGCCTACCCTGGAGGTAGGTGCCTTGAGCCAGGAGCTTGAGGAGCATGGCCTACCCCAGAGGTAGGCCTATATGTGTCAAGGTCTTTTCATCATCAGATGAGTGGATCCTCATCCCACTCTAGTCTTTACCATCTTTATCTGTTAGTATCAGTCTTTCAAGTGTCGTCACAATTGCAATACAGGTAGTTGTGATTACTTTGTACAGTGTGTGAGCTCCAGGAGTTGAAGGAGCATCAGGAACATCAGGTCAGCACCATCACTGACCCTGCAACACCTACATCTCAGGTGGAACCTCAACTGCAGCCCTGGGACCTACACCAGTGCCTTACACAGCAGCAGCAAGGGTCTTACACTTGCTCAACATGCTCCAATTGCCAACTAGTGCACCCTTGGGAGTTGGGAGTGCTATCATATTACCCCAAGTGAACATGCCATACAACCTCTAGATGGGGTGCCAACAGGTTTAACCAATATCAAGTTTAAGGAGGCCTTAAACTCAATTTCACCAAAATTGAGGATAAGGGCCTCTTAACCTCGATTTTGCACATGCATAATTGGATCTGCATAGCCGAACTTGTCACACACTCAATATCGGCCCCAACCCTGGCACAGGGTTGCTCAGGAGTGGACAGTGGCTACAGTAAGCCACAGGGCTTGTGGTGCAGGGTCTTGTATTGAGTGCATACTGGGCAGCTTGCTACATAGTCTGCTACCAAGGCGGCCATTCCTGGCCACCAGTAATGGCATTGTACTAGCTCTAGGGTGGCATCCCTTCCTCTATGGGCAGCAGTGGCCCCATCATGGCATTGTGACATGACCATCTATTGCAAGTGCTCCATGGAGAGCAAACCTTCCCTTACTTGAGCTGCCTCTCGTGTGTCTCCATGGCCTTGCCTGCCCAGTAGTGTGACCCATGGGATCACTAGCTGGCTGTCTTCATACCACAGACCATCCTTGACCTCAAAGGGTTGGGCCTTGTGTACTGCTACAAGCTCCTGATCCAGGGGCTGGAAGGTGCAAGCGAGCTGCTCAATGCAACCATTTGCAATATCTGCCATGGATGCATTGCTGGAGCATGTCTGAAAATGAGGATAACATAGCCTTAAACTCAATTTTGCTGAAATCAAGTATAAGGGCTCCTTATCCTCAATTTTGGCTCCTGATGTGAAAACCCTTCCTGGCAATAGTTGCCGAACATTGTGTTCTATCTCCTCTCTTACAGGCTGCATATCCTGTCAGCAAGTAAGTGCATCAGGCTCACCAGCCTTGTCTCCAGGCCAATATTGGAGTATGAAATCGAAAACTGCCAGCAGTACAGCCCATCTAGCTTGCCTGCCTGTGATCCAGTGCTGCAACTTGAAGTATTTGAGGGCCTTATGATCCATGAGGATTACCAGTTGACTTGGGAGACCTGCAAGCATATGATGCCACTGACACAAGCAGGCAACTATGGTGAGCAGCTCCTTATCATGTATCTTGTAGTTGCACTCCACTGACATCATCTTCCTTGAGTAGTAGGTGATGGGGTGCCATCTATGCTCATGCTCTTGCTTGAGCACTCCTGCAATTGCAAAGTCACTCACATTGGTCTCCAATCATGTGGGCTTGTTGTATTGAAAGTGTTGTAAGACCCCTGCAGTGGTGAAGGCTTTGATCAGCTTGTGAAAGGCTCCTTTGGCCTCCTCATCAAGTTGCAGTTTCTTGAACCTCTCCACCAGCTTGACAAGCAATGTCAGGGGCCTGGCAATACTAGCAAAGTTTGCAATGAACCTTTGATAGAAGTTTGCAAACCCCAGGAAATGCTGTATGTCATGAATGCTTGCCAGTATGGGCCATTCCTTGATCATTTGCACCTTCTTGGGATCCATTTCAATGCCAGTTGGCTTGATGATGTACCCCAGGAACTCCATGGTATCAGTGTGGAATGTGCACTTGGAAAACTTTGTGAATAGCCAGTGTTCCTGTAAGCATCACAACACCTCTTGTACATGTGTGACATGCTCCTCCTCACTGTTGCTGAAGATGAGAAAATCATCAAGGTACATCACCACATAGATGCCAATGATATCAAGAAATATGTGGTTCACCAGTGAATGGAATTGAGCTGGAGCATTTGCCAGCCTGAATGGCATCACCAGATACTCATAGAGACCCAGTTGTGTGCCAAATGCTGTTTTCCATTTGTCTCCTGGGGTGATATGTACCAGGCTGACCACAGCCTTGAGATCCAGCTTTGTATAGATGGTGTCCTGCCTGAGTAGGAACAGCTGTTCCTCAAAGAGCAGTAGCAGTGTGTGATTCTTGACTGTTGTCAGGGTTGGGGACCAATATCGAGCATGTGACGAGTTTCGGCTATGCAGATCCAATTACACATGCACGAAATTGAGGTTAAGAGGCCCTTATCCTCAATTTTGGTGAAATTGAGTTTAAGGCCTCCTTAAACTCAATATTGGTTAACCGTGTTGGCACCCCATCCAGAGGTTGCATGGCATGTTCACTTGGGGTAATATGATAGCACTCCCAACTCCCAAGGGTGCACTAGTTGGCAATTGGAGCATGTTGAGCAAGTGTAAGACCCTTGCTACTGCAGTGTAAGGCACTGGTGTAGGTTCCAGGGCTGCGGTTGAGGTTCCACCTGCAATGTTGGTGTTGCAGGGTCAGTGATGGTGCTGACCTGATGTTCCTGATGCTCCTTCAACTCCTGGAGCTCACACACTGTACAAAGTAATCACAACTACCTGTATTGTGATTGTGATCATGCTTGAAAGACTGATACTTAAAGACAAAGATGGTAAAGACTAGAGTGGATGTGGATCCACTCGTCTGATGATGAACAAGACCTTGACATATATAGGCCTACCTCTGGGGTAGGCCATGCTCCTTGAGCTCCTGGCTCAAAGAACCTACCTCCAGGGTAGGATCTGCTACTTGGTGGGCCCTCCTTGTGCCCCTATCCTTGGCACTTGAGCTCTGGGCCTGCTCAGGCCTCCTGGACCTGCAACTGGCGAGGCCCCAGCTCCCCTCATGAAAACCCCTTAATTCCTATATGTCCTATCCCCTACATGGGGCCTCTTACACCAGCCCTTTACTGAGCTAATGCCCCTTCCTTGCCTGTGCCCTTCTGTCAGGATGTGCTCCTCTGAAGGTTTGCGCACCTGCGCGCAGTAGAGCTCGAAATCTAGTTTAAGGGGCCCTTATCCTCGAATTCACCAAAATTCAGGTTAAGACCCTGTTTATCCTTGGTTGCGCATGCTCAGGCACTAGACCTGTGTGCGCTCTGTAACAACTGTGACCTCATTGAGTCCTCGATAGTCCATGCACAGTCATAGGCCTCCATCCTTCTTTGGTACAAAGAGCACTGGTGAGCAAGCAGGGCTCTTTGAGGGCCTGATGAGTTCAAATATACAGTCACTTGTGTTTTCGACTTTGGAACAATCTGTTAGATCATGGAGGTCCAACACCGGCAAACAGGATGCATCAATATTCCTCAAAATTATTTCCACACTATTAGACCACATTGCATCAAGAAAAGTCCAATTTTGGGACCCCACATCTGGCTACAGGCAACATTTACCCAGTTTTGGCTATTACTCCACAATTGTGGGGACCCCAGTGTTGGAATATACAGTCTCTTGTGTTTTTGACTTTGGAACGATCTGTTAGATTGTGGAGCTCCAACACAGGCATCCAAGACACATCAAAAAATTCCTCAAAATTATTTCGACATTGTTAGGCCACAACAAATCAAGAAAAGTCCAATTTTGGACCCCCACATCTGGCTATAGGCTACATTTACCCAGTTTTGGCTATTGCTCCACAATTGCAGGGACCCCAGACCCATATCTCTGAGACACAATTTGTGTTGGGTGAGTGTGGGCCATATACACTAGCAAGATAGGAAAACACTCCTCTGTGATAGGGAAAGATAGTGTATATATGCAAACACACACACATGCTCAAAGATAAGCCCCTACAATGTCCCACTGTCTCTACTCAAGATCCCAAACAATGCTCCATACTCTTCAGGACCCTACACAGGTATAATGCCCTCAATATAGCAAAGACATTGCCAACTTTGTGAAGGCATTGCCATCATAGCAAAACACATATATACTTTGACTCACTTGTAGATACAGTTGCTGAAAGTCATTCAAACTAGTTCCTACATCCTTGCATAGCAAGGTCTGCTCTTTTCTCTTCTTCTCCAACTCTCCTCCCCCTGCATGAGCAAAGTTGCCTATGTTGGTAGTTGCTCCTTGATTACTACTGCAACCCTCTGATATCCTCTACATATGGAGTGTATCTAAGCTGAAATATCCTCAGACTTAGCTCTACAAGCCCCTCTGATATAGGGAAGGCACTGTCAAGATAGCTACTTGCCCCTGCCTTAGCTGATCAGTGGTTTCTTCCCCAGGATCCCTGAACTGGCAATGGTAACACATTACCGGTTCACTCCTTCCAATACCAATGCCCCACAAACCACTGCATCCGAATGCATGCCTCCACATTCTTTCGACATGTCAAAAATCATCAAAAATTCAAAATTCAAAATTCCCAGATCAAACATTCATCAAAAATTCAAAAATCTGAAAACCAACAAAGGGTCAATGCATCCTGATTCAGGATCTCACATTCCTTAATTTCCAATATTTTGCCAATTGCGGCAAGTTTTCAATGACCTTCCATGTGCATCCAAGTGAAACTTTTTCAAAATTCAACCTGGATGTGTGCTCAGCCATGATTTTGGGAGACCCCAGTATTGAAAGGAGTGAACCAGTAATGTGTTACTGTCACCGGTTCAGGGATCCTGGGGAAAACACTGATCAGCTAAGGCAGGGGCAAGTAGCTATCTTGACAGTGCCTTCCCTATATCAGAGGGGCTTGTAGAGCTAAGTCTGAGGATATTTCAGCTTAGATACACTCTGTATATAGAGGATATCAGGGGGTTGCAGTAGTGATCAAGGAGCAACTACCAATGTAGGCAACTTAGCTCATGCAGGAGGAAGAGTGATGGAGAAGAAGAGAAGAAAGCAGACCTTCCTATGCAAGGATGTGGGAACTAGTTTGAATGACTTTCTGCAACTGTATCTACAAGTGAATCGATGTAAATATGTGTTTTCCTATGATGGCAATGCCTTCACAAAGTTGGCTATGTCTTCGCTATATCAAGGGCATGATACCTGTGTCAAGTCTTGGAGAGTATGGAGCATTGTTTGGGATCTTGAGTAGAGACAGTGAAATGTTGTAGGAGCATATCTTTGAGCATGTGTGTGGGGCTGCATAAATACACTATCTTTCCCTATCACAGAGGAGTATGTTCCTATCTTTGCTAACATATATGATCCATGCTCTTCTGACACAAATTGTGTCTCAGAGATATGGGTCCAGGGTCCCCACAGTCATGGACAAATAGCCGAGATCAGGTAAGTGCAGTCCTATAGCCAGATGTGGGGGTCCAAAATTGGACTTTTCTTGATGTGTCATGGCCTAACAGTGTTGAAATAATTTTGAGGAATATTGACGCATCCAAGTTGCCTGTGTTGCACCTCCACAATCTAACAGATCATTCCAAAGTCGAAAACGCAAGTGACTGTATATTCCAACACCCAGCCCTTTTTTGGCTCAAATTTCCCCCCATTGGCAATCTCCTGCCAAATTCTTTTTGGCGCACAAACTTTCATCAAAGTGCATGTGAGATTCCCTTGACTGTGCATCAATTTAGCAGTCAACTCACAAAAACTACACAACATATTGTCATATCACTTCCATCACTGCCAAAATCCTCCCTGACACTGGCAACCTACCACACCTTACACACCCCTTTTTTCACCATGTCATCACACCAACCTCAACAAATTCATTTCCCTGACTCCTCCTCAGAAGAGGATAGTTCCGACAAAGGAACCAATTTCATGCAGAAGGATAAATGCCTCCCAGATGGCAACGCGGGCCTCAGCAGTGATGAAGAAATGGCTTCCACTCAGTATAATTACTCCAACAAAGACAATTCCACCACCAACTGGCAATTTCCAATGCCGGACAATGCCACAAACAACTGCACCAGCCTCTCACACTTCCCAAAGGAGGGGGAATTCCTCGAGGACAGATTCCAAGTGGCCAAACAAGTGTGCAGCAATTGCACTTGGCAGGGAGTTATCTGCATGTATGGAACAGGACTGACCTTTGCAGGCAAAGAGAGGTCCACAAACTGTGACCTATGCATCATACAACATTGTGCCTGCAACAGCAATGGATATGCGGGTTGGATGACCCCAAGGAAATGCAAGATCAAGGAAATCGACAAGAACCTGGGGGTTCTGAGAGGCATCATCAATGAACATGTCCCTGATGACATGAAGGATGCTGCCTACACAGCCCTATACAACATCAGATGCAACAATGTCTGAAAGATGTTGGCAATCATCTCCTCGATGACGGGTCCTCAGTCCCCTCCTATGCCATCCCCCTTTCCTTCCTCTCTCCCCTTCATGTAAAGAAAAACACAATAAAAATTCTGGCCACCATGATATTGAGCTCTGAGATTGCCTCTGTTGTCAACTCCTTGCCAATATCACGAATGAGGGGGACTGTTGGAATATATAGTCACTTGCATTTTCGACTTCAGAATGATCTGTTAGATTGTGGAGGCCCAACACAGGCAACTAGGACACGTCAAAAATTCCTCAAAATTATTTTGACATTGTTAGGCCACGACGTGTCAAGAAAAGTCCAATTCCGGACCCCACATCTGGCTACAGGATTGCATTTACCCAATTCTGGCTATTGGTCCATGATTGTGGGACCCCAGACCCATACCTCTGAGACACAATTTGCATTGGATGAGTGTGGACCATATATACTGGCAAGATAGGAACACACTCCTCCATGATAGGGAAAGATAACATATATACGCAAGCACATACACACATTCAAGATAAGCTACCATAGTGATTCACTATCTTTACTCAAGATCCCAAACAATGCTCCATACTCTTCAGGACTCTACACACAAATCATGCCCCCAATATAGCAAAGATATAGCCAACTTCAAGAAGGCATTGCCATCATAGGAAAACACACATATATACATCAACTCACATGTAGATACAGTTGCAGAAAGTCATTCAAACTAGTTCCTTCATCCTCACATAGCAAGGTCTGCTCTTCTCTTCTTCTTCTCTCCTCCTCCTGCATGAGCAAGTTGCCTATGTTGGTAGTTGCTTCTTGATCACTACTGCAACCCCCTGATATCCTCTACATACAGAGTGTATCTAGGCTGAAATATCCTCAGACTTAGCTCTACAAGCCCCTCTGATATAGGGAAGGCACTGTCAAGATAGCTACTTGCCTTTGCCTTAGCTTATCAGTGGTTTCTTCCCCAGGATCCCTGAACCGGCAGTGGTAACTCCATTACTAGTTCACCCCTTCCAATATCTATGAGTACCTGGTGATGCCATTTGGGCTGGCAAAAGCCCCAGCTTAATTCCAATTGCTGGTGAACCACATATATTGTGATATCATTGGTATCTACATGGTCGTGTACCTTTATGACTTCCTCAACTTCAGTAATAGTGAGGAGGAGCATGTTGCACATGTACAGGAGGTGCTGAGACAGTTACAGGCAAACCAGCTATTTGCAAAGCTGTCCAAGTGCACCTTCCACACTGATACTTTGGAGTTCCTGGGGTACATCATCAAGCCAACTGGCATTGAGATGGACCCCAAGAAGGTAAGAGTGATCAAGGAATGGCCCATACTGGCATGCATTCATGACATACAGCATTTCCTGGGGTTTGCAAACTTCTATCAATGGTTCATCACAAACTTTGCTAGAATTGCCAGGCTCCTGACATCACTGGTCAAGACAGTAGAAAGATTCAAGAAACTGCAGCTTAATGAGGAGGCCCAGGGGGCTTTCTACAAGCAGATCAAAGCCTTCACCACCACAGGGGTCTTACAACACTTCCAATACAACAAGCCCACATGATTGGAGACCAATGTGAGTGACTTTGCAATTGCAGGAGTGCTCAAGCAAGAGCACGAGCATAGATGGCACCCCATTGCCTACTTCTCAAGGAAGATGACATCAGCAGAGCACAACTATGAGATACATGATAAGGAGCTGCTCACCAAAGTTGCCTGCCTATGTCAGTGGCACCACATGCTCACAGGCCTCCCAACTCAGTTGGTAATCCTCATGGATCATGAGGCCCTCAAGTACTTCAAGTTGCAACATCCAATCACAAGCAGGCAAGCAAGATGGGCAGTATTGCTAGCAGATTTTGACTTCATACTCCAATATTGGCCTGGAGACAAGGCCAGTGAGCCTGATGCCCTTACTTGCCAACAGGATATGCAGCCTGTAGGTGAGGAGGTGGAACACAATGTTCAGCAACTATTGCCAGCTAGGGTCTTTGCATTGGAAGCCAAAATTGAGGATAAGGAGCCCTTATACTCAATTTTGGCAAAATCAAGTTTAAGGCCCTGTTATCCTCAATTTCAGACACATGCTGGCAATGCAACCATGGCAGAATTTGCAAACGGTCGTCTCGAGCAGATAGCTCACACCTTCCAGCCCCTGGACCAGGAGCTCATTGTCAGGGTTGAGGCCGATATTGAGTGAGCGGCAGCTATACAGATCCAAAATACATGTGTGTGAGAACAAGTTTAAGGCCTCCTCGCATGTGTGAAATTGAGGTTAAGAGGCCCTTATCCTCAATTTCAGCAAAATTGTGTTTAAGGCCTCCTTAAACTCGATATTGGTTAACCCTGTTGGCACCCCATCCAGAGGTTGCATGGCACATTCACATGAGGTAATATGATGTCACTCCCAACTCCCAAGGGTGCACTAGTTGGCAATTGGAGCATGTTGAGTGAGTGTAAGACCCTTGCTACTGCTATGTGAGGCACTGGTGTAGGTACCAGGGCTGCAGTTGAGGTTCCACCTATGATGTAGGTGTCACCGGGTCAGTGATGGTGCTGACCTGATGTTCCTGATGCTCCTTCAACTCCTGGAGCTTGCACACTGTACTAAGTAATCACAACTTCCTGTATTGTGGTCGTGACAACACTTGAAAGACTTATACTAAGAGATAAAGATGGTAAAGACTAGAGTGGATGAGGATCCACTTGTCTGATGATGAAAAGACTTTGACATATATAGGCCTACCTCTGGGGTAGGCCATGCTCCTCAAGCTCCTGGCTTGAGGCACTTGCCTCCAGGGCAGGCTCTGCTACTTGGTGAGCCCTCCACCTCGCCTCCTGCATACCCCTATCCTCAGTACTTGAGCTCTGGACCTGCTCAGGCCTCCTGGACCTGCAGACAGCGAGGCCCCAGCTCTCCTCATGAAAACCCTTATGTCCTATATGTCCTACCTTCTACATGGAGCCTCCTACACCAGCCCTATTGAGCTAATGCCCCTTCTTTGCCTGTGCCCCTTGTCCTGATGCAATCCACTGGAGGTCCATGTGCCTGCATGCAGTAGAGTTCGAAATCAAGTTTAAGGGGCCCTTAACCTCGATTTTGCCAAAATCGAGGTTAAGACCCTGTTTATCCTCGATTTCACATGCTCAGGCACTAGACCTGTGTGCATCCTGTAACAGACGGCAGGCTAGTGACTCTGTGTGTTAAACTGCCAGGCAGGCAAAGCCATGAGGATTTGTAAGGAGCAGCTCAAGTAAGAGAGGGCTCTCCCTCTGTGGAGCATCTGCAGTATATGGTGATGTTGCACTGCCATGATGGGGCAACTGCAGGCCATGGGGGAAGGGATGCAACCCTGGAGCTAGCCCAGTGTCACCCACTACTGGTGGCCAGGAATGGCTGCCTGGATAGCAGACTATGTAGCAAGCTGCCTGGTATGTGCTTGGTACTAGACCCCTTGCCACAAGCCCTATGGCCTGCTGCAGCCATTATCCACACCTGAGAGGCCTTGGGGCTCAATATCAATGGATTTCATCAAAGGCCTGCCACCCTCCAAGGGGTATGACTCTATACTAGTCATGGTTGACCACCTCATGAAACTATCTGTCCTTGCACCCACATACAAGACTGCTACCTCACAAGACATGGCGGAGCTGTTCAAGGCCCATGTGATGAAATGGTTTGGGGCTCCAGACCATAATGTTTCTGTTAGAGGTTGGCAATTCATATTGGCAACCTGGAGGAAGTCCACAGAGGCCCTGCTCATTAAGCACTTGCTCAGCACAGCCTACCACCCACAAACTGACAGCCAGATGGAATGGGTGAATCAAGTGGTTGAGCAGTACTTGTGATTGTATTGCAACTATGAGCAGGATGATTGGGAGGAGTTGCTTCCCATGGTAGAGTTTGTGTATAACAACACCATTCACAGCAGCATTGGAGTGTCTCCCTTCTTTGCTTGCTACAGGTGGAACCCCAGGATGCACCCAGACCTACCACAAGCAGTAGGGGTGCTTCACCCTGCAAGGAATGAGTTTGTGAGGTGGCAGCCTGAGCTCACCCAGTATCTACAGGAGCAGATCAGGCTAGCTCAAGCTTGTGCTGTGGAGCAGTACAACTGCAAACACACAGACCTGGAACTCAAGGTCAGGGACTTGGTGTACATTAGTTGTTGCAACTGGAAGATGAGGAGGCCCAGCCCCAAACTGGACACAAGGTTTGCAGGCCCATACCCCATGCTCAAGCAGGTAGGAAGGCAAGCATATTGCCTACAGCTTCCCCCTAAACTCAGAGTACACAACATATTCCATTTCTAAATGTTAGAGAGGGTTAAGCTCAGTGGACTTCCAGGATGTGTGGAACAGCATACACAGCCTCAAATTCATAAGGAAGACCTTGATTTCAAGGTAGAGGCTATTGTTGGAAAGTGCAGCCAGGGGGCAAGCCTCAAATACAAGGACCTGTGGAAGGGCTACCCTGAGGGGGCAGCCTCATGGGAGCCCCATGATCACCTCAACTGCCCTAACCTCATCCAGGAGTATGAGGACTTGGCAGGGGGAGGTGCAAACACAAACAACTAAAGAGGAGGGCCTGGTGCAAAAGGGAGCTGAAATTAGCAAAGTCTAAATGCTGTGAAATTGAGGTTAGAAGCACATTAAACTCAATCTTGCCAAGATTGAGGATAAGGGCCTCTTAAACTCAATTTCAGGGCACACCTTGTAGGCCTAAGTAAACAAAGCCAGGGTCAACACATTCTACTCAGTTAGCACTCAGGCTCACATTAGGGGAGGGGGAAGGAGGCAGACACTTTGTATTGAGGGGACTAGTAGTCTGTGGCATTTTCCATGGACTGAGGAACAAAGAATTAGAGGTCGAGTTCAGGAGGGGAGAGAGGAGCAGTGGGGGAAATGGGAGGAGGAGCCAGAACATCACCAAGGGGGTCAGGTAAACCACCAGAGGTTGTCATGGACTCATGAGGCTGGTGCTAAGAGTAGAGATGACGTCAGCTGGTCATATACTGCACAAGGGCAAACATGACCAGGTGCAACAAGTCAGTTCCAAGCTCCCAGACTTGACACAAGGCAAAATCCCAATCCTTGTGACTATGAGGATCAAAGACTTGGTCCTCATGACAAACCTTGCCCAGGCCACTGTTGGAATATAAGGTCACTCACATTTTTTGGCTTTGGCACAATCTGTTAGATCGTGGAGCTCCAACACAGGCAACCAAGACACATCAATATTCCTCAAAATTATTTCCACACTGTTAGGTCACATCACATCAAGAAAAGTACAATTTTGGGATCCCACATCCTGCTACAGGCAACATTCTACCCAGTATTGGCTATTACTCCACAATTGCAGGGACCCTGGACTGATATCTCTGAGACACAATTTGTGTCAGATGAGTGTGGACCAAATATAGTGGAAAGATAGGATCACACTCCTCTGTGATAAGGGTTGGAAAGATAACATATACACACACATACATGATAAGTTCCTAATGTTCACTGTCTCTACTCAAGATCCCAAATGATGCTCCATTCTCTTCAAGGTCCTACACTGGCTTTATGCCTTTGATATAGCGATGTCATTGCCAACATCAAGAAGGCACTGCCATCATAGGAAAACACATATATACATTGGCTCATATGTAGATACAGTTGCAGAAAGTCATTCAAACTAGTTCTCACATCCTTGCATAGCAAGGTCTGCTCCTCTTCTTCTTTTCTCCTCCTGCAAGAGCAAGTTGCCTACATTGGTAGTTGCTTCTTGATCCATACTGCAACCCTCTGATGTCCTCTACATATGGAGTGTTTCTAAGCTGAAATATCCTCAGACTTAGCTCTACAAGCCCCTCCAATATAGGGAAGGCACAGCCAAGATAGTTATTTGTCTTGCCTTAGCTGATCAGTGGTTTTCCTTTACCCTGGATCCCTGAACTGGTAGTGGTAGCCCAATTGCCAGTTTACTTCTTCCAATAGGTGTCCCCAGTATATCACCTACCCAGCTAAGTGTGGACCATCTGGGCACATCACACATGCCCTGACAAGTGGCAGTGCATGCACTTGCTGGGCATGTGCAGACATTTGCCAAACAGGTTGGTGAAGGCCGAGGGGAAGCAACTGTAAAGAGAAGGGTCAGTAAGGTACAGGAAGAAGATCAGGAGGAAGGGGGAGGAAACTCATGGAATGTCAAGGCAAGCACAATGCTCACATGACCAGCTTGGCCAGAGCATACAGCCCTTGGTAAGACGCAGCATAACCAGGGCATGGAGCCAGTAAGCTGCAGAAGAGCCTTGCTTGACAACCCACCAGTGAGGGTACAAGCCTCAAGCCACCAGCAGAATGAGTACAGGTGCTGGCAGCTCTGAGCTCCAGGAAGTGAGCTCAGAGAAGGTGGGGGGTGGCTCAGGCAAGCAAGGAGGAAAACCTGGCAGAGACTCAGGCATGAGATGCTGCGCAGTGAGCTTGTAGGTAGGGGTGGGGGCCAACAGGACCCTGTCCACTATGGCATTGGTGGAGGGAGGGGGAGGCTGTTACAGGGCATACACAGGCCTAGAGCCTGAGTACGCGAAATTGAGGATAGAGGGCCCTTAACCTCGATGTCAGACTTTACCACATGCAGGCATGTAGACATAAGGCAAGCTGGACCATGAGGAAAGGGCACAGGCATGAGGATGGCACAAGCTCAGTGGAGCTGGTGTAAGAGGCCATACAAGGGGGTTAGGAGATATAGGAGATATAGGGTTTTCACAAGGAGAGCTTGGGCCTTGCCATTTGCAGGCCCAGGAGGCATGAGCAGGCCCAGAGCTGGAGTACCGAGGATAGGGGTATGAAGGAGGTGAGGAGGAGGGCTTGCTGGGTACATGAGCTTGCCCTGAGGACAAGTGCCTGGAGCCAGGAGCTCAAGGAGCATAGCTTGCCAGGAGGTTGGCCTATATAGGTTGAAGTCTTTCTCATCAGCAGACAAGTGGATCCTCATCCATTCTAGTCCTTACCATCTTTATCAATTAGTCTCAGTCTTTCAGTCATTGTATAAGTCACAATACAGGTAGTTGCAACCCACCAGTATTGTGTGTAAGCTCCAGGAGTAGTAGGAGTTATAGTTATAATAGGTCAGCACCATCACTGACCCTGCAACACCTACATTGCAGGCAGAACCTCAACTGCAGCCCTGGAACCTACACCAGTGCATTTATACATCATCACAAGTGTCTTACACTCATACAAACACTCTCAATTGCCAACTAAGTGCACCCTTGGTATTGGGTGTGTATTTGTATTACCTCAATTGAATGTGCCACATGACCTCTGAGCAGGGTGCCAACAGGATTAACCGATATTGAGGTTAAGGAGCCCTTAAACTCGATTTCACCCAAATCAAGGAAAAGACCCCATTATCCTTGATTTCGCATATGCATATTTGGATACCCGGCCCTCATTGTTAGTTACTCAATAACAGCCTCAACCCTGACAGAGGTAAAGGGCACCTAAGTTCCCCCTCCCATTCAGCCATGGCCTCCGCTGAGGTCTCCCTGAAGGCATGAGCTTCAGGGGCAGCAGGGGGCTCCAGGGGAACTTTGGGCCCCACCACAAAGGCATCCATCATAGGATCATCAGGATCCAGATGATGGTGGTCACTTAGGGGAGCAACCAAGCCAGAAGGTAGAGAAGCCTCCTGAGCTGGGCCAGGGCTAGGAGGCAGAGTGTTACAGAGTGCACACAGGTCTAGTGCCTGAGCACGCAAAATCGAGGATAAGGGCCCCTTAAACTCGATTTTGAGCTCTACCATGTGCAGGTGCACAAACCTTCAGTGGAGCACATCCTGACAAAAGGGCACAGGCAAGGAAGGGGCATTAGCTTGGTAAGAGCTGGTGTAGGAGGCCCCATGTAGGGGATAGGACATATAGTAATTAAGGGGTTTTCATGAGGAGAGCTGGGGCCTCGCCAGTTGCAGGTCCAGGAGGCCTGAGCAGGCCCAGAGCTCAAGTGCTGAGGATAGGGGCACGAGGAGGGCCCACCAAGTACTGGAGCCTACCCAGGAGGTAGGTGCCTTGAGCCAGGAGCTCGAGGAGGATGGCCTACCCCAGAGGTAGGCCTATATAAGTCAAAGTCTTGTTCATCATCAGATGAGTGGATCCTCATCCACTCTAGTCTTTACCATCCTTATCTATTAGTATCAGTCTTTCAAGCATTGTCACAATCACAATACAGGTAGTTGTGATTACTTTGTACAGTGTGCAGGCTCCAGGAGTTGAAGGAGCATCAAGAACATCAGGTCAGCACCATCACTGACCCTGCGACACCTACATCACAGGCAGAACCTCAACTGCGGCCCTGGAACCTACACCAGTGCCTTACACAGCAGCAGCGAGGGTCTTACACTTGTTCAACATGCTCCAATTACCAGCTAGTGCACCCTTGGGAGTTGGAGGTGCCATCGTATTGCTCCAAACAATTGTGCGGTGCAACCTCTGGACAGGGTGCCAACAGGGTTACCCGATATTGAGTTTAAGGAGGCCTTAAACTCGATTTTGCCAAAATCAAGGATAAGGGCCTCTTAACCTCAATTTCGCACACACGTAATCAGATCTGCAAAGCTGAACTAGTCGTCACACTCGATATCGGTCCCCAGCCCTGACATTAGAGTGGATTGTCCAAGCTGTACCCCACATTTGAAATGACAGAGAGCAACTTGGTGGAGAAGCTTGACAAGTTCATTCAACTGGTGAGCAAGCAAATGGATCTACTCCTCAAGTGTAGCAAGTTTGAGGAGTTGTATGATGCTGCCCTGCTATGGGACCCTAATATGCCATTGCCACTACCCAGGCCTACAATCAAGGGGCCCCAAACACGAGGTAATCAGGCTTACAGCAACAAGGACCTGTACTCCATGCCCATGGGGTCCAGGGTCCAGCGTAAGCAGGCAGCCACTACTGAGCCAGAAGAAGGGACCCCTCCAGTGAAGAACAACCTCAAGTACCCCTTTCCAAAGTTTGATGCTCGTGATGTGGAGATGTTCCTCATTGAAGCCACAACCTGGCTGTGACACAATGGGGTAATGTACCACAAGACCATGATCAATTACACCGCAAGCCACATGGAAGGAACAGCAAGAGAGTGGTGGAAGGCCAAGCTTAGGACTGATAGGAATCAGCAGGGCCAGCTCTTCCATGATTGGGACTTCTTCACACTCAGGTTACAAGAGCAGTACAGTTGTCATAATGACAGAATGGATGCCTACAACAAGCTACAAGGGCTCAAGATGGAATGTGATGCTCTGGGAGCAGCTACATGCCATGTAGACTGCTTTAGGGACCTGGAAAGCCAGGCCAACATTGATGACAATGAGCCCATTGTGTTCCTCTTCAGGAACAGCCTCACTCGCAGTCTCCAGGAGAAGTTTGAAAGGAACCCTCCAGAGGACCCCTGGAGCTGGTACAGGGAGGTTGAGGCCATTGACAAGAGTTGTATTGCCACCTACCCTGGTACTCCTACTTGGAGCAGGCTGGACACAGGCCAGTGAGGCTCAAGCAGGCTGGGAGCCAGAACAGCCCCTGCAAGGACCATGGGAACTAGCAAAGGGGCCCCATGGCCCAGGGCTATGGGAGGCATGGTCACACCAGCCAGGCCTGGAACTATTGAAGGACAACCAGGTGATCACATGGGGAGCAGGCCACTACCCCCACACCTGGCCCAGAAGCTGCCAGTGACAGGCACCCCCACTACTTTTGGTAGTGGTGTCTGTTGCATCTGTCAGGGAACTGGGCATTGGTCTTACAATTGCCCTAATAAGAATGCTGAAACCACATGACCCAAGCCCAGTGGTCCTCAAGTTGCAGTTCACCCAGTAGTGGAGGAGCTGCACGAGGAGCCCAATGACCTGGAGGACCAACCCCCACAGGAAGAGGAGTTGGACCTAGGTGAATACAGGCAGGAGCCTGAAGAGAGCCAAGGCAACCAGGGAAATGAGCATGGGGAGATGCAGTGATGGCCTGCCTTGCCCTGGAACCTACCTCACCATCCCAATGTATATATCAAGACTGTCAATACTGTTTCTCCACCAGCACTACTCAACCAACAGTGCTCAAGCTCAAAGGCTCCATCAATGGCCACCAAGCTTGCATCCTTGCCAACACAGGTGCTGGACTGTCCATATTATTGCAAGAATTTGTTCAAAGACATCAAGTAACTACAAAAAACATAAAAACAAGGGAAGTACATGGTGTAACTGGCCCAAGCTCACAATCAGCAGCAGTGCCAACATAGCCATGGAAGTAGGGGGTCAGCCACTGGGTAACCTCGAGGTACCAGTGGCCCAGGCCTCAGACTAAGTTCTAATTCTGGGCATTGATGAGCTCAAAAGGTGGAAACCAAGAATCGACTGGGATACTGGGCAAGTGGAATTTGAGTCGCATCCAGGAAACGTGAAACTGAGGAAAAGGGTACCCTTAAACTCAATTTTGGCAACCACCTGTGCTGCACAGTCATGAATTTGTCTCGGCTACTCAATTGATCAAGGCTGCATTGCATGATGGGCCCATTGGATTCATGCTACTGGAAGCCCCTCCCAGCTCATTACCAGCCTTTGGATTTGTGCCCACAGGCAATGATTGTGGTGTGGAAATAGAGGTAGAGCCTGAAGCCCCAATACAAATGGAGATACCAGCCCCATATAAGCACCTCAAAGGGGTCTTCTGTCAGGTAGAAGCTGACAAGCTGCCTCCTCATGCTGATCACCATTTGCACATTGAGCTGGTACCAGGAGGAAAGCCTCCCCAGGGCCCATTGTACCTCAAGGGACCCAAGGAGATGGCAGAGCTTAGGAAGTACCTCAAGGAGAACCTCAAGAAGGGCTTCATCTGGCCCTCCAAGAGCCCTGCGCAATCACCAGTGCTCTTCATACCCAAGAAGGATGGGGGCCTGCAACTGTGTGTAGACAACCAGGGACTCAACGAGGTCACTGTCAAGAATCACGCTCCACTACCTCTCACTGAGGAGCAGCTGTTCCTACTCTGGCAGGCCACTATCTACACAAAGCTGGACCTCAAGGCAGTGTACAATCTGGTGTGCATTGCTCTGGGAGACAAATGGAAGACCACCTTTGGTACTCAACTGGGCCTCTATGAGTACCTTGTGATGCTGTTTGGGCTAGCAAATGCTCCAGCTCAATTTCAGCCACTAGTAAACCACATATATCATGATATCATTGGTATCTATGTGGTGGTGTACCTTGATGACTTCCTCAGCTTCAGTAACAGCAAAGAAGAACATGTTGCACATGTGCAGGAGGTGCTGAAGCACTTGCAGGAGAACTGGCTGTTTGCAAAGCTGTCCAAGTGCACCTTCCACACTGATACTGTGGAGTTCCTAGGGTACAGCATCAAGCCAACTGGCATTGAGATGGACCCTGAGAAGGTGTGAGTGATCAAGGAATGGCCCCTACCAGCAAGCATTCACGACAAACAGTGCTTCCTGGGCTTTGCAAACTTCTATCGAAGGTTCATTGCAAACTTTGTGAGGATTGCTAGGCCCCTGACCTTGCTGGTCAAGCCAGTAGAGAGGTTCAAGAAACTGCAGCTTGACAAGGGGGCCCAGGGGGCTTTCCACAAGCTGATAGGAGCCTTCACCACTGCAGGAGTCTTATGACATTTCCAATTTGACAAACCCACAAGATTGGAGACCGATGCAAGTGACTTTGCAATCGTAGGAGTGCTCAAACAGGAGCATGAACATAGGTGGCATCCCATCACCTACTACTCAAGGAAGATGACTTTGGTGGAATGTAACTATGAGATACATGATAAGGAGCTCCTCACCGTGGTCACCTGTCTATGTCAGTGGTGCCACATGCTTGCAGGTCTCCCATCTCAGTTGGTAATCCTCACTGACCATGAGGCTCTCAAGTACTTCAAGTTGCAATGACGGATCATGGGCAGACAAGCAAGATGGGCTGTGTTGCTAGCTGATTTCAATTTTGTGCTCCAATATTGGCCTGGAGACAAGGCCGATAAGCCTGATGCCCTTACTTGTTGACAGGACATGCAGCCTGTGGGTGAGGAGGTGGAACACAATGTTTGGCAACTATTGCTGGCTAGGGTTTTTGCACCAGAAGCCAAAATCAAGGATAAGGAGCCCTTATACTCAATTTCAGATGCATACTGGCAATGCAACCATGGCTGAAATTGTGAATGGTCAACTTGAGCAGTTAGCTCGCACTTTCCAGCCCCTGGACCAGGAGCTCCTGGCACTGCATGAGGCTCAAGCATTTGAGGACAAGGATGGCCTGTGGTACCATGAGGGAAGGCTAGTAATCCCTCTGGTCACTCTACCAGGCAAGCAAGGCTGTGGAGACATGTGAGGAGCCGCTCAAATAAGGGAAGGCTCCCTCTCAGTGGAGCACTTGTGATCCATGGTCATGTCACAATGCCACGATGGAGCCACTGCAGGCCATGGAGGAAGGGATGCTACCCTAGAGCTGGTTTGACACCATTACTGGTGGCCCAGGATGAGCACCTGGGTAGCAGACTATGTAGCGAGCTGTCCTGTGTGCGCTTGATACAAGACTCCATGCCACAAGCCCTATGGCCTACTGCAGCCACTGTCCACCCCTGAGCAGCCCTGGGGCTCAATATCCATGGACTTCATCAAGGGCCTGCCCACATCCAATGGCTACAGGAGCAGATCAGGCAAGCTCAAGCTCATGCCATGGAGCAATACAACTGCAAACACACAGACATGGAGCTCAAGGTAGGCAACTTGGTGTACATTAACCATCACAACTAGAAGACAAGAAGACCCAGCCCCAAGCTTGACATGAGGTTTGCAGGCCCATACCCCATCATCAAAAGGGTAGGTAGATGGGCATATCACCTGCAACTCCCACCCAAGCTCAGGGTGCACAATGTGTTTCACATATCAATGCTGGAGAAAGCCAGGAGCAGTGCACTACCAGGCTGTACAGAATGCCAAGTACAGCCCCAAATCCATGAGGAGGACCTTGACTTCGAGGTGGAGGCCATTGTGGGCAAATGTGGTCAAGGAGCCAACCTTGAGTACAAGGCCCTGTGGAAGGGGTACCCAGAGGAGGCTGCCTCCTGGGAACCTCATGATCACCTCGAGTGCCCTAGCCTCATTCAGGAGTATGAGGAGTCAGTGGGGGGAGGTGCCAGCACAAGTAACTAAGGAGGAGGCCTGGGTGATACAGAGCTGGAAAAGCAAAGCCTGGGGAATGTGAAATCAAGGATAAGGATGCGCTAAACTCGATTTCATCAAAACAGAGGATAAGGGCCTCTTAAACTCAATTTCACCAAAATCGAGGATAAGGCCCTCTTAAACTCAATTTCAGGGTGCACTTCACAGACCAAGGAACAAGGTGAAAGTTACTGCGACCAGCTCACACCACATTCAGGCTTGTAATGAGGGGAACCAAGTGTTGGAATTGCAATCAGAAAGGGTTTGGGAAAACATGAGAAGAAGCTAGTAGTCCATGGCATACTCCGTGGACTGAGGAACAAAGAATGTGAGGTCAAGTTCAGGAGGAGGAGCAGTGGTAGAAGAGGAAGGGGGAGGAGGAGGGACCAGGACTTCACTAATGGGGTCAGGAGGACCCCCAGCTGTGTTAATGGACTCATGAGGCTGGTGCTCAGAGTACAAGCACCAGCACTGGACCATGTACTGCACTAAGGCAGCCATGACAGGGTGAAGGAAGGTCACCTCCACCTCCCACACCCGGCAAAGGGCAACATCCCAGTCCTCATGGCCGCAAGGATCAAAGATGCAATCCTCACAGCAGACTTCACCCAGACCACAACCATGGGCACACACAAGATGGGCCTGCTCAACACCATGCTCACCCACTTGGAACCTCCAGGGTTTGGTGTCACCAGTGTAGTGACAACCAGGAAAGGCTCACACAGTCCTGACACACCCCATGTGCCCAGACAAGTGGCAGTGCATGCACTTGCTGGGCATGCAATTGTGTTTGCCAAATGGGTTGGCAAAGGTGGAGGGAAAACACCTGGACAAAGGAAAGAGGGTAAGAAAGTGAGAGTCAGCAAGGAAATGGCATGCGGAACAAAGACTTATATCACTTACGGGATGTCCAAGCAAGCACAGTGCTTGCAAGACCAACTGGGCCAGGGCATGGAGCCCTCTGTCAGTCAAAGCATCACCACAGCATTTAGGTGGTGAGCAGCAGAGGTCCCGCAGTCCACAACCCACCACCGTGGGTACAGGCCCCAAGCCACCAGCAACAGGAGGATGGGAGCTGGCAGCTCAGAGCTCCATGAGGCCAACTCCACAAAAGTGGGTGGCCTCACAGGAGGAGGAGGACCAGGGGATTGGGGAGGGGACCCAGGCAGTGACTCCAGGGTGAGGTGCTGCACCTCAGCCTCATAAAGAGGGGTTGGGGCTCATAAGACCCCATCCAGCACAGCATCTACGGTAGGAGGAGGAGGAAGAGGGTGCTGGAGCTCCTCCTTCCATCATGCCATTGCCTCTACCAAGGACTCCCTAAAAGCACCAGTGCCAGGAGCAGCAGGGGGTGCTCGAGGCACAGTAGGCCCCACAGCAAAGACATCCGTCAATGGATCCTCAGGATCCAGAAGATGGTGATCACTCAAAGGTGCAACCAAGCCCAAGGGTTGAGAGCCCCTGCCAACTGGGCCAGAGTCAGCAGGAGGGGAGGGAAGGAGAGCCGCCGGCAGAGGATGGTGCAGTTTGACAACTAACCTCTGTCGAGGAGGCTCTTCCACTGAAGGAACAGTGGGCAGGGAGGTAGGGGCCTCAAGGGGCCCTGTCAGAAGAGGAAGGTGAGCCCCTGGCACCAGGGGCAGAGTACGAGGAGGCACCAGGGCCTCCTCAAGAGGTGAAGGAGGAGGAGAGGCCTCCTCCAGAAGAAATAGGGCCCTGAAGAGCCTGCAGCAGGCGCCGGTGAAGACAAGGGGCCTGGAACAGGCACTGGAGGGGAGGATGGTGCATCAGCGCAGCGGCCCTTGTGGGCCGAGCACCATGAAGAGGAATTAGATCAACAAGGCATGATGATGCAATCATTGAGGAGCAATGAGGAGGAGGTGGGAGGAAAATGCCATGGGTGGTGTCCAAATGTTGGTCATGTAGGCAAGGTGCAGGACTTCATTTTCCTCGACAGAGCTCAGCCTTGGAAGGGGGGGTAGTGTTACAGAGTGCACACAGGTCTAGTGCCTGAGCATGCAAAATCGAGGATAAACAGGGTCTTACCCTCGATTTTGGCAAAATTGAGGATAAGGGCCCCTTAAACTTGATTTCAAGCTCTACCATGCGCAGGTGCGCAAACCTTCAGTGGAGCACATCCTGACAAAAGGGCACAGGCAAGGAAGGGGCATTAGCTCAGTAAGAGCTTGTGTAGGAGGCCCCATGTAGGGGATAGGACATATAGGAATTAAGGGGTTTTCATGAGGAGAGCTGGGGCCTCGCCAGTTGCAGGTCCAGGAGGCCTGAGCAGGCCCAGAGCTCAAGTACTGAGGATAGGGGCACAAGGAGGGCCTACCAAGTAGCGGAGCCTCCCCTGGAGGTAGGTGCCTTGAGCCAGGGGCTCAAGGAGGATGGCCTACCCCAGAGGTAGGCCTATATAAGTCAAAGTCTTGTTCATCATCAGATGAGTGGATCCTCATCCACTCTAGTCTTTACCATCCTTATCTATTAGTATCAGTCTTTCAAGCATTGTCACAATCACAATACAGGTAGTTGTGATTACTTTGTACAGTGTGCAGGCTCCAGGAGTTGAAGGAGCATCAAGAACATCAGGTCAGCACCATCACTGACCCTGCGACACCTACATCACAGGTGGAACCTCAACCATGGCCCTGGAACCTACACCAGTGCCTTCACCCATCAACACAAGTGTCTTACACATGTTACAGGGCATACATGGGCCTAGTGCCTGAGTATGCGAAATCAAGGTTAAGGGGGGCCTTAACTTCGATTTCAGCAAAATCGAGGATAGAGGGCCCTTAACCTCAATATCAGACTCTACCATGTGCAGGCACATAAACACAAGGCAAGTTAGATTGCAAGGAAGGGCACAGGTGTGGATTGACAACAACTCAATGGAGTTGGTGTAGGAGGGCACACAAGGAGGATAGGAGATATAGGAATTAGGGGCTATCATGAGGCGAGCTAGGGCCTTGCCGTCTGCAGGCCCAGGAAGCATGAGCGGGGCCTGGAGGTTGCATACTGAGGATAGGGGTACTCAGTTGGCAAGGGGGAGGGCTCGCTGGGCAGAAGTGCTTGCCCTGGAGGCAAGGTACCGTGAGCTAGAGGCTCAAGGAGCAAGGCTTGACCAGGAGGCAAAGGCCTATATATGACATGGCCTTTCTAATCACTAGATGAGTGGATCCTCATCCACTCTAGTCTCTACCATCTTTGTTACTTAGTTACAGTCTTTCAGTCATCATATCAGTCGCAATACAGGTAGTTGTGATTACTTAGTATAGTGTGCAAGCTCCAGGAGTTGTAGGAGCCTTAGTTACATTAGGTCAGCACCATCACTGACCCTGCAACACCTACATCGCAGGCGGAGCCTCAACTGCGGCCCTGGAACCTACACCTGTGCCTTCATCAATCAGTGTGAGTGTCTTACACACTCACCAACATGCTCAGGTACCAATTAGTGCACCCATGGTATCAGGTGTGTACTCACATTACCTCAAGGGAACATGCTGCACAACCTCTGAATGGGGTGCCAACAGGGTTAGCCAATATCAAGGTTAAGGAGCCCTTAAACTCAATTTCACCCAAATTGAGGATAAGACCCCATTTATCCTCAATCTCGCACAGGCATGTTTGGATACCAGATCCTCAACATTAGTTACTCGATATCAGCCTCAACCCTGACAACACACTCACAAACACGCTCAAGTGCCCATTAGTGCACCCTTGGTATTAGGTGTGTACACCATATTACAGATATTGAATGTGCCATGCAACCTCTGGACAGGGTGCCAACAGGGTTAGCCAATATTAAGGTTAAGAGGCCCTTAAACTCGATTTCACCCAAATCGAGGTTTAGACCCCATTTATCCTCAATTTTGCACATGTGTACTTGGACACTCAATCCTCAAGGCCAGTAAACTCGATATCAGGCCTCAACCCTGACACAGGGGTTGGTGGGCTACATTGGGAGTGTGAGTCAGGGGCATTGTGGGCCCCAATGGTGGGTGGTGTGGGGTTGTGAGCATGGCAAGGGCATGTTGACACCATATTTCATCTGAAGACAAGTTGGGCCCTGTGTTATGGGGTGCACACAGGCCTAGTGCCTGAGTACGCGAAATTGAGGATAAGGGCCCCTTAAACTCAATTTTGGACTCTACCACATTCAGGCGCATGGACTTCCGGCAAATCACACCAAGATGAGGGGCACAGGTGAGGAGGGGGCATTAACTCAGTAGGGCTGGTGTAAGAGGCTCCATGCAGGGGGTAGGACATATAGGAAATAAGGGGTTTTCACAAGGAGAGCTTGGGCCTCGCCATCTGCAGGTCCAGGAGGCATGAGTGGGCCTGGAGATCAAGTACCGAGGATAGGGGTACTTAGGAGGCAAGGGTGATGGCTTCCTATGCAGATGAGCTCACCCTGGAAGAGAGGTGCCTCCTCAAGCCAGGTGCTCGAGGAGTAGGGATTACCCAGGAGGTGATGCCTATATATGTCATGGTTTTTCTCATCACCAGACAAGTGGATCCTTATCCACTCTAGTCTTTACCATCTTTACTATTCAGTATCAGTCTTTGAATGTTATAATGATTGCATTACAGGTAGTTGCAATTACTTAGCATTGTGTGCAAGCTCCAGTAGTTGAAGGAGCCTTAGCAACATCAGGTCAGCACCATCACTGACCCTGCAACACCTACAATGCAGGCAGAACTGCAACTGCAGCCCTGGAACCTACACCAGTGCCTTATACAGCATTAGTGAGGGTCTTACACTTGCTCAACACACTCCAATTGCCAACTAGCACACCCTTGGTAGTTGGGTGTATAATTGTATTACCCCCCTTGAACATGCCATGTAACCTCTGGATGGGGTGCCAACAGGGTTAACTGATATTGAGTTTAAGGAGGCATTAAACTCGTTTTTGCACACATTTATTTTGGATCTGGATAGCCAGACCACACCGCTCTCTCAATATCGGCCTCAACCCTGACACCCTGTTCTGAATGGTATGGTGGGGAACCCCTCCTTTTTTCAAAATTTGTGCACAGCCGCAGCCACCACTCCATGACAGCTATCCCTGGCTATGCACAAAGCATTACTTGCCCACTGACACCAGCCTGATCCACACAAAGGGTGAGCACCCACACAAGGCATGTGTTGGAGTGCGGATCAGAGGGTGGGTCTGTTCCACAGGGTCGCTATGCTGGGGATCCAGGGGATATAAGGACACCTCTCCCAGTGAGTGTGCTTTCCCCCTTTACTTCCATACACCAACATGTCTTCACCAACCAAGTCCACTGCCAGTGGGCCCCCTATGGTGGGGTCTGCCTAAATTAAGGTGATCACCATGGACAATGGTAAGTCTCCCACCATGGGTGGCCATCAAGGGCATGGACTGACCATTGTTTTACTCTTTTCCCTCTCTGCTGTTTTGAGTCAACAACTGCATTACAGCAGGTGTGCCCATGTTGGGGGGGGCACTCTAGTGTCAGCACAAGCACAGGTCCCCTGTCCAACTTATGGGCCCTGGCGGGTTAGCAAGTGGGGAGAGGTGATGGCAGCTGCCGCAAGTTTCCATGTGGTGGGTGAGTACCTGCCATGGGTGTGTAGAGTATGATGGGCATGTCAGGGTTGGGGACCAATATCAAGTGTGGTGACTAGCTCAGCTATGCAGGTCGGCCTACGCGTGTGTAAAATCAAGTTTAAGGCCTCCTTAAACTCAATATTGGTTAACCCTGTTGGTATTGGATGGAGAGAACTGGTAATGTGTTACAGTTCCCAGTTCAGGGATCCTGGGGAAACCACTGATCAGCTAAGGCAGGGGTGAGTAGTTATCTCGACAGTGCCTTCCCTATATCAGAGGGGCTTGTAGAGCTAAGTCTGAGGATATTTCAGCTTAGATACACTCTGTAGATAGAGGATATCAGAGGGTTGCAGTAGTGATCGAGGAGCAATTAACAATGTAGGCAACTTGGCTCACGCAGGAGGAAGAGAGATGGAGAAGAAGAAGAGGAAGCAGAACTTGCTATGTGAGGATGTGGGAACTAGTTTGAATGACTTTTGGCAACTGTATCTACAAGTGAGTCAATGTATATATATGTGTTTTCCTATGATGGCAATGCCTTCTTGAAGTTGGCTATGTCTTTGCTATATCGAGGGTATGATACCTGTGTCAAGTCTTGGAGAGTATGGAGCATCATTTGGGATCTTGAGTAGGGACAGTGAAACATTGCAGGAGCTTATCTTTGAGCCTGTGTGTGGGGTTGCATATATATGCTTTCTTTCCCTATCATGGAGGAGTGTGTTCCTATCTTTGCTAATATATATGGTCCACGTTCATCCAACACAAATTGTGTCTCAGAGATATGGGTCCGGGGTCCCTGCAGTCATGGACCAATAGCCGAGATCGGGTAAGTGCAGTCCTATAGCCAGATATGGGGGGTCCAAAATTGGACTTTTCTTGATGCATTGTGGCCTAACAGTGTTGAAATAATTTTGAGGAATATTGACACGTCTTGGATGCCTGTGTTGGAGCTCCATGATCTAACAGATCATTCTGAGGTCGAAAACGCGAGTGACTGTATATTCCAACAGTTGGCACCCCATCCAGAGGTCGCTCAGCACAGTCATGGGAGCAATGCAATGGTACCTCCAACTCCCAAGGGTGCACTACTTGCCAGTTGGAGCATGTTGAGTGGGCATAAGACCTTCACTACTGTTGTGTAAGGCACTGGTGTCGGTTCCAGGGCTGTGGTTGAGGTTCTGCCTGCAATGTTGGTGTCGCAGGGTCAGTGATGGTTCTGACCTGATGTTCTTGGTGCTCCTTCAACTCCTGGAGCTCACACACTGTACTGAGTAATCACAACTACTTGTATTGTGATTGTGACGACACATGAAAGACTGATACTAACAGATATGGATGGTAAAGACTAGAGTGGATGAGGATCCACTCATCTGATGATGAACAAGACCTGGACCTATATAGGCCTACCTCTGGGGTAGGCCATGCTCCTCAAGCTCCTGGCTTGAGGTATCTACCTCCAGGGAAGGCTCTACTACTTGTTGACCCCTCCTTGTGCCCCTATCTTCGGCACGCGAGTTCTGGGCCTGCTCAGGCCTCCTGGACCTGCAACTGGCAAGGCCCCAGCTCTCCTCGTGAAAACCCCTTAATCCCTATATGTCCTATCCTCTACACAAGGCCTCCTACACCAGCTCTTACCAAGCTAATGCCCCTTGTCCAGGATGTGCTATACCGAGGGTTTGCGCACCTGTGCATGGTAGAGCTCGAAATCGAGTTTAAGGAGCCCTTATCCTCGATTTTGCGTGCTCAGGCACTGGACCAGTGTGCCCTCTGTAACACTACTTCCCCTTCCAAGGCTGAGCTCCGTTGAGGCAAATGAAGTCCTGTGCCTGGCCTACAAGACCAACATTTGGACACCACCAGTGGTGTTTGCCTCCCACCTCATCATCATTGCTCCTGGACGGTTGCATCATCATGCCTTGCTGTTACAATTCCTCCTCACGGTGCTTGGCCCGCAAGGGCCAATGTGCTGCTGCACCACCCTCCCCTCCTGTGCCTGTTCCAGGCCCCTCGTCCCTGCTGGCGCCTGCCGCCAACTCTTCAGGGCCCTTACGGGCCCTTTTCCTTCTGGAGGAAGCCTCCCCTCCTTCCTTACCTCTTGGGGAGGCTCTGGGGCCTCCATGTACTCCACCCCTGGTGCTAGGGGCCCATCTTCCACTCCTGGTGGGGCCCCTTGAGGCCCCTACCTTGCCACCCACTGCTTTGGCGGCAGAAGAGCCTCCTCAATGGAGGCTGGTGGTTAAGCTGCACTGCCCTCAGTCGGCGGTGGCCTCCTCCCCTCTCCTTGCCAGCTCTGGCCTGGCTGGCAGGAGCTCTCGATCCATGGGCTTGGTTGCTCCACTGAGCGATCATTGCCATCTGGATCCTGAGGATCCATTGATGGGTGTCTTTGTCATGGGCCCCACTGTGCCTCGCACACCTCCTGCTGCCCCTGGGCCTGGTGTGTTCTGGGAGTCCTCAGCAGAGGCAATGGTGTGATGGGAGGAGGAGCTTCAGCGTCCTCTTCCTCCTCCTCCTACCACAGATGCTGTGTTGGATGGGGTCTTCCAAGCCCCCACCCCTCTTTTCAAGGCAGAGGTGCAGTGCCTCACCCCAGAGTCACTGCCTGGGTCCCCTCCTTGCTCCCCTGGCCCCCCTCCTCCTGTGAGGCCACCCACCTTTGCGGAGTTGGCCTCGTGGAGCTCCAAGTTGCTGGCTCCCATTCTCCTGCTGCTGGTGGCTCGGGGACTGTATCCATGGTGGTGAGTCATGGACTGTAGGTCCCCTGCTGCTCACTGCCTCAATGCCGTGGTGATGCTTTGACTGACAGAGGGCTCCATGCCCTGGCCTAGTTGGTCTTGTGAGCATTGCACTCATTTGGACATTCCGTAAGTATTCCAAGTCCCCTTCCATCTGTCATTCCCTTGCTGACCCCTGCTTCTTCCTTCCTTTATCTAGGTGTTTTCCCTCTGCTTTCACCAACCCATTTGGCAAACACAATAATGTGCCCAGCAAGTGTGTGCACTGCCACTTGTCTGGGCACATAGGGTGTGCCAGGACTGTGTGGGCCTTTCCTGGCTGTCATTACACTGGTGATGCCAAGCCATGGAGGTTCCAGGTGGGTGAGCATGGCATTGAATGGGCTCATCTAGTGCATGCCCATGCTCGTGGTCTGGGCAAAGTCTGCCGGGAGGATTGCATCTTTGATCCTTGCAGTCATGAGGACTGGGACTTTGCCCTTCCTCGGGTGTGGGAGGTGGAGGCAACCTTTCTTTGCCCAGTCATGGCTGCCTTAGTGCAGTACATGGTTCAATGCCAGTGCCTGTAATCTGAGTGTCAGCCTCACAAGTCCATTACCATGGCTGGGGGTCCTCCTGACCCCATTAGCAACGTCCTGGCTCCCCCTCCTCCTGCTTCCTCTCCTTCTTCTGCCCCCCTGCCCCCTCCTGAGCTCGACCTCGAGTTCTTTGTCCCTCAGTCCATGGAGTATGCCATGGACTACTAGTTCTCCTTGTGTCCTTAAAATTGCAATTCCAACACTTTATTCTCCCCCTATGAGCCTGAGTGTGGCGTGAGCTGGTCGCAGTAACTTTCGCCTTGTCCCTTGGTCTGTGGAATGCGCCCTGAAATCGAGTTTTAGGGGGCCTTATCTGTTGGAATATACAGTCACTCATGTTTTCGACTTCAGAACGATCTGTTAGATTGTGGAAATCCAACACAGGCAACTAGGATTTGTCAATATTCCCCAAAATTATTTCGACACTGTTAGGCCACAATGCATCAAGAAAAGTCCAATTTCGGACCCCCCATATCTGGCTATAGGACTGCACTTACCCGATCTTGGCTATTGGTCCATGACTGCAGGGACCCCGGACCCATATCTCTGAAACACAATTTATGTTGGATGAGTGTGGACCATATATATTAAGAAAGATAGGAACACACTCCTCCATGATAGGGAAAGATAGCGTATATATGCAACCCCACACACACACTCAAGGATAACTTCCTGCAAGGTTTCACTGTCTCTACTCAAGATCCCAAACAATGCTCCATACTCTCCAAGACTCGACACAGGCATCATGCCCTCAATACAGCAAAGACATAGCCAACTTCGAGAAGGCATTGCCATCATAGGAAAACACATATATATACATTGACTCACTTGTAGATACAGTTGCCAAAAGTCATTCAAACTAGTTCCCACATCCACGCATAACAAGGTCTGCTTCCTCCTGTGTGAGCCAAATTGCCTACATTGTTAATTGCTCCTCGATCACTACTGCAACCCTCTGATATCCTCTATCTCTGGAGCATATCTAAGCTGAAACATCCTCAGACTTAGCTCTACAAGCCCCTCCAATATAGGGAAGACACTGTCGAGATAGCTCCTCACCTCTGTCTTAGCTGATCAGAGGTTTCCCTTGGATCCCTGAACCGGCAATGGTAACACATTACTGGTTCACTCCCTTTTCAACACCTGTGTCAGGAACATTGGATGAATGAAGTGGGGTCCCCACATTGGGAAGTTGGACCCTTCAAAGAGATTAGATACCCTGAATTGGGTAAATGTTGAGATGTTGTCTGTGCAGTGAGACTTTGACTTTCTTGAGTGGCTTGGTGAGGCTGTCAGCAAGCTGTCCCGGTGTAGGAATGTTGGTGACTATGATCGTACCATCAAGTTGTTTCTCCCTGACAAAGTGGTATTTGATGTCAATGTGTTTGTTTCTTTGATGGTCCTTAGGGTCCTTAGATAAGTATATAGCCCCTTGGTTGTCCACATATAGCAGTGTAGGCTTGTGAATCTCGAAGGAGAGTTCAGCTAGGAGTCATTGGCTCCATGTGATCTCCTTGCATGCTTCTGCAATAGTGATGTACTCTGCATAGGTAGTTGATGTCACAACTAAGGGTTACCTTTTGCTTAACCAGCTGTAGGGCATTCCATTGATGGTGTTTGTGATCCCCAATGTGGACTTTTGAGTAGCAGTGTCCCCCCCAAAGTCTGCATCAGAGTAGGTTTGCAAACATGGGCCCCAGTCTTCCTCAAGAGGGAAGGATGTTCCCTTCTTCTTGAAGAGGAGTCCATAATCAGCAGTACCTTTGAGATAATGGAGAAGGTGATTCACAGCAGTCATGGCTTTGTCAGTTGGGGAAGCCAGGTAGCAACTAAGATGGTTGACAGCAAAGGCAATGTCTGGTCACGTGCAAGTGGAGATGTAGAGGATTGAGCCAACAATGGTACAATAGAGGGAGTGGTCATTTGCATTGAGTGCCACTCCACCGGCAATGTCACTCATGATAGCGGGTGTGTGCATGATGTTTGCATTGTCGAGACCAAATTGAGTAAGTAGGTGTTGTATATGGCTGGTTTGGGAGAGGTGAAGCAATGTTGGAGTAGATGTGACTTGAATACCTAAGATGAACAATACTGGATCTCCTCCAGTCATCTTGAACTTGGATTGGAGTGTCGAGATGAACTTATCTGCTGTAGGTTTGTGTTTTGCAAAGATGAGAACATCATCAACATATAGTGTGAGGATGAGGGGTGGTTCACCCTTGTTCTTGATGTAATAAAGAGCAGAGTCATAGTTGGATTGTTTGAAGCTGATGTCAGTGAGTGTACTATCAGCCTTTTGATACCAGGTGCATCCAGCTTGTTTGAAGCCATAGAGAGACTTGTTGAGTTTGCAGACAAGGGATTGAGATCCTGATTGCATCATGGAAGCTGGCAATGGAGGTTGCCTCATGTAGAGGTCGACATCCAGTTCACCATTGAGGTAGGCAGTGACAACATCGAGTTGGTAGATCTTCATGTCATATTGGAGTGACATGATCATGAGCATTCTAAGTGTAGCCATTTTTACCACTGGTGCAAAGGTTTCCTCATAATCAATACCATGAACTTGAGTGTAGCCTTGAGCAACCAGTCTAGCCTTGTATTTGTCGATGGTGCCATCTCCTTTCCATTTGACTTTGAACATGCATCGACTGCCAATGATGTTGGTGTTATTGGGAGCATTCACTACGGTCCAGGTGTTGTTCTCCTGGTGTGAGTTGAGCTCTTTCTGAATTGCCTCTTGCCATTTGGGCCAATCAGGTTGATGTTGAGCTTGGAGAATGGTCCTTGGTTCATCATCAGATGCAGGGAAGGGAATTCCTTCATCAGTACATGTTTCATTGGTGAAGGTGCCTTTGGTGTTGTCGATGGCAACAGAGGAGAGGGAGCATATAAAGTCCTCCAAGGGTGGAGTAGAGATCCCTTGATCTCTTTCCTCTTGAGTGAGGTAAGGGAATCCCACACATTCTTCCTCTTGGGCAAATGTAGGTCCATTGTTGCTTGGAGGGTGCATGATATTGGAACTAATGGCTCGAATTGGAGTGGGATGGATGAGGACTGGTTCTTGGGGAGCCTCATTGTGAATGTCAATGGTGGTGGTGTTCTCAATTTGAGGAATGTCTCATTCCTTAAAGGGGAAGAGTTCCTTGTCAAAGGTAGCATTCCTGCTAGAAAGGATAGCCCTGGTCCTGAGGTTGAGTAGTTTGAAGGCCTTGGACCCATTGGTAACCCCAATGTACACTGTAGGTAGGGCTTGCTCGTCAAGCTTTGAGCGGTTCTGCTCAGGTATGTGTGCCCATGCTTGGCATCCAAAAACTCACAACATTGAGTGGTCTCCTTCCCATTGAAGGAAATGCTTGAAGGGTGTCTCCATGGACAGTGCCTTCGTAGGAAGCCTGTTATTCAAATAGGCAGCATGGAGCAATGCATCTCCCCATAAGTAGTGGGGAGCTCCTCCTTGGAGAAGGAGACTTCTGGTGATGTCAAAGAGGGTCCTGTTCATACACTCGGCAATTCCATTCTGTTGAGGAGTGTATGGTGCCAATGTCTTGTGTTGAATCCCTGTGGAGGAAAGGTAAGTATCAAACTCTCTACTGATGTACTCACCACCATTGTCTGATCTGAGCTGTCGTAACTCCTTTCCCATCTGGTTTTCCATCAGAGTCTTATACTCTTGGAAGTGACCAAGTACTTCACTTTTGTGAGCCATGAGGTAGACCATCACAAATCTACTGTAGTCATCGATGAAGGTTACAGCAAATTGGTGACCTCCAGGCATTATATCTTTGAACTTGCTGACAACATCAGAGTGAACGAGCTGTAGGGGCTCAGTTGTTGTCATTGTTGTGCAATTGGGAAAGGGTTGCCTATGAGACTTGCTAACCTCACATACATGGCATTTTCCTGAGCTCATGTCAGTTTCCTTAGCGACTTCTGGGATGACTTCCAATATCTGCTTCATCCTTCCTTTGCCAGGATGACCAAGCCATTGGTGCCAAATTGAGGTTGATACAGCACCGTAGGTGAGGGCTGCGAATTCAGGCTTTGGTTGGCATAGGTAAGTGAGCATGTTCCTTGTCTCTCCCTTGAAGATGATGTCGCCTCCCTTCCTCACAATGAGTCTGCTGCCATTGATGCTGATACTAGCAACCTTGGCAATGAGGTTGAGGGAAATGAGGTTGGCTGCATAGGTTGGGACATAGAAGATGTTTTTGAGGACTAGAGTGTGAGTTTTCTTGTGTCCTATGTCAGCAACTACCTTAACAGTGCCTTTACCACAGGCTGGTACATGTTGGAGGCTGCTGCTCTGGATAGGAGGTGTAGCAGTTTTGGAAAGTTCGGTGAACAGGTTCTTGTTTATACAGATATGAACAGTTGAAGCAGAATCAATGATCCAGTCGTTGGCACTACCATAGCCATTAGTGGATGAGGAGTAAGCCGATTTTGGGTTCACTACATCCATGATCATCACGGTTTCATTGCCCTCCTCTTTCTGAGGGTTTGGGCATCTATTGGCATAATGGCCTTTCTGTTTGCACTTGAAGCAAACAACTTCTTCCAAGGGTTTGCCCTTGGGAGGGCTGTTTCCCTTTTGGGAGTTGAAGTTCCTGGATCGGTTGTTGAACTTCTTTGGCCTGCCATTGGTAACAAACGCAGAGACAGAGTTCCTTGAATGTTGACTTAATCCATAGACATGGAGTCCAAGTTTGATTTCCTCAGCCTTGAGTTGGTCAACTATATTGTCATATTTGACCTTCTCATTGATCTTGTCCTTGACAATAGTGACTGGCCTGATCTCGCCATCGACAACTCTGATAGCAAAGGACTGTTCCTTGTGCCAATTGCAGTAAGATTCTTCCAATTGGCTACGGATTCCAGCATATTTGCGATGCAGTCCCTTCATTAGGACAGTGTACCATTTGTGCCAGGAAGTTTGAGCTCCACCAAGCTTCAATTGCTATACCATTGTCACAATTTTGGCAGCATAGCTCACGATGGTGAGATTGTCTTGCCTAAGACTATTAAATTCAGTCTCAATTTCCTTGAGCCTGTACCTTAGCTTTGTGCTGAAGGACTTTTCAAGGTGTTGCCAGATTTGATGTGCCATAGGATAATGGTCAACCATAGTAGAAAGTTTGGTTGACATGCTAGAAAGAAGTAAGCCTTTGGCAGTAAGATTGTACCTATGCCATTTGCGATGTTCCTTGGTTCCTTGAGGTGGTTCCGGTTGTTAAAAGGAGTGAACCGGTAATGTGTTATCATTCCTGGTTTGGGGATCCTGGGGAAACCACTGATCAGCTAAGATGGAGGCAAGTAGCTATCTCAACAGTGTCTTCCCTATATTCGAGGGGCTTGTAGAGCTCAGTCTGAGGATATTTCAGCTTAGATACACTCCATATGTAGAGAATATGAGAGGGTTGCAGTAGTAATTGAGGAGCAACTACCAATGTAGGCAACTTAGCTCACACAGGAGGAAGAGAGATGGAGAAGAAGAGAAGAGAGCAGACCTTGCTATGCAAGGATGTAGGAACTAGATCAAATGACTTTCTGCATCTGTATCTACAAGTGAATCAATGTATATATGTGTGTTTTCCTATAATGGCAATGCCTTCTTGAAGTTGGCTATGTCTTTGCTGTATTGAGGGTATGATGCCTGTGTCGAGTCTTGGAGAGTATGGAGCATTGTTTGGGATCTTGAGTAGAGACAGTGAAACCTTGCAGGAGCTTATCTTTGAGTGTGTGTGTGGGGTTGCATATATATGCTACCTTTCCCTATCACAAAGGAGTGTGTTCCTATCTTTGCTAATATATATGGTCCACACTCATCTGACACAAATTGTGTTTCAGAGATATGGGTCTGGGGTCCCCACAGTCATGGACCAATAACCGGAATTGGGTAAATGCAGTCCTATAGCTGGATGTGGCGGGTCTGAAATTGGACTTTTCTTGACGTGTTGTGGCCTAACAGTGTTGAAATAATTTTGAGGAATATTGATGCATCCTAGTTGCCTGTGTTGGACCTCCAGTATCTAACAGATCATTCTGAAGTCGAAAATGCGAGTGACTGTATATTCCAACACCCTTATCCTCAGTTTCACATTTCCTGGATGCGACTCGAATTCCAATTGCCTGGTATCCCAGTCAATCCTTGGTTTCCACCTTTTTAGCTCATCAAAGCCCAGAATTAGGTCATAGTCCGAGGCCTGGGCCACTGGTACTTCAAGGTTACCTAGTGGTTGACCCCCCACCTCCATGGCCATGCTGGTGCTGCTGCTGATTGCAAACTTGTGGCCAGTTACACCATGTACCTCCCTTTTTTTTATGTTTTTTGTAGCTACTTGGTGTCTTTGGACAAATTCTTGAGATAATATGGACAATCCAGCCCCCGTGTCAGCAAGGATGCAAGCCTGATGGCCATTGATGGAGCCTTCAAGCTCGAGCACTGTTGCTTGAGTAGTGCTGGTGGAGAAACAGTATTGACAGTCTTGGTATATGCATTGGGATGGCAAGGTAGGTTCCAGGGTGAGGCAGGCCATCACTGCATCTCCCCATGCTTGTTTCCCTGGTCACCTGGGTTCTCTTCAGGCCCCTGCCCGTACTCACCTAGGTCCAGCCCTTCTTCTTGCAAGGGTTGGTCCTCCTGGTCATTGGACTCCTTGTGCAGCTCCTCCACTACTGGGTGGGCTGCTGGGCTTGGGTCATGAGGTTCCAGCATTCCTGTTGGTGCAATTGTCAGACCAATGCCCAGTTCCTTGACAGATGTGACAGACACTGCTACCAAAAGTAGTAGGGGTGCCTGTCACTGGCAGTTTCTGGGCCAGGTGTGGGGGTAGAGGTCTACTTCCCATGTGATCACCTGGTCATCCTTCACTAGTTGCAGGCCTGGCCAGCATGACCATGCCTCCCATAGCCCTGGGCCAGGGGGCCCCTTTGCCGGCTCCTGTGGTCCTGGCAGGGGCTGCCCTGGCTCCTGGCCTGTGTCCAGCCTGCTCCAAGTAGGAGCACCAGGGTAGGTGGCAATACAACTCTTGTTGATGGCCTCAACCTCCCTGTACCAGCTCCAGGGGTCCTCTGGAGGGTTCCTCTTGAACTTCTCCTGGAGGCTGCAAGTGAGGCTGTTCCTAAAGAGGAACACAATGAGCTCATTGTTGTCGATGTTGGCTTGGCTTTCCAGGTCCCTAAAGCGTTCTACATGGTGTGTAGCTGCTCCTGGAACATTGCTTTCCATCTTAAGCCCTTGGAGCTTGTTGTAGGTGTCCAGTCGGTCATTATGACAACTGTACTGCTCTCGTAATCTGAGCATGAAGAAGTCCCAATCATGGAAGAGCCAGCCCTGCTGATTCCTATCAGTCCTAAGCTTGGCCTTCCACCACTCTCTTGCTGTTCCTTCCATGTGGCTTGCGGTGTAATTGATCATGGTCTTGTGGTCCATTACCCCATTGTGTCGCAGCCAGGTGGTGGCTTCAATGAGGAACATCTCAACATTGCAAGCATTGAACTTCAGAAAAGGATACTTGAGTTCATTCTTTGCTGGGGGGGTCCCTTCTTCTGGCTCGGTGGTGGCTGCCTGTTTACGCTGGATCCTGGATCCCGTGGGTGTGGAGTACAGGTCCGGGTCGCTGTAGGCCTGATTTCCTCGTGCTTGGGGCTCCTCAGCTGTAGGCCTGGGTAGCAGCGACGGCATGTTGGGATCCCGTAGCAAGGCCACATCATACAACTCCTCGAACCTACTACACTTGAGGAGTGGGTCCATCTGCTTGCTCACCAGTTGGATGAGCTTGTCAAGCTTCTCTGCCAGGTTGCTCTCTGTCATTTCGAATGTGGGGTATGGCTTGGACAATCCACTCTAATGTCAGGGTTGGGGACCAATATCGAGTGTGGCGACTAGCTTGGCTATGCAGGTCAGCCTACGTGTGTGTGAAATCGAGGTTAAGGGGCCCTTATCCTCGATTTCGCCAAAATTGGTTAACCCTGTTGGCACCCTGTCCAGAGGTCGCTCGGCATGTTTGTGGGAGCAATGCAATGGCACCTCCAACTCCCAAGGGTGCACTACTTGCCAGTTGGAGCATATTGAGTGGGCATAAGACCTTCACTACTGTTGTGTAAGGCACTGGTGTTGGTTCCAGGGCTGCAGTTGAGGTTCCGCCTGCAATGTTGGTGTCACAGGGTCAGTGATGGTGCTGACCTGATGTTCTTGGTGCTCCTTCAACTCCTGGAGCTCGCACACTGTACCAAGTAATTGCAACTACTTGTATTGTGATTGTGATGGCGCATGAAAGACTGATACTAACAGATAAGGATGGTAAAGACTAGAGTGGATGAGGATCCACTTGTCTGATGATGAACAAGACCTGGACCTATATAGGCCTACCTCTGGGGTAGGCCATGCTCCTCAAGCTCCTGGCTCAAGGTACCTACCTCCAGGGAAGGCTCTACTACTTGTTGACCCCTCCTTGTGCCCCTATCTTCAGCACACGAGCTCTGGGCTGGCTCAGGCCTCCTGCACCTGCAACCGGCAAGGCCCCAGCTCTCCTCATGAAAACCGCCTAATCCCTATATGTCCTATCCTCTACAAAAGGCCTCCTACACCAGCTCTTACCAAGCTAATGCCCCTTCCTCACTTGTGCCCCTTGTCCAGGATGTGCTATACCATAGGTTTGCACACCTGTGCGCGGTAGAGCTCAAAATTGAGTTTAAGGAGCCCTTATCCTCGATTTTGCGTGCTCAGGCACTGGACCAGTGTGCCCTCTGTAACAGGGTGCACTGACTCTTGTGTTTTTCTTTGTCTGGTTTTCTTGCCACTGCAGATGCAGGGTGAGTGGATTGCCAGAACACCCCCCTGATCTGGCCTGTTGGGATGTGTCAGGGCTGAGGGCCAGATATTGTGAATATCAAGCCTGAGAATTGAGTGTCCAAATATGCATAATTGAAATCAAGGAAAAACAGGGCCTTAACCTCAATTTGGGCAAAATTGAGTTTAAGGGCTGCTTAAACTTGATATTGGCTAGCCCTGTTGGCACCCCATTCAGTGATTGTGTGGCATGTTCACTTGTACTAATATGATGCTAATACAATGTGCATACATAGTGTCAAGGGTGTGCTAATTGACACTTGAGTGTGTGTGTGTGAGTGTAAGAAACTTGTGGTGATCTGTATAAGGCACTGGTGGAGGGTCCAGGGCCATGGTTGAGGGTCTTCCTGTGATGTAGGTGTTGCAAGGTCATGTCAGGGCTAAGGCCAGATATCAAGTACATTGAGCTTGAAGATCAAGTTTCCAAATATGCATGCCTGAAAATGGGGATAAACAGGGTCTTAACCTCAATTTGGGCAAAGTCAAGTTTAAGGGGTCCTTAACCTCAATATCAGCTAGCCCTGTTGGCACCCCATCCAGAGGTTGCATGGCTCATTCACTTAACTAATATGATGTACACACCCAACACCAAGGATGCACTTAATTGGTACTTGAGCATGTCTGTGAGGGTGTAAGACACCTGTACTGATATGTAAAGGCACTGGTGTAGGTTCCAGGGCTGCCATTGAGGTTCTGCCAGCAATGTAGGTGTCACAGGGCCAGTGATGGTGCTTACCTGATGTTGTTGAGGCTCCTACTATGACTGGAGCTCACACACAATACTAATGAGTCACAACTACCTGTATTGTGACTGCTTACAATGAATGAATACTGAAAAGACTGTGTTACGGGGTGCACACAGGCCTAGTGCCTGAGTATGCGAAATCAAGGATAAGGGCCCCTTAAACTCGATTTCAGACTCTACCACATGCAGGCGCATGGACTTCCAGCAAATCACACCAAGACAAGGGGCACAGGCAAAGAGGGGGCATTAGCTCAGTAGGGCTGGTGTAGGAGGCTCCATGCAGGGGGTAGGACATATAGGAATAAGGGGTTTTCACAAGGAGAGCTTGGGCCTCACCATATGCAAGTCCAGGAGGCATGAGCAGGCCCGGAGCTTGAGTACTGAGGATAGGAGTACTTAGGAGGCAAAGGTGATGGCTTCCTGTGCAGATGAGCTCAACCTGGAGGAGAGGTGCCTCCTCAAGCCAGGTGCTCAAGAAGTATGGATTACCCAGGAGGTGTTGCCTATATATGTTGTGGTCTTTCTCAACACCAGACAAGTGGATCCTCATCCACTCTAGTCTTACCAACTTTATCATTCAGTATCAGTCTTTCAAGCATTGTAACAATCACAATACAGGTAGTTGTAATTACTTAGTATTGTGTGCAAGCTCCAATAGTTGAAAGAGCCTTAGCAACATCAGGTCAGCACCATCACTGACCCTGTGACACCTACATCACAGGTGGAACCCCAACTGCAGCCCTGGAACCTACACCAGTGCCTTATACAGCATTAGCGAAGGTCTTACACTCACTCAACACACTCCAATTGACAACTAGCACACCCTTGGGAGTTGGAGTATAACCATATTACCTCACTTGAATGTGCTGCGCAACCTCAGGATGGGGTGCCAACAGGGTTAACCAATATCGAGTTTAAGGAGGCCTTAAACTCGATTTTGGCAAAATTGAGGATAAGGCCCCCTTAATCTCGATTTTGCACACACATATTTCAGATCTGGATAGCTGGACCTCGCTGCTCTCTTGATATTGGCCTCACCCTGACATTAGAATGGATCGTCCAAGTAGTGCCCCATGTTCATAATGATGGAGAACAACCTGGCAGAGAAGCTAGACAAGCTCATCCAATTGGTCAGCAAGCAGTTGGAGCTACTCCTCAAGTGAAGCAAGTTTGAGGAGATGTATGATGCTAGCAGGCAGCCTGACCCCAACATGCTGTCACTGCTACCTAGGCTTACACCTGAGGAGACTCAAGCACTGGGTATCCATAGCTACAGCGACAAGGATCTGTACTCCACACCCACAGGGTCCAGAGTCCAACATAGGCCAGCAGCTACCACCAAGACAGATGAAGGGGCCCCTCCTGCAAAGAATGACCTCAAGTACCCCTTCCCTAAGTTTGATGCTTCTGATGTTGAGATGTTCCTCATTGAAGCCATGAACTGGCTGTGACATAATGGGGTGGCAGATCACAAGACCATGATCAACTACACTGTGAGTCATATGGAAGGCACAGCACGAGAGTGGTGGAAGGCCAAGCTCAGGACTGACAGGAATCAGCAGGGCCGGCTCTTCCACAACTGGGACTTCTTCACACTCAGGTTGCAAGAACAGTACAGTCGTTGTAATGAAAGGTTGGACACTTATAACAAGTTACAGGGCCTCAAGATGGAGAGTGATGCTCCAGGAGCAGCTACCTGCCATGTAGAGCACTTCCAGGACCTGGAAAGCCAGGCCAACATTAATTATAATGAACTCATTGTGTTCCTATTCAGGAACAGCCTCACTCGCAGTCTCCAAGAGAAGTTCAGGAGGATCCCTCCAGAGGATCCCTGGAACTGGTACAGGGAGGTCAAGGCCATTGACAAGAGTTGTATTGCCACCCACCCTGGCACCCCTACTTGGAGCAGGCTGGACACTAGCGAGCAAGGCTCAATCAGGACAGGACCCAGTACAGCCCCTACGAGGACAACAGGAGCTAGTGCAGGAGCCCTGTGGCCTAGGGCTATTGGAGGCATGAGCACACCGCCTCAACCTGCAGCAACAGAGGGTCAACCAGGCAATCACATTGGTATCAGGCCTCTACCACCACACTGTTGGAATATACAGTCACTCGCGTTTTCGTCTTTGGAACAATCTGTTAGATTGTAGAGGTTATTGAGATAGCTACTCGTCTTTGTGTAAGGCACTGGTGTAGGTTCCAGGGCTGTGGTTGAGGTTCCACCTGTGATTTAGGTGTTGCAGGGTCAGTGATGGTGCTGACCTGATGTTACTGAGGCTCCTTCAACTCCTGAAGCTTGCACACTATACTATGTAATTGCAACTACCTGTATTGTGATTGTTACAATGCTTGAAAGACTGACACTGAAAGATAAAGATGGTAAAGACTAGAGTGGATGAGGATCCACTCATCTGATGTTGAGGAGCCCTCCCACATATACAGGCATTACCTCCTGGGTGAGTCTTACTCCTCGAGCTCCTGACTTGAGGAGGCACCTTGCCTCCAGGGTGAGCTCATCTACCTAGTGAGCCTTCCCCTACACCTCCTGAGTACCCCTATCCTCGGCACTCCAGCTCTGGGCCCACTCATACCTCCTGGCCTGCAGATAGTGAGGCCCAAGCTCTCCTTGTGAAAGGCCCCTTATTTCCTATATGTCCTACCCCTGCATGGAGCCTCCTACACCAGTCCTACTTATCTAATGCCCCTTCCTCACCTGTGCCCTTCGTCTTGGTGTGAATCACTGGATGTCTACATGCCTGCATGCGGTAGAGTCTGAGATCGAGTTTAAGGGGCCCTTATCCTCGATTTCGCGTACTCAGGCACTAGGCCTGTGTGTGCCCTGCAACAGTTTCTTCCCCAGGATCCCTGAACCGGCAGCAGTAACTCCATTACCGGTTCACTCCTTCCATCACACACCTGGTGCAGAAGCTCCCAGCGACAGGGACCCCCACTACCTTTGGTAGCGGTGTCTGCCATATCTGTCAAGGAACAGGGCATTGGTCCTATAACTGCCCCAATAAGAACACTGGAACAGCCCTAACCAGGCCCAGTGGTCCTCAAGTAGCAGCTCACCCAGTGGTGGAGGAGCTTCACAAGGAACAAGACAACCTGGAGGATCAACCCCTACAGGAAGAGGAGTTGGACCTAGGCAAGTACAGGCAGGAGCCTGAAGAGAGCCAAGGTGACCAGGGAAATGAGCTTGGGGAGATGCAGTGATGGCCTGCATTGCCTTGGAGCCCACCTTGCCATCCCAATGTATATATCAAGACTGTAAGTACTGCTTCTCCACCACCAGCACTTCTCAAGCAACAGTGCTTGAGCTCAAAAGATCCATCAACGGCCATCAAGCTTGCATCCTTGCTGACACAGGTGCTGGACTGTCCATATTATCTCAAGAGTCAGTTCAAAGGCATCAAGTAACTACAAAAAACATAAAGACAAAGGAGGTACATGGTGTAACTGGCCATAAACTTGCAATCACAAGTAGTGCCAACATAGCCATGGAAGTAGGGGGCCAGCCACTAGGAAACCTCAAGGTACCAGTGGCCCAGGCCTTGGATTATGACCTAATCCTGGGCTTTGATGAGCTCAAAAGGTGGAAACTGAGGATTGATTGGGATACTGGGCAAGTGGAATTCAAGTTGTGTCCAGGGAATGCTAAATTGAGTTTAAGGCCACCTTATCCTTGATTTTGGCAACCACCGGTGCCACACAGTCATGAGTTTGTCTTGGCTACTCAATTGATCAAGGCTGCATTGCACAATGGGCCTATAGGATTCATGCTAATGGAGGCCCTTCTCAGCTTGCCACCAGCTTTGGTTTTGTGCCCACACACAATGATTGTGGTGTGGAAATGGAGGTGGAGCCTGAGACCCCAATCCAAATGGAGGTACTGGCTCCATATAAGCACCTCAAAGGGGTCTTTTGCAAGGTAGAAGCTGATAAGATGCCCCCTCACACTGATCAAGACCTGCACATTGAGCTGGTACCAGGAGGGAAACCCCCTCAGGGTCCAAAGTACCTCAAGGGACCCAAAGAGATTGCAGAGCATAGGAAGTACCTTGAGGAGAACCTCAAGAAGGGCTTTATCAGGCCCTCAAAGAGCCCTGCATGCTCACCAGTGTTCTTCATACCAAAGAAGGATGGAGGCCTACAACTGTGCATAGACTATTGAGGGCTCAATGAGGTTACAGTCAAGAATCACACTCCACTACTGCTCATTGAGGAGCAGCTGTTCCTACTCTGGCAGGCCACCATCTATATGAAGCTGGATCTCAAAGCAGTGTACAACCTGGTGTGTATCTCTCTGGGAGACAATTGGAAAACAGCCTTTGGCACACAACTGGGCCTCTACAAGTACCTTGTGATGCTGTTTGGGCTAGCAAATGCTCCAGCTCAATTTCAGCCACTATTAAACCACATATATCATGTTATCATTGGTATCTATGTGGTGGTGTACCTTGATGACTTCCTCATCTTCAGTAACAGTGAGGTGGAGCATGTTGCACATGTACAAGAGGTGTTGCAACAATTACAGGAGAACCAGCGATTCACAAAGTTGTCCAAGTGCACTTTCCACACCAATACTGTGGAGTTCCTGGGGTACATCATCAAGCCAACTGGCATTGAAATGGACCCTGAGAAGGTATGAGTGATCAAGGAGTGGCCTATGCTGGAGAGCATACACAATATCCTGTGCTTCCTGGGTTTTGCAAACTTCTACAGGCGGTTCATTGCAAACTTTGCTAGGATTGCTAGGCCCTTGACATCACTGGTCAAGCCAGTGGAGAGGTTCAAGAAACTACAGCTCAATGAGGAGGCCCAGGGGGCTTTCTACAAGCTGATTGAAGCCTTCACCACTGCAGGGGTCTTACAACACTTCCAGTATGACAAGCCCACACATTTGGAGACTGATGCAAGTGATTTTGCAATTGCAGGCATGCTCAAGCAAGAGCACAAGCACCAATGGCACCCCATTGCCTAGTACTCAAGGAAGATGACATTGGTGGAGTGCAACTATGAGATACATGATAAGGAGCTGCTTGCCATAGTCACCCATCTATGTCAGTGGTGCCACATGCTTGCAGGTCTCCCAACCCAGTTGGTAATCCTCACTGATCACAAGGCCCTCAAATACTTCAAGTTGCAGTGTCAGATCACAGGCAGGCAAGCAAGATGGGCTGTATTGCTGGCAGATTTTGACTTCATACTCCAATATTGGCATGGAGACAAGGCCAGTGAGCCTGATGCCCTTACTTGCTGACAGGATATGCAGCCCATAGGTGAGGAGATGGAACACAATGTTTGGCAATTATTGCTGGCAAGGGTTTTTGCACCAGAAGCCAAAATTGAGGATAAGGAGCCCTTATACTCAATTTCAGACATGTGATGGCAATGCAGCCATGGCAGATATTGCAAATGGTTGCCTTGAACAGCTAGCTCACACCTTCCAACCCCTGGACCAGGAGCTCATAACAATGCATAAAGCTCAACGTTTTGAGGACAAGGACAGCCTGTGGTACCATGAAGGAAGGCTAGTGATCCCCCAGGTCACACTACCAGGAAGACAAGGCTGTGGCAACATGCAGGGAGCAGCTCAGGTGAGGGAAGGCTCTCTCTCTGTGGAGCACTTGTGATATATGGTCACGTCACAATGACATGATGGAGCTACTGCTGGCCATGGAGGCAGGGATGCCACCCTGGAGCTAGTATGACACCACTATTGGTGGCCAGGAATGAGAGCCTGGGTAGCAGACTATGTAGTGAGCTGCCCTGTATGTGCTTGATACAAGACCCTGCACCACAAGCCCTATGGCTTACTGCAGCCACTGACCACTCCTGAGTGGCCCTGGGGCTCAATATCCATGGACTTCATCAAGGGCCTACTGCCATCCAATGGGTATGACTCCATACTTGTCATGGTTGACTGTCTCACAAAGTTAGCTATCCTAGCTCCCACCTACAAGACAGCCACCTCACAAAACACTGCAGAGCTGTTCAGGGCCCATGTGATGAAGCAATTTGGAGCCCTGGACCACATTGTCTCTGACAGAGGCTGGCAGTTCATCTCAGCAACCTGGAGGAGGTTCACAGAGGCCCTACTCATCAAGCACGTGCTCAGTATGGCTTATCATCCACAAACTGATGGTCAGACAGAGAGGGTGAACCAAGTGGTTGAGCAGTATCTGCAAATGTAATGCAACTACAAGCAGGATGATTGGGAGGGCCTGTTACCAATGGCAGAGTTTGTGTACAACAATGCAGTGCATAGCAGTATAGGAGTATCCCCCTTCTTTGCCTGCTACAGGTGGAATCCTAGAATGCACCTGGACCTACCCCATGCAGTGGGAGTGCTGGACCCAGCAAGGCAGGAGTTTGCATGAGGATAGCCAGTGCTCACTCCATACCTACAAGAGCAGATCAGGCAAGCTCAAGCTTGTGCAGTAGAGCAGTACAATTGCAAGCATACAGACATGGAGCTCAAGGTTGAGGCCTTGGTGTACATTAACCACTGCAACTGGAAGACCAGAAGACCCAGCCCCAAACTCAATATGAGGTTTGCAGGCCCATATCCCATAGTTGAGAGGGTAGGTTGATGAGCATACCACCTACAACTCCTGCCCAAGCTCAAGGTGCATGATGTGTTCCACATCTCAATGTTGGAGAAAGTCAAGATCAGTGCACTACCAGGCCATATGGGACACCATATACAGCCTCAAATCCATGAGGAGGACCTTGATTTTGAGGTAGAAGCCATCATGGGCAGGTGTGGTTGAGGAGCAAAACTTGAGTACAAGGTCCTGTGGAAGGGGTACCCTGAGAAGGCTGCCTCCTGGGAGCCTCACAATCACCTCAAGTGCCCTAACCTCATCCAGGAGTATGAGGACTCAGTGGGGGGAGGTGCTAACACAAGCAACTAAGGAGGAGGGCTGGGTGCAAACAGAGCTGAAATTTGTGAAGTCTAAAAGATGCAAAATCAAGGATAAGGATGCATTAAACTTGATTTCACCCAAATCAAGGATAAGGGCCACTTAAACTCAATTTCAGAGTGTGCCTAGTAGACCAGAGGAATAGGACAGGGATACTGGGTTCAGCTCACAACACGCTCAGGCTCACATTGGAAGGGAATCAAGGGAACAAATGTTGAATGCAGTTAAGGAAGCATGAGGACAAGAGGGATTGTTAGTAGTCCATGGCATATTCCGTGGACTGAGGCACAAAGAACTTGAGGTCAAGCTCAGGGAGAAGGGCAGGTACAGAGGAAGAAGGAGCCAGAGCAGGAGGAACAACAATGTCAGAAAGAGGGTCAGGAGGACCCCCAGACACAGTGATGGACACATGTGGCTGATGCTCAGAGTACAGCCACCGCCTCTGGGTCATGTACTGCACCAAAGCAGCCATGACAGGGTGGAGGAATGCCACACCCACCTCCCATACTCAATGGAGGGCAAAGTCCCAGTCCTTATGACTGCAAGGATCAAAGATGCAATCCTCACAGCAGACATTGCCCAGACCACAACCATGGGTGCAAACTAGATGGGCCTGTTTGATGCCATGCTCCCCCACTTGGAACCTCCAAGGTTTGGTGTCACCAGTGTAATGACAACCAGGGAAGGCCTGCACTGTCCTGACACACCCTACATGCCCAGACAAGTGGCAATGAGCACACTTGCTGGGGATGCAATGGTGCTCACCAAATGGATTGGTGAATGTGGAGGGGAAACATCTGGGCATAAGAAAGGGGGTTAAGGTGGAGTCAGCATGAGGTTGATGCAGGAAAAGAGAGTCTGGGGTACTTATGGAATGTCAAGGCAAGCACAGTGCTTGCAGGACCAGCTGGGCCAGGGTATGGAGCCCTCCATCAACCAAAGCATCACCAGTGCATGAGGGCAGTGGGCAGTAGGGGACCTGTGGTCCATGATCCACCATCAAGGGTAAAGGTCCCGCACAACCAAGAGCATGAGGATAGGTGCAGGAAGCTCTGCACACCATGAGGCCAGCTCAGGGAAGGTTGGTGGTTGCATGGGAGGGGGAGGACCAGGCAACCATGGAGGGGAACCAGGCAGTGACTCAGGCCTGAGGCACTGCATGGCAGGGTCAAAAATAGGGGTGGGGGCCTGTAGGACTGCATCCACCATGACATTGGCAGAGGGAGGAGGAGGCAATGGGCGCCTAAGGTCCTCCACCCAATGGGCCATAGCCTCCACTGAGGACTCCCTGAAGGCACGAGCTTCAGGGCCGATGGGGGGCTCCATAGGCATGGTGGGGCCAGCCACAAAGGAGTCTGCCAGGGGATCAGCTGGATCCAACCAATGGTGGTTGCTCAGGGGAGCAACCAGGCCTGAAGGTAGAGAAACCTCACCAGCTGGGCCAGAGCTGGGAGGTGGAGCTTGGATAGCTGGCCAAGAGCAGCACAACTTGACCACCAGCCTCTGTCGAGGAGGCTCTTCTGCTAAAGGAGCAGCAGGCATGGGGGCAAGGGCACCCAGGGAGACCTCCAACAGAGGTAAGTGGAACCCTGGGGCCACAGGCAGAGTCTGGGGAGATGCCAGGAGCTCCCCAATGGAGCCAGGCAGTGTGGAGGCATCCTCCAGCAGGAATAGAGCCTGGAGGGGCTCTGATGGACCAGGGATAGAGGCTGGAGGAGCCTCTGCACTAAGGGGGGAAGCTGGGCAAGGGGTGGATGCAGTATGCCAGCCCCCATGGCCAGTGCAACAAGAAGAGGTCTTGGAATGGCGAGGCATGATGATGCAATTGCCAGTAAGAGGAAATGGAGGATGTGGGAGGATAACACCACTGGTGGCATCCAAAAGCAGGTCTTCTGAGCAAGGCACAGGACTTCATTTGCTTCAATGGAGCTCAGCCTTGGAAGGGGGGGTAGTGTTACGGGGCACACACAGGCCTAGTGCCTGAGTACATGAAATTGAGGATAAACAGGGTCTTAACCTTGATTTTGGCAAAACCAAGGATAAGGGCCCCTTAAACTCAATTTCGGACTCTACCACATGCAGGCATGTGGACTTCCAGTGAATCACACCAAGACGAGGGGCACAGGCAAAGAGGGGGCATTAGCTCAGTAGGGCTGGTATAGGAGGCTCCACGCAGGGGGTAGGACATATAGGAATAAGGGGTTTTCACAAGGAGAGCTTGGGCCTCGCCATATGCAGGTCCAGGATATTGGAAGGAGTGAACCAGTAATGGGGTTACCACTACCAGTTCAGGGATCCTGGGGAAAAAACCACTGATCAGCTAAGGCAAAGACAAGTAGCTATCTTGACAGTGCCTTCCCTATATCAGAGGGGCTTGTAGAGCTAAGTCTGAGGATATTTCAGCCTAGATACACTCTGTATGTAGAGGATATCAGAAGTCACAGTAGGGATCAAGGAGCAACTACCAATGTAGGCAACTTGCTCATGCAGGAGGAGAGAAGAAGAAGAAGAGAAGAGCAGACCTTGCTATGCCAGGATATGGGAACTAGTTTGAATGACTTTCTGCAACTGTATCTACCTGTGAGTTGATGTATATATGTGTTTTCCTGTGATGGCAATGCATTCTCAAAGTTGGCTATGTTGTTGCTATATCAAAGGCATGATACCTGTGTAGGATCCTGAAGAGTATGGAGCAATGTTTGGGATCTTGAGTAGAGACAGTGAAACATTATGGGAGCTTAGCTTGAACATGTGTATGTTGCACATATATGCTATCTTTCCCTATCATGGAGGAGTGTGTTCCTATCTTTGCCAATATATATGGTCCACACTCATCTGACACAAATTATGTCTCAGAGATATGGGTCCGAGGTCCCTGCAATTGTGGAGTAATAGCCAAAACTGGGTAAATGTAGCCTTTAACTGGATGTGGGGGTCCCAAGATTGGACTTTTCTTGATATGATGTGGTTTAACAGTGTGGAAATAATTTTGAGGAATATTGACATGTCTTGGATGCCTGTGTTGGACCTCCACAATCTAACAGATTGTTCTGAAGTCAAAAACGTGAGTGACTGTATATTACAACACAGGAGGCATGAGCGGGCCCGGAGCTCGGGTACTGAGGATAGGGGCACTTAGGAGGCAAGGGTGATGGCTTGCTGTGCAGATGAGCTCACCCTGGAGGAGAGGTGCCTCCCCAAGCCAGGTGCTCGAGGAGTAGGGATTACCCAGGAGGTGATGCCTATATATGTCATGGTCTTTCTCATCACCAGACAAGTGGATCCTCATCCACTGTAGTCTTACCATCTTTATCATTCAGTATCAGTCTTTCAAGCATTGTAATGATTGCAATACAGGTAGTTGTGATTACTTATTATTGTGTGCAAGCTCCAATAGTTGAAGGAGCCTTAGCAACATCAGGTCAGCACCATCACTGACCCTGCAACACCTACATCACAGGCAGAACCCCAACCACAGCCCTGGAACCTACACCAGTGCCTTATACAGCATTAGTGAGGGTCTTACACTCACTCAACACACTCCAATTGCCAACTAGCACACCCTTGGGAGTTGGAGTATAACCATATTACCTCACTTGAACATGCTGCATGGCCTCTGGATGGGATGCTAACAGGGTTAACCTATATTGAGTTTAAGGAGGCCTTAAACTCGATTTTGACCAAAAAGAGGATAAGGCCCCCTTAACCTCAATTTTGCACACATGTATTTTGGGTCTGGATAGCTGGACCTTGCCACTCTCTCAATATTGGCCTCACCCTGACATGTAGCTGCTTGTGGTTTCCAGAACCTACGGTCCTGACATTACATGTGACCTACCCCTGTTGGTTGATGCCATCAGCATGCCCCCTCAAGCCCCTTGCCTCCAGACCAATGAGGTTGAGACCAATGAAGACTCAACCACAGCCCCTCCACAGGATTCCATGCCAGGCAAAGCAACCCTTGTGGAAGTGGTCCAATTGCTTCAACAGGAGGCCCAAGCCTGCCAGGAAATGAGGGACCTTCTGTGGCTCCTCCTCCAGATGATGGTTGAATCCATGGTCCCCCCACTCCTGGTGCCAGAGCCCACTCCCTTCACACAGGTAAACACCCCAGCCAATCCTCCCAAGAATGGGGAATTCCACATCATCACCCTGGAATGGGATGGGTCTGTCAGGGCTGAGTCCAGATATTGAGTATATTGAGCTTGAGGATTGAGTGTCCAAGTTTGCATAATTGAAATTGAGGATAAATGGGGCCTTAACCTCAATTTGGGTGAAATTGAGTTTAAGGGCTGCTTAAACTCAGTATCAGCTAGCCCTGTTGGCACCCCATTCAGAGGTCACTTGGCACATTCACCTGTACTGATACACTGCTAATACAATATGCACACTTAGTGTCAAGGGTGTGCTAATTGACACTTGAGTGTGTGTGCACAAGTATCCTAATATGTTGCAATGACCTGTATTGTGACTACTATCAGGGTTGGAGGCCTGATATTCAGGATACTGGCTTTGAGGATTGAGTGTCCAAATACGTGTGCTTGAAATTGAGGATAAATGGGGTCTTAACCTCGATTTGGGTGAAATCGAGTTTAATGGCTCCTTAAGCTTGATACTGGCTAACCCTGTTGGCACCCCGTCCAGAGGTTGTGCAGCACATTCACTTAACTAATATGATGTACACACCCAAAACCAAGGGTGCACTGGTTGGTATTTGAGTGTATCTGTGAGAGTGTAAGACACTCATACTGATATGTAAAGGCACTGCTGTAGGTTCCAGGGCTGCAGTTGAGGTTCTGCCTGTGATGTAGGTGTTTCAGGGTCAGTGATGGTGCTGACCTGATGTTGTTGAGGCTCCTTTGACAACTGGAGCTCACACACAATACTAATGAGTTGCAACCACATGTATTGTGACTGCTTACAATGACTGAGTACTGAAAAGACTGAAACTACTTGGTAAAGATGGTAAAGACTAGAGTGGATGAGGATCCACTTGTTTTGATGTTGAAGAAGACCACAACATATATAGACATTGCCTCCTGGGCAAGCCCTACTCCTCGAGCTCCTGGCTTCAGGCACTCACATCCAGGGTGTGCTCGTCTCCCTAGCGAGCCCTCCTCCTCGCCTCCTGAGTACCCCTATCCTTGGTACTCAAGTTCTGGGCCCACTCATGCCTCCTGAACATGCAGATGGCGAGGCCCAAGCTCTCCTTGTGAAAACCCCTAACTCCTATATCTCCTAACCCCCTCATGTGCCCTCTTACACCAGCACCACTGAGCTTGTGCCATCCCCATGCCTGTGCCCTTCCTTGTGGTCCAGCTTGCATTGTGCCTACATGCCCATGGGTGGTAAAGCCGATATCAAGGTTAAGGAGCCATTAAACTCGATTTCACCCAAATCGAGGTTAAGACCCCATTTATCCTCAATTTCAAGCACATGTATTTGGACACTCAATCCTCAAAGCCAGTATACTGAATATCAGGCCTGCAACCCTGACAGTAGTCACAATACAGGTCATTGCAACATATTAGGATTGTGTCTAGCTCCAGTAGATGTAGGAGCCTTAGCAACATCAGGTCAGCACCACCACTGACCCTGCAACACCTACATCACAGGCAGAACCACAACCACATCCCTGGAACCTCCACAAGTGCCATTTACAGATCATTACAAGTGTCTTACATGATCACCAACATGCTCAGGTACCATTTAGTACACCCTTGGTATCAGGTGTGTACATTGTTTTGGCTAAGTGAACGTTCCATGCAACTTCTGCATGGGGTGCCAACAGGGTTAGCCAATATTGAGGTTAAGGAGCCCTTAAACTCAATTTCACCCAAATCAAGGTTAAGCCCCTTGTCAGGGTTGAGGCCAATATGGAGGGAGCAGCGAGGTCCGGCTATCCAGATCCAAAATATGCATGTGTGAATTCGAGGTTAAGGGGGCCTTAAACTTGATATCAGTTAACCATGTTGGCACCCCATCCAGCGGTCATGTGGCATGTTCAAGTGAAGTACTACAATTATACACCCAACTCCCAAGGGTGCACTAGTTGGCAATTGGAGTGTGTTGAGCAAGTGTAAGACCATCACAATGGCTATGTAAGGCACTGGTGAAGGTTCCAGGGCCACAGTTGAGGTTCCGCCTGTGATGGAGGTGTCACAGGGTCAGTGATGGTGCTGACCTGATGTTGCTAAGGCTCCTTCAACTATTGGAGCTTGCACATGATGCTAAGTAAATGCAACTACCTGTATTGCAATCGTTGATAGGGTTCAAAGACTGATACTGAACAGTAAAGATGGTAAAGACTAGAGTGGATGAGGATCCACTTGTCTGATGATGAAGAGCCCCACATATATAGGCATCACCTCCTGGGTGAGCCTTACTCCTCAAGCCAGGGGCTTGAGGAGGCACCTCGCCTCCAGGGCGAGCTCATCTACATAGTGAATCTTCCCCCTTTGCTTCCTGAATACCCCTATCCTTGGTACTCAAGCTCCGAGCCCACTCATGCCTCCTGGGCCTGCAGATAGCAAGGCCCAAGCTCTCCTTGTGAAAGACCCCTTATTTCCTGTATGTCCTACCCATGCATGGAGCCTCCTACACCAGTCCTACTGAGTTAATGCCCCCTCTTTGCCTGTGCCCTTTGTCTTGGTGTGAATTGCCAGACGTCCACATGCCTGCACATGGTAGAGTCCGAAATTGAGGTTAAGACCCTGTTGTTGGATTATACAGTCACTCATGTTTTCGACTGCGGAATGATCTGTTAGATTGTGGAGGTCCAACACAGGCAACTAGGACACATCAATATTCCTCAAAATTATTTTAATGTTGTTAGACCATGTCATGTCAAGAAAAGTCCAATTATGGGACCCCACATCCAGCTACAGGAAACATTTACCTGGTTTCGGCTATTACTCCACAATTGCAGGGATCCTGGACCCATATCTCTGAGACACAATTTGTGTTGGATGAGTGTGGACCATATATATTGGCAAAGAAAGGAACACACTCCTCCATGATAGGAAAGATAGTGTATATACTCAACATACACATGCTCAAGATAAGCTCCCATAACAATCCACTGTCTCTACTCAAGATCCCAAATGATGCTCCATACTCTTCAGGATCCTACACAGGTATCATGCCTTTGATATAGCAACAACATAGCCAACTTTGAGAATGCATTGCCATCACAGGAAAACACAAATATATACATCAACTCACATGTAGATACAGCTGGAGAAAGTCATTCAAACTAGTTCCCACATCCTGGCATAGCAAGGTCTGCTCTTCTCTTCTTCTTCTTCTCTCCTCCTGCATGAGCAAGTTGCCTACATTGGTAGTTGCTCCTTGATCCCTACTGTGACTTCTGATATCCTCTACATACAGAGTGTATCTAGGCTGAAATATCCTCAGACTTAGCTCTACAAGCCCCTCTGATATAGGGAAGGCACTGTCAAGATAGCTACTCATCTATGCCTTAGTTGATCAGTGGTTTCTTCCCCAGGATCCCTGGTCCGGCAGTGGTAACCCCATTACTGGTTCACTCCTTCCAATACCTGTTTATCCTCAATTTCGCGTACTCAGGCACTAGGCCTGTGTGCGCTCTGTAACACCCCTGTCTATCCTTGATTTTGCACCTGCGTATTTGGACACTTGGTTTTCAAAGCCAGTATACTTGATATCAGGCCTCCAACCCTGACAATTGTCAACCTTGAGAAGGCATAGCCATCAATGGAAAACACATATATACATCAATTTACATGTAGATACAGTTGCAGAAAGTCATTCAAACTAGTTCCCACATCCTTGCATAGCAAGGTCTGTTTTTCTCTTCTTCTTCTTCTTTTCTCCTCCTCCTGCATGAGCAAGTTGCCTATGTTGGTAATTGCTTCTCAATCCCTACTGCAACCTTCTGATATCCTCTACATATGGAGTGTATCTAAGCTGAAATATCCTCAGACTTGGCTCTACAAGCCCCTCCAATATAGGGAAGGCACAGTCAAGATAGCTACTTGTCTTGCCTTAGCTGTTCAGTGGTTTCCCTTTGCCCTGGATCCCTGAACTGGTGATGGTAGCCCCATTCCCAGTTCAGTTCTTCCAATAGAAGCAAGTCCATCCAAGAGTTCAGGGGTATGCCTGCAGGGGTCCTGGATTGAGGGTGCCATTGGGACAGTACTGCAGCCACCACTGTATTGTTGGCATCCATCTCAAGGACAGTGTCCAGGTTGGGGGAAAAATGCTTGAGGATGGGCACCTTAGTAAATGCTTTCTTGAGTGCATGGAAAGCAGCAAGGGCCACAGGGGTTAGCTCCACCCATCCTGATGGGGAACCCTTAAGCATGTCCATGAGGGGGGCCACCATGTGGGAGTAGTGGTGAATGAATTGGCAGTAGAAGTTTGCAAAACCCAGGAATACCTGGATCTGCCTGATGGACTTGGGCAGCAGCCATTTGACCATGGTCTGAACCTTGGTGGGGTCCATCACAATCCCATGTGGGGTCACAATGTAGCTGAGGAATTCCACCTCCATAATGTGGAACTCGCACTTGTCCAGTGAACAGTACAGATGGTTCTGGCACAACCAGTCAAGGACCACTGTGACATGATGGGGGTGGTCTGTTGGAGTCTTGGAAAAAACCAGGATGTCATCCAGGTACACAATCATGGTGAAATCGAGGAGATCCACCAGGACATGATTCATCAACCATTGGAAGGTCGATGGGGCATTACATAGCCCAAAAGGCATGACCAGGTACTCAAAACTACCATACTGTGTGCGGAATATTGGAAGGAGTGAACTGGCAATGGAGTTACTGCTACCAGTTCAGGGATCCAGGAAAAGGGGAAACCACTGATCAGCTAAGGCAAGACAAGTGGCTATCTCAACTATGCCTTCCCTATATCAGAGGGGCTTGTAGAGCTAAGTCTGAGGATATATCAGCTTAGATACACTCTGTATGTAGAGGATATCAGGGGTTGCAATAGGGATTGAGAAGCAACTATCAATGTAGGCAACTTGCTCATGCAGGAGGAGGAGAGAGGAAGAAGAAGAGAAGAGCAGACCTTGCTATGCAAGGATGTGGGAACTAGTTCAAATGACTTTCTGCAACTGTATCTACATGTGAGTTGATGTATATATGTGTTTTCCTGTGATGGCAATGCCTTCTCAAAGTTGGCTATGTTGTTGCTATATCAAGGGCATGGTACCTGTGTAGGGTCCTGAAGAGTATGAAGCATCATTTGGGATCTTGGGTAGAGACGGTGAGCATTTAGAAGCTTATCTTGCACATGTGTTGCATATATACATTATCTTTCCCTATCACAGAGGAGTGTGTTCCTATCTTTCCAAAATATGTGGTCCACATTCATCTGCCACAAATTGTGTCTCAGAGATATTGATCAGAGGTCCCCACAATCATGGAGTAATAGCCAAAACCAGGTAAATGTAGTCTGTAACCTGATGTGGGGGTCCAAAATTGGACTTTTCTTGACACAACATGGCCTAACAGTGTGGAAATAATTTTGAGGAATATTGACGCATCCTGGTTGCCTGTGTTGGACCTCCACAATCTAACAGATTGTTCCAAAGTCGAAAACGCAAGTGACTGTATATTCAAACAGCATCAATATTCCTCAAAATTATTTTCCCACTGTTAGACCACATTGCATCAAGAAAAGTCCAATTTTGGGACCCCACATCCAGCTACAGGCAACATTTACCCAATTTTGACTATTACACCACAATTGTGGGGACCCGAGACCCATATCTCTGAGACACAATTTGTGTCAGATGAGTGTGGACCATATCTATTGAAAAGATAGGAACACACTCCTCTGTGATAGGGAAAGATAGCATATATACGCAACATACACACACTCAAGGAGAGCTCCCATAATGATTCACTGTCTCTACTCAGGATCCCAAACAATGCTCCATACTCTTCAGGATCCTACACAGGTATCACACCTTCAATATACCGACAACATAGCCAACTTGGAAAGGGCATTGCCATCACAGGAAAACACATATATACATTGACGTACATGTAGATACAGTTGCAGAAAGTCATTCAAACTAGTTCCCACTTCCTCACATAGCAAGGTCTGTTCTTCTCTTCTTTTCTCTTCTTCTACTCTCCTCCTCCTGTGTGAGCAAGTTGCCTACATTGATAATTGCTTCTCAATCCCTACTTCAACCCCTGATATCCCCTACATATGGAGTGTATCACTGAAATATCCTCAGACCTAGCTCTACAAGCCCCTCTGATATATGGAAGGCATAGTTGAGATAGCTACTCACCTTTGCCTTAGGTAATCAGTGGTTTCCGCTTCTCCAGGATCCCTGATCTGGTAGTGGTAACTCCATTTCCAGTTCACTCCTTCCAATACTAATTGCCAAGGTGTCACAGGGCGCACACAGGCCTAGTGCCTGAGCACATGAAATTGAGGATAAACAGGGTCTTAACCTCGATTTTGGGCTCAAACAAGTGCAGGTGAGTGGGCTTCCAGTGAATCACACCCAGACCAGGGGCACAGGCAAAGAGGGGGGCATTAGCTCAGTATGGCTGGTGTAGGAGGCTCCATGCAGTGGGTAGGACATATAGGAAGTAAGGGGCTTGCACTAGGAGAGCTTGGGCCTTGCTATCTGCAGGCCCAGGAGGCACAAGCAGGCCTGGAGCTTGAGTACCAAGGATAGGGGTACTTAGGAGGCAAGGGCAATGGCTGCTATGTAGATGGGCCTGCCCTGGAGGAGGGATGCCTCCTCAAACCAGGAGCTTGAGGAGTAGGGATTACCCAGGAGGTAATGCCTATATATGTCATGGTCTTCTTTATCATCAGACAAGTGGATCCTCATCCACTCTAGTCTTTACCATCTTTAGCATTTAGTATCAGTCTACAAGTGTTATAACAATTGCAATACAGGTAGTTGCAATTACTTAGCATCATGTGCAAGCTCCAGTAGTTGAAGGAGCCCTAGCAACATCAGGTCAGCACCATCACTGATGCTGCGACACCAACATTGCAGGTGGAACCGCAACTGCGGTCCTGGAACCTACACCAGTGCCTTCATATATCTTTATGAGTGTCTTACACTTGCTCAACACGCTCCAATTGCCAACTAGTGCACCCTTGTGTCAGGGTCGAGGCCAATATCGAGGGAGCGGCAAGGTCCGGCTATCCAGACCCAAAATATGCATGTGCGAAATCGAGGTTAAGGGGGCCTTATCCTCGATTTCGCCGAGATCGAGGTTAAGACACTGTTTATTCTTGAATTCACATATCCAGGCACTAGGCCTGTGTACGCCCCATAACATCCCTCAGGTAGCAGCTCATCCCGTACTCGAGGAGCTGCCTGAGGAACAAGCAGACCCAGAGGATCAATCTCTCCAAGAAGGAGAGCTTGACCTGGGTGAATACAGGCAGGAGCCTGAAGTCAAGGAGAGCCAAGGCAACCAGGGAAACAAGCATGGGGAGATGCAGTGATGGCCTGCATCTCCCTGGAGCCCTTCTTGCCATCCCAGTGTATATATCAAGACTGCCAATATTGTTTCTCAACCATTAGTGCCTCCAAAGCTGTGGTGCTTGAGCTCAAAGGCCCAATCAAAGGCCATCAAGCCCGCATCCTAGCCAACACAGGCGCTGGACTGTCTATATTGTCTCACAAGTTCATTTGACAACATCAAGTAACTACAAAAAACATAAAAACAAGGTCAGTACTGTCAGGGTTGGGACCAATATCAAGTGTGTGGTGAGGTTCGGCTATGCAGATCCAGATACATGTGTGTGAAATCAAGGTTAAGAGGCCCTTAACCTCAATTTCAATGAAATCGAGGTTAAGAGGCCCTTATCCTCAATTTCAATGAAATCGAGTTTAAGGCCTCCTTAAACTCAATATTGGCTAACCCTGTTGGCACCCCATCCAGAGGTTGCATGGCACATTCACTTGGAGTAATATGATGGCACTCCCAACTCCCAAGGGTGCACTAGTTGGCAATTGGAGCATGTTGAGCGAGCGGAAGACCCTCACTATGGCTATGTAAGGCACTGGTGTAGGTCCCAGGGCCGCGGTTGGGGTTCTGCCTGCAATGTAGGTGCCACAGGGTCAGTGATGGTGCCGACCTGATATTCCTGATGCTCCTTCAACTCCTGGAGCTCACACACTGTACAAAGTAATTGCAACTACCTGTATTGTGATTGTGACGACAATTGAAAGACTGATACTTAAAGACAAAGATGGTAAAGTCTAGAGTGGATGAGAATCCACTCATCTGATGATGAGAAGACCTTGACATATATAGGCATTATCTCCTGGGCAAGCCTTACTCCTCAGGCTCCTGGCTTGAGGAGGCACCTCGCCTCCAGGGCAAGCTTGTCTATGTAGCAATCCTTCCCCTATGCCTCCTTAGTACCCCTATCCTCAGTACTTGAGCTCCAGGCCTGCTCAGGCCTCCTGGACCTGCAACCGGCAATGCCCCAGCTCTCCTTGTAACAACCCCTTAATTCCTATATGTCCTACCTCCTACATGGAGCCTCCTACACCAGTCCTATTGAGCTAATGCCCCTCCTTTGCCTGTGCCCCTTGTCCTGATGTGATCCACTGGAGGTTCATGTACCTGCACACAGTAGAGCTCGAAATCCAGTTTAAGAGGCCCTTATCCTCGATTTTGGGTACTCAGGCACTAGGCCTGTGTGCACCCCATAACAAGTACATGGTGTAACTGGCCATACACTCTCTATCAACAGTAGCACCAGTGTAGCCATGGAGGTAGGGGACCAGCCGCTGGGTAACCTCAAGGTACCAGTGGCTCAGGCCTCAGATTATGACCTAATCCTGGGCTTTGATGAGCTCAAGAGGTGGAAACCGAGGATGGACTGGGATACCAGGCAGGTGGAATTTGAGTTGCATCTGGGGAATGCAAAATCAAGGTTAAAGGTACCCTTAAACTCGATTTTGTCCCTATCAAGTTTAAGGCCACCTTATCCTCAATTTTGGCAACCACTGGTGCCACACAGCCACAAATTTGTAACAGCTACTCAACTGATCAGGGTGGCATTACATGATGGGCCTATAGGGTTCATGCTATTGGAAGCCTCCCCAAGCTCACTTCCAGCCTTTGGCTTTGTGCCCACAGGCAATGACTGTGGTGTGGAAATGGAGGTATAGCCTGAGGAGCTGGTGCAAAGTGAGATACTGGCCCTGTACAAGCACCTTGAGGGGGTCTTCTGTGAGGTAGAAGCCAATAAGCTACCCCCCCGACATGGACCATGACCTGCACATCAAGCTGGTACCAGGGGGAAAGCCACCCCAGGGGCCACTGTACCTCAAGGGGCCCAAGGAGATGGCAGAGCTCAGGAAGTACCTTGAGGAGAACCATGAGAAGGGCTTCATCAGGACCACAAAGAGCCCTGCCTGCTCACCAGTGCTCTTCATACCAAAGAAGGATGGTGGCCTGTGACTGTGTGTAGACTATCAAGGGCTCAACAAAGTCACAGTCAAGAATCATGTGCCACTACCACTCATCAAGGAGTAGCGATTCCTGCTCAGGCAGGCCAGAATCTATATGAAGCTGGACCTCAAGGCTTCATACAACCTGGTGCAAATTGCCCCAGGAGATGAATGGAAGACAGCATTTGGTACCCAGCTAGGCTTGTACAAGTACCTGGTAATGCCAATTGAGTTAGCCAATGCCCCTGCACAATTCCAGCCATTGGTAAACCACAAATATTGCAATATCATTGCTATCTATGTGGTGGTGTACCTCAACGACTTCCTCATCTTCAGCAACAGTGAGGAGGAGTGTTACAGGGTGCACACAGGCCTAGTGCCTGGGTACGCGAAATTGAGGATAAGGGCCCCTTACCTTGATTTCAGACTCAACTGCAGGCAGGCACATGGACTTCAGGCAAATCACACCATGACAAGTGGCATAGGTGAGGAGGGGGGCACAAACTCAGTAAGGCTCATGTAGGAGGCCCTACACAGGGGTAGTAGATGTAGGAGTAAGAAGCATTCATGAGGGAAGCTGGGGCCTTGCCATATCCAGGCCCAGGAGGCACGAGTGTGCCCCAGAGTTTGTGTGCCAAGGATAGGGGCATGCAGGAGGCGAGGAGGAGGACTCACTAGGAATACAAGCTTGTCTAAGAGGCAATTACCTGGAGCTTGAGTAGCATGGCCTGCCCAGGAGGTAGGCCTATATATGTTGTGGTCTTTCTCATCACCAGATGAGTGGATCCTTATCCACACTATTCTTTACCATCTTTACCATTCAGTATCAGTCTTTAAGCATTATAACAATCACAATACAGGTAGTTGCAATTACTTAGCATCATGTGCAAAGCTCCAGTAGTTGAAGGAGCCTTAGCAACATTAGGTAAGCACCATCACTGACCCTGCAACACCTACAACACAGGCAGAACCTCAACTGCAGCCCTGGAACCCACACCAGTGCCTTTACATAGCAACATGAGTGTCTTACACTCACACAACATGCTCCATTTGCCAACTAGTGCACCCTTGGGAGTTGGGTGTACAATTGTATTACCCCCTTGGAATGTGCCATGCAACCACTGAATGGGGTGCCAACAGGGTTAACCAATATTGAGGTTAAGGAGGCCTTAAACTCAATTTCACCCAAATTGAGGATAAGGCCCTCTTAAACTCGATTTCACACATGCATATTTTGGATCTGGATAGCCGGACCTTGCTGCTCTCTCGATATCGGCCTCAACCCTGACACAAGGCTGGCTTTTTCACAACTGGGACTTCTTCACACTCAGGCTATGGGAGCAATATAGTTGTCACATTGACAGGTTGGATGCCTACAATAGGCTACAAGGTCTCAAGATGGAGGGTGATGCTCCTGGAGTGGCTAATTGCTATGTAGAACAGTTCAGGGACCTGGAAAGTCACACCAACATTGAAGACAACAAGTTGATCATGTTCCTGTTCAGGAACAGCCTGACCTGTAGCCTACAAGAGAAGTTTAAGATGAACCCTCCAGAGGATCCTTGGAGCTGGTACAGGGAGGTTGAGGCCATAAACAGGAGTCATATCACCACCCATGTTAGCACCCCCTCCTGGAGTAGGCAGGAATTGGGCCAATGAGGCACAAGCAAGCTGGGGGGGGGGGGGGGCCAACCCAGCTACTACCAGGCCAGAGGGGGCCAGTACAGGTGTATCCTGGTCCAGGACTGCCAGTGGAATTAGCACCCCGGCTTGACCAGCTACATCAGAAGGCTGGCTAGGCAATTGCTCTGATGGTAGACTCCTACCACCACACCTAGCCCAGAAGCTCCTGGTGGCAGGTGCAGCTACTATCTTTGGTAGCAATGTCTGCTGTATTTGCAAGGGAACAGGCCATTGGTCTTACAATTGCCCTAGTAGGAGTGCAGGAGCAGCCCCTCCTAGACCTAGTGGGCCCCAAGTGGTTGCCCATCCCATACTTGAGGAGCTGTCTGAGGAACAGATGGAGTAGGGTGAGGTGGAGCAACCTCCTGATGAGGCAGAGCTTGACCTGGGTAAATACAGGCAGGAGCCTGAGGGCAAGGGAAGCCAAGGCGACCAGGGAAATGAGCATGGGGAGATGCAGTGATGGCCTGCATTGCCCTTGAACCCTCCTTGCCATCTCAGTGTATATATCAAGAGTGTCAATACTGCTTCTCAACCATGACTGGTGCTAAGGCAGTGGTGCTTGAGCTCAAAGGATCAATTGAAGGCCATCAAACTTGTATCCTCACTGACACTGGCACTGGACTGTCTATATTGTCTCAAGAGTTCATTCAATGACATCAAGTAACCACAAAAAACATAAAACCAAGGTCAGTACATGGAATAACTGGGTACATGCTCACTATCAACAGTAGTGACACTGTAGCCATGGAGGTAGGGGGCCAGCCACTGGGTAGCCTTGAGGTACCAGTGGCCCAGGCCTCCAATTATGACCTAATACTGGGCTTTGACAAGCTCAAAAGGTGGAAACCAAGGATTGACTGGGGTACTGGCCAAGTGAAATTTGAGTTGCATCCAGGAAAAGTGAAATCAAGGTTAAAGGTACCCTTAAACTTGATTTCAACCAAATTGAGTTTAAGGCTGCCATATCCTTGATTTTGGCAACCACTGGTGCCACATGGACATAAATTTGTCTCAGCTACTCAGTTGATCAAGGCTGCATTGCACAATGGACCTATAGGAGTCATGCTACTGGAAGCTCCACCAAGCTTGCTACCAGCCTTTGGTTTTGTGTCCACTGGCAATGATTGTGGTGTTGAGATGGAGGTAGAGCCTGAGGAGCCAGTGCAAAGGGAGATACCAGCCCCGTGTCAGGGTTCGGACCGATATTGAGCATGTGACAAGTTTTGGCTATGCAGATCCAATTATGCATGTGTGAAATCGAGTTTAAGGCCTCCTTAAACTCGACATTGGTTAACCCTGTTGCCACCCCATCCAGAGGTTGCATGGCATGTTCACTTGGGGTATTATGATAGCACTCCCAACTCCCAAGGGTGTGCTAGTTGGAAATTGGATCATGTTGAGCAAGTGTAAGACCCCCGCTACTGCTGTGTAAGGCACTGGTGTAGGTTCCAGGGCTGCAGTTGAGGTTCCACCTGTGATGTAGGTGTTGCAGGGTCAGTGATGGTGCTAACCTAATGTTGCTAAGGCTCCTTCAACTACTGGAGCTTTGCACATGATGCTAAGTAATTGCAACTACCTGTATTGCAATCATGATGATGCTTGAAAGACTGATACTAACAGATAAAGATGGTAAAGACTAGAGTGGATGAGGATCCACTCATCTGATGATGAACAGGACTTTGACATATATAGGCCTACCTCTGGGGTAGGCCATGCTCCTTGAGCTCCTGGCTCGAGGCACCTGCCTCCAGGGCAGGCTCTGCTGCTTAGTGAGCCCTCCTCATGCCCCTATCCTCAGCACTTGAGCTCCAGGCCTGCTCAGGCCTCCTGGACCTGCAACTGGCGATGCCCCAGCTCTCCTCATGAAAACCCCTTAATTCCTATATGTCCTACCTCCTACTTGGGGCCTCCTACACCAGCCCTACCAAGCTAATGCCCCTCCTTCACCTGTGCCCCTTGTCCTGATGTGCTCCACTGGAGGTTCATGTACCTGCATGCAGTAGAGCTCGAAATCGAGTTTAAGGGGCCCTTATCCTCAATTTCGCGTACTCAGGCACTAGACCTGTGTGCGCTCTGTAACACTACCCCCCCTTCCAAGGCTGAGCTCCATCGAGGCAAATGAAGTCCTGCACCTGGCCTACAAGACCAACATTTGGATGCCACCAGTGGTGCTTTCCTCCCACCTTCTCCTCATTGCCCCTTGACAATTGCATCATCATGCCTTGTCCCTCCAGCTCCTCTTCACGGCACTCAGCCCACAAGGGCTGCCACACTGCTGCACCATCCTCCCCTCCAGCACCTGTTCCAGGCCCCTTGTCTTCACCGGCGCCTGTTGCAGGCTCTTCAGGGCCCTTTTCCTTCTGGAGGAGGCCTCTCCCCCTCCTTTTCTTCTCGAGGAGGCCCTGGTACCTCCTTGTACTCTGCCCCTGGTGCCAGGGGCCCACCTTCCTCTCCTGGTGGGGCCCCTTGAGGCCCCTGCCCCCCTGCCAGCTGCTCCTGTGGCAGAAGAGCCTCCTCAATGGAGGCTGGTGGTCAAGCTGCATTGCCCTCAGTCAACAGCTGCCCCTTCTTCTCCTCCTGCCAGCTCTGACCCAGCTTGGAGGAGCTCTCAACCTACGGGCTTGGTTGCTCCCTTGAGCAATCATCGCCACCTGGATCCTGAGGATCCATTGGTGAATGTCTTTGAGGCAGGGCCTACTGTTCCGCTAGGGCCCTCCACTGGTCCTGAAGCTTGTGCCTTCAGGGAGACTTCTGCAGAGGCAATGGCCCATTGGGAGGAGGAGCTTCATCACCCTCTTCCTCCTCCTCCAACTGCTGATGCTGTGGTGGATGGGGTCCTGCGCCCTTCCACCCCCATCTTTGACACCGCCATGCAGCATCTCATGCCTGAGTCGCTGCCTGGCTCTCCTCCTCGGTCCCCAGGACCTCCTCCACCAATCTGCCCCCCCACATTCTCCAAGCTCGCCTCCTGGAGTGCAGAGCTGCCAGCACCCATCCTCCTACTGCTGGTGGCTCAAGGCCTATATCCTTGCTGGTGGGTGATTGAGTGAGGTTCCCCTGCAGCTTACTGGCTCCATGCCATGGTAATGCTGCATCTGACTGAGGGATGCATGCCATGGCCTAGCTGGTCTTGTGAGCACTGTGCTTGCCTTGACATTCTGTAAGTACCTTCCCCTGCCCCCTTGTAGCCTTACTGCCCTTACTAACCTACTCATTTTCCACCAGCTGCTTCCCATTGGCTTTTGCGAGCCCTTTTGGCACCCACCTGTGTGTGCCTAGCAAGTGCACACATTGCCACTTGTCAGGGCACGTTGGGTGCACACACACTGTCCATGCTTTCCCTGGGAAGTGCTACACCAGGGATGCTGAGCCCTGGCATTTCCAGGTGGGTGACCATGGGGTGGAAAGGGCCCACCTTGTCCTTCCTCAAGGTTGCAGTCTGGGCAAGGTCCACTGCAAGGACCACGTTTTTGATCCTTGTGGGCACAAGGACTGGGACTTTGCCCTTCATCAAGTGTGGGAACTCAACACTGACTGGTTGCACCCAGTCATGGCTGCCCTCATGCAGTACATGACCTGTCGTCATTGCTTGTACTCCAAGCAGCAGCCTCATGAGTCTGTGACCACTTCGGGGGGTCCTCCTGCCCCTTCTTCTTCTACCATCACTCCTCCTCCACCCAAACTCAACCTTGAGTTCTTTGTCCCTCAGTCCACAGAATATGCTGTGGACTACTAACTTTTCTCCATGTCCTCAAGGTTCCCACAAATGCAATCCTGACCCTTGAATCCCTGCTGGTGCAAGCCTGAGTGTGACATGAGCTGGTCACAAGGGGGTTTCAATTCTTCTGGGTTTTCAAAACCCAAAGAACTTGCATCTTGACACCCCAATTTTTGTGGCCAAAGCTCAGATGCAAGACAGAAACCGTGATCAATTTAATGGCCAAAAGAGGTTGAATTTATGTTAGAGTTGGGTTCAACTCACATCACCAAACAACCTGCTCTACTGAACTTGTGACTCTCGTCATTGTCATTGTCCTCCTCCTCATTTGAATTTGTCTTTGGGTTACCTGCATCTGAAAAGTCACTCCAAACCACACACACATGCTACACAGGTGTTAATAAGAGACTGAGTGCAATGTATCAAAATGTCAAAGAGAATGATCAACTTAGTGTGGTAGCAAGTGGAAGATGAGGAAAGCAAGTGAGAAAAAGGGGAGGCAAGACAGAAGGATGCAATGCTCTGCAGGGGAAAGCAATCAACTGATGGGTGGTGTCTGAATCTTGAGCCAATCATGGCAGAGATGGATTAGATGAGGAGGAAGCCTTTGCCTTCGTGGATCCACTCATCTCTGAGCACTATGTATTCTTCCTGACCTGTGGTGTGGAGGACCTCAAGCATCCATGGTTGGTCATTGATAACAGTCTGTTTGTGATACAAATCCTCAATGGTAGGGTCATATGTCTTGACAAAGTGGTTGAGACAGAGCTGGATGGTCAAGGCAGTCTTTCCTACACCACCATTGCCAAGCACAACAATTGTGAAAGGATGGGCAAGTGTGGAAATGGTATTCAAGATATGTGCATGTGGAGCACCAAGGCAGGATGCTCTGCAAGAGTAGGCAAGGGAGGACAGAGCTCTGATCCTACAGTGTCTCCTCTCTGCCTGGTATCTGCTCTGACCTTTTAATCCTCCTTGTTTCATTCCGTTGATTTTGTCTTCCCATCAAGTCATTGTATGCAGTTGATGTCATTCCCTTCCTTCATGACAATGCTGTTTTGTCCTCAAAATGTTGTCCGTGAGAAGCAAAGAGTGCGGCCACCATTTCCTCCCTGAGATCAAGACCCCCATCTGTCCTGTATTGGTTGAGCTGGCTGTCAGACATATGAGCTGTTGCAGCCAAATGTTCCTGTTCATACTGCAGCTGGTTCTCGTGATGCTTCATCCTTGCTTCTTCCATTGCTTGTTGATATGCCCCAAGGCCGGTAGTGGCATTGTGGGCTTGTTCCTCCCCAAAGGACTCCATTAAGTATTTGGCCACTTCATCAGGGTGGTCATACCTGCTGGCAAATGCATGAGCCACAATGCAAGCTTGGATGGCATATGCGGCCTTCTCATGGTCTTCCTCTTGGTAGAGATTGCCTCTATAGCCCATCAGGCATTGAAATCAATTCTTGAGATAGGCAATGCTGTGCTCGGCTTGGACACAAATGCTGGACATGTTGTAGTTGAAGTATTGGATGTTGTGGCTCTTAGATGTGACAACATTGCTGAATGGTCCTACAGAGTAGGACAAATACCCAAACCCTGCATCTACCCATATGAACTCACCTTCAATGAGATGGAGGCAAGGCTTGGAAACAATGCCATTGCCAGATGCCCAAACACATGAGTCATGTGATGATCCAGGGTGGCCAACTGTTGGAATATACAGTCACTTGCGTTTTTGACTTCAGAACAATCTGTTAGATCATGGAGGTCCAACACAGGCAACTAGGATGTGTCAATATTCCTCAAAAATCATTTCAACATTGTTAGGCCACAAAATGTCAAGGAAAGTCCAATTTTGGACCCCCACATCCAGCTATAGGATTGCATTTACCTGATTTCGGCTATTGGTCCATGATTGTGGGGACCCTGGACCCATATCTCTGAGACACAATTTGTGTCAGATGAGTGTGGACTGTATACACTAGCAAAGATAGGAACACACTCCTCTGTGATAGGGAAAGATAGCATATATACACAACCACACACACATGCTCAAAGATAAGCTCCTACAATGTTCCACTGTCTCTACTCAAGATCCCAAACAATGCTCCATACTCCAAGACTTGACACAGGTATCATGCCCTCAATATAGCAAAGACATAGCCAACTTCGTGAAGGCATTGCCATCATAGGAAAACACATATATACATTGACTCATTTGTAGATACAGTTGCAGAAAAGTTATTTGAACTAGTTCCTACATCCTCACATAGCAAGGTCTGCTCTCTTCTCTTCTTCTCCATCTCTCTTCCTCCTGCATGAGCTAGGTTGCCTACATTGGTAGTTGCTCCTCAATTACTACTGCAACCCTCTGATATCCTCTACATACAGAGTGTATCTAAGCTGAAATATCCTCAGACTTAGCTCTACAAGCCCCTCAGATATAGGGAAGGCACTGTCGAGATAGCTACTCACCCCTGCCTTAGCTGATCAGTGGTTTCTTCTCCAGTATCCCTGAACCGGCAATGGTAACACATTACCGGTTCACTCCTTCCAATAACAGTGACACCACCCGTCACAGCTCAGTTTCAGGCATGCCAAAGAGGCATCGATCATCTTCAACTTCAAAGAGCAAATGTGATGACCTGTCGGAGATTGTTCAGGCCTGCACAGCTGAATCACTGTCTGCGTGCATGGGGGTTGAGGAGGAACAAACCAAGCATGAAGAAATGTGGCTCAAATATCAACATGAGGAGAGCATTCACCAGGAGCACATGCAGTCTGAGGATCATCGCTTCATGCTCCAGATGTTCATGATGGTGTGACAGTCATCAAGCAACAATCAAGTGCCCAACCTGGTGTCCAATGTGGACTTCTACAGCCTCTTTGCTAGCATGTCTAACTTGCCTGATGTCCAGGAGTAAAACAACCCTGACAACACCTTTGAGGCTCTTCTCATGGTCTCTCATCCAATTTGTTCCCCATCTCTGAAAAAATCTTCTCCCTGTCTCTGCACTCCTTTGACTGCTATGCTACTGTGCTTATGCAATCCAACAAGGTTGATGCAATTGACATATTGCTTGTGTGAGACATATCTTTTGTGTGATCAAAATGAGTGGAGGGTTGACCGGTTTCCAAGATGTGAGTTAATTGTCCTAGAAATTGCATGCATCCTTCCTTTCCAACAACAATGATCACCATCACAACCTCACTTACATTTCTATGCATCCTCTTTCATCATCATGGTCCAAATGTCAGAGAAACAACTTCTTCTTGATGACATAGCAACAGCAATCAAGCATTCCATTGTCCTCGAGAGCAAGTTCCAGGTTGAGTTTGCTTGTGTTGATGACTCAGCTCACTCAACCAGTGAGTTTGATGACACTGACATTGACAACAACAACAATTTAGACCATGCCATCTCACATTCACTGATCACAGCATACACAATCATCAATTACAATAGATACTCTGTCTTATGCCAGTATCATAATCAGCGGGTGGAGAATCTCATTGACATTATTGACAGATATGCCACCACCAATTGCAGACTATATCATGGCTTAGTTCAGATGAGACCTGAGGCATTTGAAGCTTTAACTGGCAAACTCCATTTCACCAAGGCATTCAACTCCACAGCATCCCTTCAAAAGGTTAGGATGCAAGTGGCTGTTGGCCTATATGGCCTAGGCCATTCAGGTAATGGTGGAGGGGTATGCAATATTGCATTTGTTTGCGGGTGCAGCTGGGGCTCAGTGCATTCATGGACCAAGAAGACAATCAAAGGCTTATATGAACTCATTGAAGAGATTGTTACATTCACAACTGAAGATGAACACTCCAAAGCCTTGGCCTGGGTTTAAAGTAAGACTGGGGTACCAGAATGGGGTCGGGGCTGGTTGGTAGCCAATGGAATGCACATAAACCAGGCATGGAGGCCAGCCCTGAATGCCCATGAACACTCTTCATACAAGGGCAAGTACACCTTCAACATTGCTCTGGTCTTCCTACCGCATTCACTGCGTATCATCAAATCAGTCGTTGGTATTGGAAGGAGTGAACTGGTAATGTGTTACTATTGCCAGTTCAGGGATCCTGGGGAAGAAACCACTGATCAGCTAAGGCAGGGGCAAGTAGCTATCTCAACATTGTCTTCCCTATATTGGAGGGGCTTGTAGAGCTAAGTCTGAGGATGTTTCAGCTTAGATATGCTCCATAGATAGAGGATATCAGAGGGTCGCAGTAGTGATCGAGGAGCAATTAACAATGTAGGCAACTTGGCTCACGCAGGAGGAAGAGAGATGGAGAAGAGGAGAAGGCAGACCTTGCTATGCGAGGATGTGGGAACTAGTTTGAATGACTTTCTGCAACTGTATCTACAAGTGAGTTGATGTATATATATATATATGTGTTTTCCTATGATGGCAATACTTTCTCAAAGTTGGCTATGTCTTTGCTATATTGAGGGTATGATACCTGTGTCGAATCTTGGAGAGTATGGAGCATTGTTTGGAACCTTGAGTAGAGACAGTGAGGTTTTGCAGGAGCTTATCTTTGAGTGTGTGTGTGGGGTTGCGTATATATGCTATCTTTCCCTATCACGGAGGGGTGTGTTCCTATCTTTGTCAATATGTACGGTCCATACTCATCTGACACAAATTGTGTTTCAGAGATGTGGGTCCGGGGTCCCCGTGGTTGCAGACTAATAGCTGGAATCAGGTAAGTAGGATCCCATAGCCGGATGTGGGAGGTCTGGAATTGGACTTTTCTTGACACATTGTGGCCTAACAGTGTTGAAATACTTTTTTGAGGAATATTGACATGTCCTGGTTGCCTGTGTTGGACCTCCACGATCTAACAGATCGTTCCAAAGTCAAAAACGTGAGTGACTGTATATTCCAATAGTATAGGGCTGTGTAGGCAGCATCCTTCACGTCATTGGGGATGTGTTCATTGATGATGCCTCTCAGAACCCCCAGGTTCTTGTCGATTTCCTTGATCTTGCATTTCCTTGGGGTCATCCGACCCGCATATCCATTGCAGTTGCAGGCACAATGCTGTACAATGCATAGGTCACAATTCATAGACCTTTCTTTGCATGCAAAGGTCAGTCCTGTTCCATATGTGCAGATAACTCCCTGCTGAGTGCAATTGCTGCACACTTGTTTGGCTACTTGAAATCCGTCCTCAAGGAATTCCCCCTCCTTCGGGAAGTGTGAAAGGCTGGTGCAATCATTGGTGGCATTGTCCGGCAATGGAAATTGCCAGTTGGTGGTGGAATTGTCTTCATTGGAATAATTGTCCTGAGTGGGAGCCATTTCCTTGTCACCACTGAGGCCCACATTGCCATTTGGTAGGCATTTGCTCTTCTGTGTGAAGTTGGTTACTTTGTCGGAACTATCCTCTTCTGAGGAGGAGTCAGGGAAACAAATGTGTTGAGGTTGGTGTGATGACATGGTTAAAAAAAGGGTGTGTGAAGTGTGGTAGATTGCTGGTGTTGGGGAGGTTTTGGCAGTGATGGGAGTGGTATGATGAAGTGTGGTGCAGTTGTTGTGGGTTGAGTGTGAAATTTGGTGCACCACCAGTGAAATCTCACATGAAAAATAATGAAATTTGCACACCAAACAAATTTGGCAGGAGATTCCCAATGGGGGGAAATTCCAGCTGAAAAAGGGCTGGGGTATCCCAAAATTGTGGATGGGTATGCGTCCATGGAAAATTTTGAAAAATTTTCACTTGGACGTGTGTGGAAGGTCATGGAAAACCTTGCTGCAATTGGCAAAATATTGGAAATTAAGGAATGTGAGATCCTGAATTGGGACACATTGACCCGTCATCAGATTTTGGACTTTTGATGGATGTTTGTTGTTTTTTTTTGAAAATTTTGAATTTTGAATTTTGAAGATTTTTGATGCATTGAAGGAATGTGGAGGCATGCATTTGGATGCAGCGGTTTGTGGGGCATGGGTTCCTGTGTCGGGAACATCAAAAAAATGAATGAAGTGGGGTCCCCACATTGGGAAGATGGACCCTGAATAGAGATTAGATACCCTGAATTGGGTAAATGTTGAGATACTGTCTGTGCTGTGAAATTTTGATTTTCTCGAGTGGCTTGGTGAGACTGTCAGCAAGCTGTCCCAATGTAGGAATGTTGGTGACAATGATGGTACCATCAAGTTGTTTCTCCCTGACAAAGTGATATTTGATGTCAATGTGTTTGTTTCTTTGATGGTCCTTAGGGTCCTTGGATAAGTATATAGCCACTTGGTTGTCCACATATAGTGGTGTAGGCTTGTGAATCTCGAAGGAGAGTTCAGCTAGGAGTCATTGGCTCCAGGTGATCTCCTTGCATGCTTCTGCCATTGCAATGTACTCTGCATAGGTAGTTGATGTCATGACTAAGGGTTGCCTTTTGCTTAACCAGCTGTAGGGCATCCCATTGATGGTGTTTGTGATCCCTGATGTGGACTTTTGAGTAGCAGTGTCCCCCCCAAAGTCTGCATCAGAGTAGGTTTGCAAACATGGGCCCCAGTCTTCCTCAGGAGGGAAGGATGTTCCCTTCTTCATGAAGAGGAGTCCATAATCAGTAGTACCTTTGAGATAATGGAGAAGGTGCTTTGCAGCAGTCATGTCCTTGTCAGTTGGGGAAGCCAGGTAGCAACTAAGATGGTTGACAGCAAAGGCAATGTCTGGTCATGTGCAAGTGGAGATGTAGAAGATTGAGCCAATGATGGTACAATAAAGGGAGTGGTCATTGGCATTGAGTGCCACTCCATCAGCAATGTCACTCACGATAGTGGGTGTGTGCACAATGTTTGTGTTGTCAAGACCAAATTGAGTAAGTAAGCAATGTATATGGCTGGTTTGGGAGAGGTGAAGTGATGTTGGAGTAGATGTGACTTGAATCCCTAAGATGAATGATACTGGATCTCCTCCAGTCATCTTGAACTTGGATTGGAGTGTCAAGATGAACTTATCTGCTGTAGGCTTGTGCTTTGCAAAGATGAGAAGGTCATCAACATGTAAGGTGAGGATGAGAGGTGGTTCATCCTTGTTCTCAATGTAGTAGAGAGCAGAGTCATAGTTGGATTGCTTGTATCCAATGTCGGTGAGTGTACTATCAGCCTTTTGATACCATGTGTGTCCAGCCTGCTTGAGGCCATAGAAAAATTTGTTGAGCTTGCAAACAAGGGATTGAGATCCTGATTGCATCATAGAAGCTGGCAATGGAGGTTGCCTCATGCAGAGGTTGACATCCAGTTCACCATTGAGGTAGGCAGTGACAACATCAAGCTGGTAGATCTTCATGTCATATTGGAGTGACATGATCATAAGCATCCTAAGTGTAGCCATTTTTACCACTGGCACAAAGGTTTCCTCATAATTGATACCATGAACTTGAGTGTAGCCTTGAGCAACCAGTCTAGCCTTGTATTTGTTGATGGTGCCATCTCCTTTCCTTTTGACTTTGAACACCCATTGACAGCCAATGATGTTGGCATTGTTGGGAGCATTCACTACTGTCCAGGTGTTGTTCTCCTGGTGTGAGTTGAGCTCTTTCTGAATTGCCTCTTGCCATTTGGGCCAATCAGGTCAATGTTGAGCTTGGAGAATGGTCCTAGGTTCATCATCAGATGCAGGGAAGGGAATTCCCTCATTGGCACATGCTTCATTGGTGAAGGTGCCTTTGGTGTTGTCTATGGCAACAGAGGAGAGGGAGCATATAAAATCCTCCAAGGGTGGAGTAGAGATCCCTTGATCTCTTTCCTCTTGAGTGAGGTAAGGGAATCCCACACATTCTTCCTCTTGGGCAAATGTAGGTCTGTTGTTGCTTGTAGGGTGCACAATATTGGGACTAATGGCTCAAATTGGAGTGGGATGGATGAGGACTGGCTCTTGGGGAGCCTCATCATGAACGTCGACAGTAGTGGTATCCTCAATTTGAGGGATGTCTCGTCCCTTAAAGGGGAAGAGTTCCTCATTGAAGGTAGCATTTCTGCTGGAGAGGATGGCCTTGGTCCTAAGGTTGAGTAGTTTGAAGGCCTTGGACCCATTGGTAACCCCAATGTATACTGTAGGTAGGGCTCAATTGTCAAGCTTTGAGTGGTTCTGCTCAGGTATGTGTGCCCATGCTTGGCATCCAAAGACTCGCAACATCAAGTGGTCTCCTTCCCATTGAAGGAAACATTTGAAGGGTGTCTCCATGGACAGTGCCTTCATAGGAAGCCTGTTGTTCAAATAGGCAGCATGGAGCAATGTGTCTCCCCATAGGTAGTGGGGAGCTCCTCCTTGAAGAAGGAGACTTCTGGTGATGTTGAAGAGGGTCCTGTTCATACATTTGGCAATCCCATTCTGTTGAGGAGTGTATGGTGCCAATGTCTTGTGTTGCATCCCTGTGGAGGAAAGGTAAGTATCAAACTCTCTACTGATGTACTCACTGCCATTGTCTGATCTGAGTTGTCATATCTTCTTTCCTGTCTGGTTTTCCATCAGAGTCTTATACTCTTGGAAGTGACCAAGTACCTCACTTTTGTGGGCCATGACATAAACCATCACAAACCTACTGTAGTCATCAATAAAGGTTACAGCAAATTGGTGACCTCCAGGTGTTATATCCTTGAACTTGCCAACAACATCAGAGTGAATGAGCTGTAGGGGCTCAGTTGTTGTCATTGTCGCGCAATTGGGAAAGGGTTGCCTATGAGACTTGCTAACCTTGCATACATGGCATTTTCCTGAGCTCATGTCAGTTTCCTTAGTGACTTCTGGGATGACTTCCAATATCTGCTTCATCCTTCCTTTGCTGGGATGACCAAGCTGCTGGTGCCAAATTGAGGTTGAGACAGCACCATAAGTGAGAGCTGCAAATTCAGGCTTTGGTTGGCATAGGTAGGTGAGCATGTTCCTTGTTTCTCCCTTGAAGATGATGTTGCCTCCCTTCCTTGCAATGAGTCTGCCACCATTGATGCTGATACTAGTGACCTTGGCAATGAGGTTGAGGGAAATGAGGTTGGCTGCATAGGTTGGAACATAGAAGACGTTCTTGAGGACTAGAGTATGGGTTTTCTTGTGTCCTATATTGGCAACTACCTTAATGGTGCCTTTGCCACAGGCTGGCATGTGTTGGAGGCTGCCGCTCTGGATAGGAGGTGTAGCAGTTTTGGAGAGTTCAGTGAACAGGTTCTTGTTTATACAGATATGAACAGTTGAAGCAGAGTCAATGATCCAGTTGTTGGCACTACCATAGCCATTATTGGATGAGGAGTAAGCCGATTTTGGGTTCACTACATCTGTGATCATCACAGTTTCATCACCCTCCTCCTTTCGAGGATTTGGGCATCTATTAGCATAATGGCCTTTCTGTTTGCACTTGAAGCAAATGACTTCTTCCAAGGGTTTGCCCTTGGGAGGGCTGCTTCCCTTCTGGGAGTTGAAGTTCCTGGATTGGTTGTTGAACGTCTTGGGCCTGCTGTTGGTAATGAATGCGGAGACAGAGTTCTGTGATCATTGACCTAATCCATAGACATAGAGTCCAAGTTTGATTTCCTTGGCCTTGAGTTGGTCAACTATATTGTCATATTTGACCTTCTTGTCAAACTTGTCCTTGACAATAGTGACTGGCCTGATCTCACCATTGGCATCTCTGATAGCAAAGGACTGTTCCTTGTGCCAATTGCAGTAAGATTCTTCCAATTGGCTACAGATTCCAGTGTATTCACAATGCAATCCCTTCATTAGGACAGTATACCATTTGTGCCAGGAAGTTTGAGCTCCACCAAGCTTCAATTGCTCTACCATTGTCACAATTTTGGTAGCATAGCTTGCAATGGTGAGTTTGTCTTGCCTAAGACTATTAAATTCAGTCTTGATTTCCTCGAGCTTGTACCTTAGCTTCATGCTGAAGGACTTTTCAAGATGTTGCCAGATTTGATGTGCCATAGGATAATGGTCAACCATTGTAGAGAGTTCAGTTGACATACTGGAAAGAAGTAAGCCTTTGGCAGTAAGATTGTATCTACACCATTCACAATGTTCCTTGGTTCCTTGAGGTGGTTCTGGTGACTCAAACATGATCACATCATAGATATCAGGTCCCTTTTGCATGATAAGATTGATGCTATCAGCTCTCCACTTAAAGAAGTCATTGGAGTCAGTGAGCCTGGGAAGACAGAAATTACCAGATCCAATATCGGTGGTCATCTTCCTAATGTACCTTGGTTGGGTTTGATTAAGGGTGATACTTGGTGTTGAAGAGAAGTTTGAAGAAGATAAAGGCATTAAAGAGTCATCTGAGTGATGATGTGTGGTGGTATTGGCAAGTTCCTCATGGTCTGGAAACAAACTTGAAGGCTCTTGAGTGCTTGAACAAGTGTTGTAACAATGTGAGTGTGCTGATTGATTAGGCATTGGGTTCATAACCTATTGGAAGGAGTGAACCAGTAATGTGTTACCATTGCCAGTTCAGGGATACTGGAGAAGAAACCACTGATCAGCTAAGGCAGGGGCGGGTAGCTATCTCGACAGTGCCTTCCCTATATCAGAGGGGCTTGTAGAGCTAAGTCTGAGGATATTTCAGCTTAGATACACTCTGTATATAGAGGATGTCAGAGGGTTGCAGTAGTAATTGAGGAGCAACTACCAACATAGGCAACTTAGCACAAGCAGGAGGAAGAGAGATGGAGAAGAAGAGAAGAGAGCAGACCTTGCTATGCAGGAATGTGGGAACTAGTTCGAATGACTTTCTGCAACTGTATCTACAAGTGCGTCAATGTATATATGTGTTTTCCTATGATGGCAATGCCTTCACAAAGTTGGCTATGTCTTTGCTATATCGAGGGCATGATATCTGTGTCAAGTCTTGGAGTATGGAGCATTGTTTGGGATCTTGAGTAGAGACAGTGGAACATTGTAGGAGCTTATCTTTGAGCATGTGTGTGTGGTTGTGTATATACACTATCTTTCCCTATCACAGAGGAGTGTGTTCCTATCTTTGCTAGTATATACAGTCCACACTCATCCAACACAAATTGTGTCTCAGAGATATGGGTCCGGGGTCCCCGCAATCATGGACCAATAGCCAAAATTGGGTAAATGCAACCCTGTAGCCCAATGTGGGGGTCAGATGTTGGACTTTTCTTGATGTGTCATGGCATAACAATGTCAAAATAATTTTGAGGAATTTTTGACACATCTTGGATGCCTGTGTTGGAGCTCCATGATCTAACAGATTGTTCTGAGGTCGAAAATGCAAGTGACTGTATATTCCAACAACTGTTATCATTTTGGTTGCCATTGGGTCCAAAGGGCGTGCTTGCCGAGTGTCAATGTTCTGAAGATGGGGTCAAGAATCCATTTGAGGAAGGGTTCTCAGGAACATTTGCAGGTGTGTTCCTAGAAGCCACATTGGGGCTTGTGGAAGTGGAAGTGGAAGGGATGACCCACAAAGCAAAGGGGTTGTACTGTGAGGATTTGGCCAGTTCATCAAGAGGAGGTATGTGACACAGCTGTGGATACAGGTTGTTGTCAGATTCATCCATCAGCTCAGCAGATGGACGTGAATTGCTGGGCCGAGAGTCATATGGAGAGCTCCTGATCAATACAACTGGGCCAGTGGCTTCGCAACTCAACATCATCTTGTGGAACTGTTCAAACCAGGGGTAGGTCCGAATTGCCCTCATCCAATTTGAGTAATCCTGACACAAGACAAAGTAATGCAAGAAATACAAGTCAGTAGTTCAGAGCCTGTGTCGTCAATGGATAAGTAAACTTACAGAATGGTCTGGTGCCATGTTTCAAAGAAGGAGACCAGCTCCTGTTTGCAAAAAGGTCTTCTTGATTGATTTGTACTGCTCAACAAGCCAGCAAATTTTTGACTTGATCTGAGCAGAACCATTGATAGATGAGTTGAGGGGGAATACCTCCTTAAATAGCTGTCGGCAAATGACCTCCTTGTTTGTTTTGAGCCCCTTCTCTTGCTGAGGGGTCAGGTGTCTGGGGAGCAATGAATGTTGATAAAAGTTGTTCTTGTCTAGTGCCTCAACAAGACAAATGATGTCTTCCATGGTCCAAGTGAAATATTCCAAGCCAGATGAGCTTATCCTTGCACTCCTCCTTGTTGCAGCTGAAGGGCCAGTCTGTTGGGCTTTGGATGCCCTTGTAGTAGGGGAAGGGGAGGGTTCTGTATTCCATCACAAAAAATGATTCTGAGTCTCCCCAGTAGGGCAGCTTTCACCACCCTCTGAGGAGCTGCAGGTAGAAATATTGATGGGATCCTTTGATGTGTGGAGGGATAATGTGATGGAGGGAGGAAGGGAGGGAAAGAGAGGAAAAGCAGATGGTGGTATAGTTCAAAGCTAGGAGGACTTTTCAGTTTGCTGAAAAGTGGAGGAAAGAGTGTGCATGTGCATGCACATATCATGTGCACTGGTCACATGCCAGTAATGTGACCTTGAAAACCCATGGGTTTTCAAATTATGGTCTTTCAATGGACCATGCAACCTTGATTTCAAAACCCATGGGTTTTCGAAAGTTGGCAGAGCTTATGTAATTTTTGAGATTTGAAAACCCAAAAATTTCTGAAACCCTGGGGTTTTCAAATCCCAACGGAAAATGAAACCCCCTACAGTATCTTTGCCTCATTCTTGGTCTGTGAGGTGCGCTCTAAAATTGAGTTTAAGAGGCCCTTATCCTCTGTTTCAATGAAATTGAGTTTAGCGTGTCCTTATCCTTGATTTCACATTTCCCAGGCTTTGCTATTCCAGCTCTGTATCACCCAGGCCTCCTCCTTAGTTACTTGTGCTAGCACCTCCCCCCACTGACTCCTCATACTCCTGGATGAGACTAGGGCACTCGAGGTGATCATGAGGTTCCCAGGAGGCAGCCTCCTCTGGGTACCCCATCCACAGGACCTTGTACTTGAGGTTGGCTCCTCACCCACATTTGCCCATGATGGCTTCTACCTCAAAGTCAAGGTCCTCCTCATGGATTTGAGGCTGTACTTGGTGTTCTGTATGGCCTGGTAGTGCACTGCTCCTGGCTTTCTCCAGCATCAATATGTGGAACACATTGTGCACCCTGAGCTTGGGTGGCAGTTGCAGGCAATATGCCCATCTACCTACCCTCTTGATGATGGGGTACGGGCCTGTGAACCTTGTGTCAAGCTTGGGGCTGGGTCTTCTTGTCTTCCAGTTGTGATGGTTAATGTACACCAAATTGCCTACCTTGAGCTCCATGTCTGTGTGCTTGTGATTGTATTGTTCCACTGCACCAGCTTGAGCTTGCCTGATCTGTTCCTGTAGGTATTGAGTGAGCTCTGGCTGTCCTTGTGCAAACTCCTGTCTTGCTGGGTTGAGCACCCCTACTGTGTGGGGTAGGTCTGGGTGCATCCTAGGGTTCCACCCATAGCAGGCAAAGAAGGGGGATACTCCTATGCTGCTGTGCACTGCATTGTTGTACACAAACTCTGCCATTGGTAGCAGGCCTTCCCAATTGTCCTGCTCATAGTTGCAATACATTTGCAGGTTCTGCTCTACCACTTGGTTCACCCATTCTGTCTGACCATCAGTTTGTGGGTGGTAAGCTGTACTGAGCAAGTGCTTGATGAGCAGGACCTCTGTGAACTTCTTCCAGGTTGCTGAGATGAACTGTCAGCCTCTATCAGAGACAATGTGGTCTGGGGCCCCAAATCACATCATCACATGGGCCCTGAACAGCTCTGCAGTGTCCTGGGAGGTAGCTATCTTTTATGTAGGTGCCAAAACAGCTAACTTCATGAGACAGTCAACTATGATGAGGATGGATTCATACCCATTGGATGTGGGCAGGCCCTTGATGAAGTCCATGGATATTGAGCCCCAGGGCTGCTCAGGGGTAGACAGTGGCTGCAGGAGGCCATAGGGCTTGTGGGGTGGAGTCTTGTATCATGCACACACAGGGCAGCTCACTACATAGTCCGCTACCCAGGCGCTCATCCCTGGCCACCAGTAGTGGTGTTGTACCAGCTCTAGGGTGGCATCCCTACCACCATGGCCAGCAGTGGCCCCATCATGGCATTGTGACATGACCATATATCTAAAATGCTCCACAGAGAAGGAGCCTTCCCTCACCTGAGCTGCTCCTCACATGTCACCACAGCCCTGTTTCCCTGGTAGTGTGACCTGGGGGATCACTAGTCTTCCTTCATGGTACCACAGGCCATCCTTGTCTTTGAAAGGTTGGTCCTTATGCATTGCCATGAGCTCCTGGTCCAGGGGCTGGAAAGTACAAGCTAGCTGCTTGAGTCGACCATTTGTGATTTCCACCATGGTTGCATTGCCAGCATGTGTCTGAAATTGAGGATAATGGGGCCTTAACCTTGATTTTGCTGAAATAGAGTATAAAGGCTCCTTATCCTTGATTTCAGCTTCTGATGCAAAAACCCTAGCCGGCAATAGTTGCTGCACATTGTGTTCTGCCTCCTCACCTACAGGCTGCATATCCTGTTGGCAAGTAAGGGCATCAGGCTTGCTGGCCTTGTCTCTAGGCCAGTATTGGAGCATGAAGTCAAAGTCAGCTAGCAATACAGCCCATCTCACTTGTCTGCCTGTGATCTGACATTGTGACTTGAAGTATTTGAGAGCCTTGTGATCTGTGAGGATTACTAACTGGGTTGGGAGGCCTGTGAGCATGTGGCACCACTCACATAGACAGGCGACTACAGCAAGCAGCTCCTTATCATGTATCTCATAGTTATGCTCTGCCAATGTCATCTTCCTTGAGTAGTAGGCAATGGGGTGCCATCTATGCTTGTGCTCTTGCTTGAGCACTCCTGCAATTGCAAAGTCACTCACATCCATCTCCAATCATGTGGGCTTGTCATACTAGAAGTGTCGTAAGACCCCTGCAGTGGTGAAGGCTTTGATCAGCTGGTAGAACACCCCCTGGGCCTCCTTGTTGAGCTGCAGTTTCTTGAACCTCTCCACTGGCTTGACCAGCGAGGTCAGGGGCCTAGAAATCCTAGCAAAGTTTGCAATGAACCTTCAATAGAAGTTTGTGAACCCTAGGAAGTGCTGTATGTCATGAATGCTCACTGGTAGAGGCCATTCCTTGATCACTTGCACCTTCTCAGGGTCCATCTCAATGACAGTTGGCTTGATGATGTACCCCAGGAACTCCACAGTATCAGTGTGGAAGGTGCACTTGGACAGCTTTGTGAATAGCTGGTTCTCCTGTAAGTGCCACAGCACCTCCTGTACATGTGCAACATGCTCCTCCTCATTATTACTGAAGATGAGGAAGTCATCAAGGTACACCACTACATAAATACCAATGATATCATGATATATGTGGTTCACGAGAGATTGAAATTGAGCTGGAGCATTTGCCAGCCCAAATGGCATCACCAGGTACTCATAGAGGCCCAGTTGAGTACCAAAGGCTGTCTTCCATTTGTCTCCTGGAGCAATACACACCAGATTGTATGCTGCTTTAAGATCCAGCTTCGTGTAGATGGTGGCCTGCTGGAGTAGGAACAGCTACTCCTCAATGAGCAGCAGTGGGGCACAATTCTTGACTGTGACCTCATTGAGCCCTCAATAGTCTATGCACAGCCTCAGGCCTCCATCCTTCTTTCATATGAAGAGCACTGGTGATTGTGCAGGGCTCTTTGAGGGTCTGATGAAGCCCTTCTCAAGGTTCTCCTCGAGGTACTTCCTGAGCCCTGCCATCTCTTTGGGCCCCTTGAGGTACAATGGGCCCTGAGGGGGTTTCCCTCCAGGTACCAGCTCATTGTGCAGGTCATGATCAGCATGAGGAGGCAGCTTGGCAGCTTCTACCTCACAAAAGACCCCTTTGAGGTGCTTATATGGGGCCAGTATCTCCATTTGGATTGGGGTCTCAGGCTCCACCTCCATTTCCACACCATGATTGTTGCCTGTGGGCATGAAACCAAAGGCTGGTAGCGAGCTGAGAGGGGCCTCCAGTAGCATGAATCCTATGGGCCCATTGTGCAGTGCAGCCTTGATCAATTGAGTAGCCGAGACAAATTCATGGCCATGTGGCACTGGAAGTTGCTGAAATCAAGTTTAAGGGTACCCTTATCCTCAGTTTTGTGTTTCCCAGACATGACTCAAATTCCACCTGCCTGGTGTCCCAGTCAATTCTTGGTTTCCACCTTTTGAGCTTGTCAAAGCCCAGGTTTAGATCATAGTCTGAGGCCTGAGCCACTGGTACCTCAAGGTTCCCCAGCAGCTGACCCCCTACTTCCACAGCTACATTGGCACTACTGCTGATTGCAAGCTTATGGCCAGTTATGCCATGTACTTCCCTTATCTTTATGTTTTTTGTAGTTACTTGATGCTTGTGAATGAATTCTTGAGATAATATGGACAGTCCAGTGCCTGTGTCAGCAAGAATGCGAGCTTGGTGGCCATTGATGGAGCCTTCAAGCTTGAGCACCATCACTTGAGTAGCACTGGTGGTGGAGAAACAGTATTTACAGTCTTGATATATACATTGGGATGGCAAGGTAGGTTCCAGGGAAAGGCAGGCCATCACTGCATCTCCCCATGCTCATTTCCCTGGTCACCCTGGCTCTTTTCAGGCTCCTGCCTGTACTCACCTAGGTCCAACTCCTCTTCCTGTAGGGGTTGGTCCTCTGGGTCATCTGGTTCCTTGTGCAGCTCCTCCACTACTGGGTAAGCTGCTACTTGAGGACCGCTGGGCCTGGGCTGGGCCGCTCCAGCATTCTTGTTGGGGCAGTTGTAGGATGAATGCCCAGTTCCTTGACAGATATGGCAGACACTGCTACCAAAGGTAGTGGGGGTCCCTGTCACTGGGAGCTTCTGGGCCAGGTGTGGGGGTAAGGGCCTGCTACCCACATGGTTGCCCAGTTGACCCTCTGTTGTTGCAGGCCAGGCTGGTGTGGTCATGCCTCCAGTAGCACTAGGCCATGAGGCTACTTCACTAGCTCCTGTTGTCCTTGCAGGGGCTGTACTGGCTCCTGGCCTGCTTGAGCCTTGCTGGCCCATGTCCAGCCTGCTCCAAGTAGGAGTACCAGGGTAGGTGGCAATACAACTCTTGTCAATGGCCTCAACCTCCCTGTACCAGCTCCAGGGGTCCTCTGGAGGGTTCCTCTCAAACTTCTCCTGGAGACTGCAAGTGAGGCTGTTCCTGAAGAGGAACAAAATGAGTTCATTGTCATCAAGGTTGGCCTGGCTTTCCAGGTCCCTGAAACGCTCTACATGGTGTGTAGCTGCTCCCAGAGCATCGCTTTCCATCTTGAGGCCCTGTAGCTTGTTGTAGGCATCCAGCCTGTCATTACAACAGCTGTACTGCTCTCGCAGTCTGAGTGTGAAGAACTCCCAGTTGTGGAAGAGCCAGCCCTGCTGATTCCTCTCAGTCCTGAGCTTGGCCTTCCACCACTCTCACACTGTACCTTCCATGTGACTCGCAGTGTAGTTGATCATGGTCTTGTGGTCTACTACCCCATTATGTCACAGCCAGGTTGTGGCTTCAATGAGGAACATCTCAACATTGCGAGCATCAAACTTAGGGAAGGGATACTTGAGGTTGTTCTTCACAGGAGAGGCCCCTTCATCTGGCTCAGTAGTAGCTGCTGGCTTATGTTGGACCCTGGACCTCATGGGTGTGGAGTACAGGTCCTCATTGCTGTAGCCATGGTTACCTAGTGCTTGAGTCTCCTCAGGTGTAGGCCTAGGTAGTGGTGATGGCATGTTAGGGTCCCGCAGCCTGCTAGCATCATACAACTCCTCAAACTTGCTATGCTTGAGGAGTAGTTCTGTCTGCTTGCTCACCAGTTGGATGAGCTTGTCAAGCTTCTCTGCCAGGTTGCTCCCCATCATTTTGAACATGGGGTACTACTTGGATGATCCACTCTAATGTCAGGGTTGAGGCCAATATCAAGTACATGGCAAGTTCCGGCTATATAGATCCAAATACATGTGTTCAAAATTGAGTTTAAGGCCTCCTTAAACTCAATGTCAGTTAACCCTGTTGGCACCCTGTCCAGAGGTCATGTGGCACATTCATGTGAGGTAATATGATGGCACTCCCAACTCCCAAGGGTACACTAATTGGCAATTGGAGCATGTTGAGCAAGTGTAAGACCCTCGCTACTGCTATGTGAGGCACTGGTGTAGGTTCCAGGGCCATGGTTGAGGTTCTGCCTGTGATGTAGGTGTTGCAGGGTCAGTGGTGGTGCTGACCTGATGTTACTGATGCTCCTTCATCTCCTGGAGCTCACACACTATACTAAGTAATCACAACTACCTGTATTGTGATCATGACAATGCTTGAAAGACTAATACTAAGAGATAAAGATGGTAAAGACTAGAGTGGATGAGGATCCACTCTTCTGATGATGAAAAGACTTTGACATATATAGGCCTACCTCTGGGGTAGGCCATGCTCCTCAAGCTCCTGGCTCAAGGCACTTGCCTCCAGGGCACGCTCTGCTACTTGGTGAGCCCTCCTCCTTGCCTCCTTTGTACCCCTATCCTCGGTACTTGAGCTCCAGGCCTGCAGATGGCAAGGCCCTAGCTCTCCTTGTGAAACCCCTTAGTTCCAATATGTCCTTCCCCCTATGTGGAGCCTCCTACACCAGCCCTATTCAGCTAATGCCCCTTCTTCGCCTGTGCCCCTTCATCTTGGTGTGAATTGCCGGACGCCTGCGTGCCTGCACATAGTAGAGCCTGAAATTGAGTTTAAGGGGCCCTTATCCTCAATTTTGCATACTCAGGCACTAGGCCTGTGTGCACCCTGTAACAAGGCCCAGCCTTTTGAGGTCAAGGAAGGCCTGTGGTACAAAGAAGGCATGCTAATGGTTCCACAAGTAAATCTGCCTGGCAGGCAAGGCCATAAGGATATGAGAGGGGCAGCTCAATGATGGGAAGGCTCCTTTTTTGTGGAGCATTTGTGGTACATGGTAATGTTGCAATGCCATGATGGAGCAACTGCAGGCCATGGGGGAAGGGATGCAACCCTGGAGCTTGTATGACACCACTACTGGTGGCCAGGAATGGCAGCATGGGTAGCAGACTATGTAGCAAGCTGCCCAGTGTGTGCGTGATACAAGACCCCTTGCCATAAGCCCAATGGCTTACTGCAGCCATTATCCATGCTGAAGCGGCCCTGGGGCTCAATATCAATGGATTTCATCAAAGGCCTGCCACCTTCCAATATGTACAACTCTATATTGGTCATAGTAGACAGACTCATGAAGTTAGCAATCCTTGTGGCCACTTACAAGACTGCTACCTCACAAGACACTGTGGAGCTGTTCAAGGCTCATGTAATGAGGCAATTTGGGGCCCCAGACCATATTATATTGGACAGAGGTTGCCAGTTCATAGCAGCAACCTGGACCAAGTTCACAGAGGGCATACTCATCAAGCACTCACTTAGCACAGCCTATCATCCACAGACTGATGGGCAGATGGAGTGAGTAAATCAAGTAGTGGAGCAATATCTTTGAATGTATTGCAACTATGAGCAGGACAACTGGGAGGAGTTGCTCCCCATGGCAGAGTTCAAATACAACAATGCTGTGCACAGCAGCATTGGAGTATCCCCCTTCTTTGCCTGCTATGGGTGGAACCCTAGGATGCACCCAGACCTACCCCACACAGTAGGGGTGCTTGACCCAGCAAGACAGGAGTTTGCACAAGGACAGCCAGAGCTCACTCAGTATCTACAGGAGCAGATCAGGCTGGCTCAAACTTATGCTGTGGAGCAATACAACTGCAAGCACATGGATGTTATGGGGTGCACACAGGCCTAGTGCCTGGGCATGTGAAATTGAGGATAAGGGCCCCTTAAACTCAATTTCAAGCTCTACTGCGTGCAGGCATGTGAACCTCCAGTGGATCACCACAGGACAAGGGGCACAGGTGAAGGACAGGCAGTAGCTCAATAGGGCTGGTGTAGGAGGCTCCATGTAGGAGGTAGGACATATCAGAATTAAGGGGTTTTCATGAGGAGAGCTGGGGCCTCGCCAGTTGCAGGTCCAGGAGGCCTGAGCAGGCCTGGAGCTTGAGCACTGAGGATAGGGGTACTAAGGAGGCATAGGGGAAGGATTGCTACATAGACAAGCTTGCCCTGGAGGCGAGGTGCCTCCTCAAGCCAGGAGCCTGAGGAGTAAGGCTCACCCAGGAGGTAATGCCTACATATGTCAAGGTCTTTTCATCATCAGATGAGTGGATCCTCATCCACTCGAGTATTTACCATCTTTATCTTTAAGTATCAGTCTTTCAAGCATTGTCACGATTGCAATACAGGTAGTTGTGATTACTTTGTACAGTGTGCGAGCTCCAGGAGTTGAAGGAGCATCAGAAACATCAGGTCAGCACCACCACTGACCCTGCAACACCTACATCACAGGTGGAACCTCAACCGCAGCCCTGGAACCTACACCAGTGCCTTACACAGCAGTAGTGAGGGTCTTACACTCACTCAACACACTCCAATTGCCAACTAGTGCACCCTTGGGAGTTGGGAGTGCCATTGTATTACCCCAAGTGAACATGCCATGCAACCTCTGGATGGGGTGCCAACAGGGTTAGCCAATATTGAGGATAAGGGCCTCTTAACCTCGATTTCACACACATGTATCTGGATCTGCATAGCCAAGCCTTGTCACACATTCAATATCAGTCCCAACCCTGAGAATGGACATGGAGCTCAAAGTTGGAGATTTAGTATATGTCAACTAGCATAACAGGAAAATGAGGAGGCCCAGTCCCAAGCTGGATACAAGGTTTGCAGGCCCCTACCCCATGCTTGAATAGGTAGGAAGGAGAGCATACCACTTATAGCTTCCTCACAAGCTCAGGGTCCATGATGTGTTCCATGTCTCAATGCTGGAAAGAGTTAAGCTTAGTCACCTCCCAGGATGAGTGGAACAAGCTGCACAGCCTCAAATCCACAAGGAAGACCTTCATTTTGAGGTAGAGGCTGTCATTGGGAAGTGTGGACAGGGGTCAAGACTCAGGTACAGGGTCCTATGTAAGGGCTACCAAGAGGAAGCTGCCTCATGGGAGCCCTGAGACCACCTCAACTGCCCCAGCCTCATCCAGGAGTATCAGGACTTGGCAGGGGGAGGTGCCAACACAAACAACTAAGAGGAGGGCTTGGTGTGAAAGGAGCTGAAATTAATGAAGTCTAAAGGCTGCAAAATTGAGGTTAGAGGCATGATAAACTCAATCTCACCAAAATGGAGGATAAGGACAGCTTAAACTCAATTTCAGGGTGCACCTCACTTGGCCAGAATCAACTCTGTTGGCTCACTTTGCATTCATGCTCACACTCAGGGGGAAGGAAGGAGACAGAGACATTGTATTGGAGGAATCAGTAGTCCACAGCATATTCTTGTTACAGGCCATACACAGGCCTAGTGCCTGAGTATGCAAAATTGAGGATAAGGGCCCCTTAACCTCAATTTCGGGCTCTACCATGCACAGGCACATAGACTTAAGGCAAGCTAGCTCATGAGGAGGGGCACAGGCATGAGGAAGGCACTGTGACAGGGTGCACACAGGCCTAGTGCCTGAGTATGTGAAATTGAGGATAGACAGGGTCTTAACCTCAATTTCAGACTCTACTGCATGCAGGTGCATGGAATTCAAGCAAATCACACTAAGACAAGGGGCACAGGTGAGGAGGGGGCACTAACTCACTGGGGCTGGTGTAGGAGGCCCCATGCAGGGGTAGGAGATGTAGGAATAAGGAGTTTTCATGAGGGGAGCTGGGGCCTTGCCATATGCAGGCCCTGGAGGCATGAGCAGGCCCCAGAGCTCATGTGCCAAGGATAGGGGCATGCAGTAGGTGAGGAGGAGGACTAGCTAGGGATACAAGCTTGTCTGGGAGGCAATTCCCTCGAGCTCGAATAGCATGGCCTGCCCAGGAGGTAGGCCTATATTTGTTGTGGTCTTTCTCATTACTAGATGAGTGGATCCTCATCCACTCTAGTCTTTACCATCTTTACTATTAAGTATCTGTCTTTCAACATAATAACAATCACAATACAGGTAGTTGCAATTACTTAGCATTGTGTGTGAGCTCCAGTAGTTGAAGGAGCCTTAGCAACATCAGGTCAGCACCATCACTGACCCTGCGACACCTACATCGCAGGCAGAACCTCAACCACAGCCCTGGAACTTACACCAGTGCCATACCTAGCAATAAGCAAGGGTCTTACAGTTGCTCAACATGCTCAAATTGCCAATCAAGTGCACCCTTGGCAGTTGGGTGTGCAATCATATTACCACCCTTGAATGTGCCACACAACCTCTGAATGGGATGCCAACAGGGTGAGCCAATATTGAGGTTAAGGAGGCATTAAACTCGATTTTTCCCAAATTGAGGATCAGGCCCTCTTAAGCTCGATTTCGCACATGCATATTTTGGATCTGGATAGCCAAACCTCGCTGCTCCCTCGATATTGGCCTCAACCCTGACAAATTCCAATCACTGGTGAACCACATATATTGTGATATCATTGGCATCTATGTGGTGGTATACCTTGATGACTTCCTCATCTTCAGCAACAGTAAGGAGTGTTACAGGGTGCACACAGGTCTTGTGCCTGAGCACATGAAATCAAGGATAAAGGCCCCTTAAACTTGATTTCGAATTCTACTGCATGCAGGTGCATGGACCTCCAGCAGATTGCATCAGGACGAGGGGCATTAGCTTAATATGGCTGGTGTAGGAGGCTCCATGCAGAGGGTAGGACATACAGGAAATAAGGGGTTTTCACGAGGAGAGCTGGGGCCTCGCCATCTGCAGGTCCAGGAGGCCTGAGCAGGCCCAGAGCTCAAGTACTGAGGATAGGGGTATGCAGGAGGCAAGGAGGAGGGCTCACCAAGTAGCAGAGCCTGCCCTGGAGGCAAGTGCTATGATCCAGGAGCTTGAGGAGCATGGCCTACCCCAGCAGTAGTCCTATATATGTCAAAGTCTTTTCATCATCAGACAAGTGGCTCCTCATCCACTCTAGTCTTTACCATCTTTATCTCTTAGTATCAGTCTTTCAAGTGTTGTCACAATCACAATACAGGTAGTTGTGATTACTTTGTACAGTGTGCAAGCTCCAGGAGTTGAAGGAGCATCAAGAACATCAGGTCAGCACCATCACTGACCCTGTGACACTTACATCACAGGTGGAACCTCAACCACAGCCCTGGAACCTACACCAGTGCCTTACACAGCCGTAGCAAGGGTCTTACACTCGCTCAACATGCTACAATTGCCAACTAGTGCACCCTTGGGAGTGTTGGAAGGAGTGAACCAGTAATGGGTTACTGTTGCCAGTTCAGGGATCCTGGGGAAGAAACCACTAATCAGCTAAGGCAGAGGCGAGTAGCTATCTCCATAGTGCCTTCCCTATATTGGAGGGGCTTGTAGAGCTAAGTCTGAGGAAATTTCAGCTTAGATACACTCCATATGTAAAGGATTGCAGTAGTGATCAAGAAGCAACTACCAACATAGGTAACTTGCTCACATAGGAGGAGGAGAGAAGAAGAAGAAGAGAAGAGCAGACCTTGCTATGCGAGGATATAGGAACTAGTTCGAATGACTTTCTGCAACTGTATCTACATGTGAGTTGATGTATATATGTCTTTTCCTATGATGGCAATGCCTTCATGAAGTTGGCTATGTCTTCGCTATATCGAGGGCATGATACCTGTGTCGAGTCTTGAAGAGTATGGAGCATCATTTGGGATCTTGAGTAGAGACAGTGAATCGTTATGGGAGCTTATCTTTGAGTGTGTGTATATGATTGTGTATATATGCTATCTTTCCTTATCATGGAGGAGTGTGTTCCTATCTTGCCAGTATATTTGGTCCACACTCATCCAACACAAATTGTGTCTCAGAGATATGGGTCTGGGGTCCCGCAATCATGGACCAATAGCCAAAACCAGGTAAATGTAACCTGTAGCCAGATGTGGGGGTCCAAAATTGGACTTTTCTTGACACATTGTGGCCTAACAATGTCGAAATAATTTTTGAGGAATATTTGACCTGTCCTAGGTGCCGGTGTTGGACCTCTACAATCTAACAGATTGTTCCAAAGTCGTAAACACGAGTGACTGTATATTCCAATAGGGAGTTGGGAGTGCCATTGTATTACCTCATGTGAACATGCCATGAAACCTCTGGACAGGGTGCCAACAGGGTTAACCAATATCGAGGATAAGAGCCTCTTAACCTCGATTTCACACATGCGTATTTGGATCTGTATAGCCAAAACTCGCCATGCACTCAATATTGGCCTCGACCCTGACAAGGAGGAGCATGTTGCACATGTACAAGAGGTGTTGCAACACTTACAGGAAAACCAGCTATTTGCAAAGTTGTCCAAGTGCACATTCCACACTGATACTGTGGAGTTCCTGGAGTACATCATCAAGCCAACTGGCATCGAAATGGACCCTGAGAAGGTGTGAGTGATCAAAGAATGGCCCATACTGGAAAGCATTTATGACATACAGCATTTCCTGGGGCTTGCAAACTTCTATTGAAGGTTCATTGCAAACTTCACTAGGATCACCAGGCCCCTGACATCATTGGTCAAGGCAGTGGAGAGGTTCAAGAAACTGCAACTTGATGAGGAAGCCAAAGGGGCTTTTCACAAGTTGATCAACACCTTGTTACAGAGCACACACAGGTCTAGTGCCTGGGCATGCAAAATCGATGATAAGGGCCCCTTAAACTCGATTTCAAGCTCTACCACACGCAGGTGCATGGACCTCCAGGGGAGCACATCAAAGCATGGGGGCACAAGCAAAGGAAGGGAATTAGCTCAATGAGGATGGTGTAGGAGGCCCCAAGCAGGGGGTAGGACATATAGGAATTAAGGGGTTTTCATGAGGAGAGTTGGGGCCTCGCTGGTTGCAGGCCTGGAGCTCGAGTGCCAAGGATAGGGGCACAAGGAGGGCTCACCAAGTAGCAGAGCCTACCCTGGAGGTAGGTGCCTTGAGCCAGGAGCTCGAGGAGCATGGCCTACCCCAGTGGTAGGGCCTATATATGTCAAGGTCTTGTTCATCATTAGACAAGTGGATCCTCCTCCACTCTAGTCTTTACCATCTTTATCTATTAGTATCAGTCTTTCAAGCATTGTCACAATCACAATACAGGTAGTTGCAATTACTTTGTACAGTGTGCAAGCTCCAGGAGTTGAAGGAGCATCAAGAACATCAGGTCAGCACCATCACTGACCCTGCAACACTTACATCACAGGTGGAACCTCAACCACAGCCCTGGAACCTACACCAGTGCCTTACACAGCCATAGCGAGGGTCTTACACTTGCTCAACATGCTCCAATTGCCAACTAGTGCACCCTTGGTATTTGGGTGTAGAATTGTATTACCTCCTGTGAATGTGCCATGCAACCTCTGGATGGGGTGCCAACAGGGTTAACCAATATCAAGGAGGCCTTAAACTCAATTTTGCCAAAATCAAGGATAAGGGCCTCTTAACCTCGATTTCGCACATGCATAATCAGATCTGCATAGCCAAACTAGTTGTCACACTCGATATCGGTCCCCAACCCTTACAAGCCGTTACCACTGAAGGGGTCTTACAACACTTCCAATATAACAAGCCCACTTGATTGGAGACCGATGTGAGCAATTTTGCGATGCCAGGAGTGCTCAAGCAAGAGCACAACCAATGATGGCACCCCAATGCCTTTTACTCGAGGAAGATGACATCAGCGGAGTGCAACTATGAGATACATGATAAGGAGCTCCTTGCCATAGTTGCCTGCCTATGTCAGTGGTGTCACATGCTCGCAGGTCTCCCAACAAAACTGGTAATCCTCACGGATCATGACATCCTCAAATACTTCAAGTTGCAGCATTGGATCACTGGCTGGCAAGCGAGATGGGCTGTACTGCTGGCAGATTTCGACTTCATACTCCAATATTGGCCTGGAGACTTTTGGAATATACAGTCACTTGCGTCTTTGACTTCGGAAACGATCTGTTAGATCATGGAGGTCCAACACAGGCAACTAGGATGTGTCAAATATTCCTCAAAATTATTTCCACATTGTTAGGCCATGTCGTGTCTGTTGGAATATACAGTCACTCGCATTTTCGACTTTGGAATGATCTGTGAGATCGTGGAGGTCCAACACAGGCAACTAGGATGCATCAATATTCCCCAAAATTATTTTGACACTGTTAGGCCATGACACATCAAGAAAAGTCCAATTTCGGACCCCCACACCCAGCTATAGGACTGCACTTACCCGATTCCAGCTATTGGTCCACAACTGTGGGGACCCCAGACCCATATCTCTGAGACACAATTTGTGTCAAATGAGTGTGGACCATATACATTGGCAAAGATAGGAACACACTCCTCTGTGGTAGGGAAGGATAGCATACATACACAACACACACATGTTCAAGATAAGCTCCCATAACAATTCATTGTCTCTACTCAAGATCACAAACAATGCTCCATACTCTTCAGGATCCTATGCAGGTATCATGCCTTCGATATAGTGACGACATAGCCAACTTTGAGAAGGCATTGCCATCATAGGAAAAGACATATATACATCAACTCACTTGTAGATACAGTTGCAGAAAGTCATTCAAACTAGTTCACATATCCTCACATACCAAGTTCTGCTCTCCTCTTCTTCTTCTCTCCTCCTCCTGTGTGAGCAAGTTGCCTATGTTCATAGTTGTTTCTCAATCACTACTGCAATCCTCTGATATCCTCTACATACATAGTATATCTAAGCTGAAATATCCTCAGACTTAGCTCTACAAGCCCCTCCAATATAGGGAAGGCACTATGGAGATAGCTACTTGTCTTTTCCTTAGCTGATCAGTGGTTTCTTCCCCAGGATACCTGAACCGGCAGTGGTAACTCCATTACCAGTTTACTCCTTCCAATACCCTTAACCTCAATTTCAGACTCTACTGCGTGCAGGCGCATGGACTTCCAGCAAATCACACCAAGACTATTGGAAGGAGTGAACCAGTAATGAGTTACCATTGCCAGTTCAGGGATCCTGGAGAAGAATCCACTGATCAGTTAAGGAAAAGACAAGTAGCTATCTCCATAGTGCCTTCCCTATATTGGAGGGGCTTGTAGAGCTAAGTCTGAGGATATTTCAGCTTAGGTACACTCCGTATGTAGAGGATATCAGAGGGTTGCAGTAGGGATCAAGGGGCAACTACCAATGTAGGGAACTTGCTCTTGCAGGAGGAGAAAGAAGAAGAAGAGCAGACCTTGCTATGCAAGGATGTGGGAACTAGTTCAAATAACTTTCTGTGACTGTATTGATATGTGAACCAATATATATATGTGTTTTTGTAGGATGGTAATGCCTTCTCGAGGTTGGCAATGTCATCACTGTGTCAAAGGTATGAATCCTGTGTAGGACCTTGAAGAGTATGGAGCATTGTTTGGGGTCTTGAGTAGAGACAGTGAACATTAGGAACTTATCATGTATGTTGTGTTATCTTTCCTGTCCTTATCATGGAGCAGTGTGACCCTATCTCTCCTCCATATATGGCCTACACTCATCCAACACAAATTGTGTCTTAGAGATATCAGGCTGGGGTCCCCACAGATGTGGAGTGATAGCCAAAACTGGGTAAATGTTCCCTATAACTGAGTATGGTGTCCAGATATTGGACTTTGCTTGACATGTTGTGGTCTAACAGGGAGGGTTAATTTTTGAGGAATATTGATGTGTGCCTAGCTGCCTGTGTTGGACTTCCACCATCTAACAGATTGTGCCAAGGTTGAAAAATGCAAGTGACCGTATATCTCAACTTATACAGCATACAACCACTCTAATTGGGCTGCCCCCCTCCCACTGGCCCAACTGGCCCTCAACAACCAACCCTTTGCAACCACTCATACTTCCCCAAGCCACATGGCCTTGTCATTTGTGCCTTGGGTCCATCCACACCTTGCCCCCCCAACCATTGTTTCTCCCACTGTCTGTCTGTTAGCTCAGTGTCAGGAAGGGATCTGCAGGGCTAATGAGGTGATGGCAACCACTTACAACCATTGGTGGACCAACATTTCCTTCTGCCTGGGGGACTTGGTGCTGCTCCACACCAAGCACCTCCAACATGACTGCCCCAGCCAGAAACTGTCCAACCCATTGGCCAGTGCCTTCTGGCTGCAGGCACCCATTGGAGAGCAGGCCAACCACCTCCTTCTGCCCATCACATGGAGGGTCCACCCAGTCTTCCACATGGAGATGCTGGAGCCATACCCAACTGACATCTGCCCCTTGAGGGAGGCCCCCCAAGTGCATTCCCTTGTCGACAGTTATGCAGACTTTGAGCTGGAAGGGATCCTCAATTCCTGCTGATGCTATTGCCAGTTGTACTACTGGTGTAATGAGTTAAGTAATGGTAAAGGAGGAATGTGTAGGTCAGACAGAGTAGTGGAGTGAAAAAGGATGATGGTATTAAAAGAGACAGATCACTTGGCTGATTGCCAAGTGATCACACATGTGCACATGCATGCTTGCATCCATTTTTGGACTTGTGCTCAGTCTCTGACTGAGCACTGAGCACTGGCTCTTGGCCAGGACATGGGCCACCTCAAAAGGAGGCTACATCCCAAAGCTGGATGAAACTAGTATACAAGAGGAAGGCAAACAAAAGGGGCAAAGAAAGACAAACAAAAGCAATGGAGGAAAGGAGCAATTGGGAAAGACAATTATTGACAACAAGGATGATAGATGGGGTTCACCAGTCCTGGAGGATAAAGAGCATATGTAATCCTCTTTGAGGGGAAGGTGAACATCCAGGGATGGCTGTTCAATGGTGTTGGTGGAAAAAGAGTGCTGCAGGAGTGTGCTCAATAGCATTGAAGTACAAAGAGCATGGTGTGATCCTTGATGATGGGAAGGAGTATGAACAAGGAAAGCTGTTCAACATTTGGCTGATGTTCATCTCCAGCTGTGATGATGCTCACATCCAACTGTAGCCAGAGGGATGTGTGTGTGACCTGGACCCGAGGAGGTAATAAGCTCCATTGTTGAAAATGGAGGCCAGTCAAAAAGCTCCAAATGTCTTCCATATTGTTGAAGAGGTAGTTAATGGGATTGAAGAGAGGGGAAGGTGGTGTAAAGGCATAGGAGGTGAAAAAAGGAAGGTGCCAGACATGGTGTAAAAGTGAATACAAGGCACATAGCTAATAGCTGAGCAACTTGATGGTGCTGAACACCAAGGGGGAGGAGAAAAAGGGGGTTGCAGGAGATGAAAAGAAAGAAAGGAAGGCAAACTCTTGTTGGCTGAGTTGTGTGATTGTTGTAGAAGCCATAGTTCCAGTTGTTACTTGTGCACTTGCAGTTATTGTGCAAGGTGGAAAACAGAAGGATTTGGTTGACAAAGCAAAAGCACAAGTAGCAGAAGGAAGAATTGGGGAGAGCAAACATGGAGAAGTGCCTTTTGAATTGATCAAGTCGCAGTATTTGACCATGAGTGTTGCTGTAGTCCTTGATGACTAAGGCAAACGACAAGAGCAGGTGACAGAGATGCAAAAGAAAGAATGTGAAAGCATGAATGTGAAAAAAGGCAAAGAGGGGGAAGGAGTAGTGCATTGATGTTGAAGTGCCAAGAGGGAACCAGGGTTGGGGTTGGCATTGGCAAAGGTGGAGGAGCAATTACAATGAGTTAGATCTCAACTCCTCCTCTCCAATGAGCACCGCAGTGATGATAGCAGTAATGGAGGAGTTGCAATGCACTGGTTGTGATGAGGGAGCAGAAGTTGTTGGTATAGCCAGCATATTGGAGTCATGCCCAAGCAGTGGCCAGTAATTTTTTAGCCTATCCAAATGCACTCATTCTTCAGTCCCATCCCTTATCTTGCATATAATGAATGACTTGTGTTGCTTATGCATCACCATAAAAGGACTGACCCATCCTAGGCACACACTTAGCTTGGGTAGAATAAGTCATCTCAAATAGCAATTCATGGTGCAGGACAAGATCACCAATGGTAATTGGAATGGGGGAAACATGGGGTTTGGATGAGTTTGATGTTATGGGGCGCACACAGGCCTAGTGCCTGAGTATGCGAAATTGAGGATAAGGGCCCCTTAAGCTCGATTTCGGGCTCTACTACATGCAGGCACATGGACTTCTGGCAAATCACACCAAGATGAGGGGCACAGGCGAGGAGGGGGCATTGACTCAGTAGGGCTGGTGTAGGAGGCTCCACGCAGGGGTAGGACATATAGGAAATAAGGGGTTCTCATGAGGAGAGCTTGGGCCTCGCCATCTGCAGGTCCAGGAGGCATGAGCAGGCCCAGAGCTTGAGTACCAAGGATAGGGGTACTGAGGAGGCAAGGGTGATGGCGTGCTATGCAGACGAGCTCACCCTGGAGGAGAGGTGCCTCCTCAAGCCAGGTGCTCAAAGGGGTAGGGATCACCCATGAGGTGATGCCTATATATGTTGTGGTTCTTCTCATCACCAGATGGGTGGATCCTTATCCACTCCAGTCTTTCGCATCCTTACTATTCAGTATCAGTCTTTGAACATTATAACAATCACAATACAGGTAGTTGTGATTACTTAGCATTGTGTGCAAGCTCCACTAGTTGATGGAGCCTTCGCAACATCAGGTCAGCACCATCACTGACCCTGCGACACCTACATCACAGGTGGAACCTCAACTGCAGCCCTGGAACCTACACCAGTGCCTTATACAGCATTAGCGAGGGTCTTACACTCACTCAACATGCTCCAATTGCCAACTAGTGCACCCTTGGGAGTTGGGAGCAACATCATATTACCTCATGTGAATGTGCTGCACAACCTCTGGATGGGGTGCCAACAAGGTTAACCGATATCGAGTTTAAGGAGGCTGTCAGGGTTGAGGCCAATATCGAGCGAGCGGTGAGTTACGGCTATACAGATCCAAATATGCATGTGCGAAACTGAGGTTAAGGGGGCCTTTGTCAGAGTTGAGGCCAATATTGAGTGATTGGCGAGGTACAGATCCAAATATGCATGTGTGAAATCGAGTTTAAGGCCTCCTTAAACTCGATATTGGTTAACCCTGTTGGCACCCCATCCAGAGGTCACACGGCACATTCATGTGAGGTGATATGATGTTGCTCCCAACTCCCAAGGGTGCACTAGTTGGCAATTGGAGCATGTTGAGTGAGTGTAAGACCCTCGCTAATGCTGTATAAGGCACTGGTGTAGGTTCCGGGGCTGCAGTTGAGGTTCTGCCTGCAATGTAGGTGTTATTGGAAAGGGGGAACTGGTAATGTGTTACCATTGCCGGTTCAGGGATCCTGGGGAAACCACTGATCAGCTAAGGCAGGGGCGAGTAGCTATCTCGACAGTGCCTTCCCTATATCAGAGGGGCTTGTAGAGCTAAGTCTGAGGATATTTCAGCTTAGATACACTCCATAGATAGAGGATATCAGAGGGTTGCAGTAGTGATCAAGGAGCAATCAACAACATAGGCAACTTGCCTCATGCAGGAGTAAGAGATATGGAGAAGAGGAGGAAGCAGACCTTGCTATGCGAGGATGTGGGAACTAGTTCAAATGACTTTCTGCAACTGTATCTACAAATGAGTTGATATATATGTGTGTGTTTTCCTATGATGGCAGTGCCTTTTCAAGGTTGCCTATGTCTTCACTGTATCGAGGGCATGATGCCTGTGTCGAGCCTTTGGAGAGTATGGAGCATCATTTGGGATCTTGAGTAGAGACAGTGAAGCATTGCATGAGCTTATCTTTGAGCGTGTGTGTGGGATTGCGTATATACACTATCTTTCCCTATCATGGAGAAGTGTGTTCCTATCCTTGTTAATATATATGGTCCACACTCGTCCAACACAAATTGTGTTTCAGAGATATGGGTCTGGGGTCCCTGCAGTCGCAGACCAATAGCCGAAATTGGGTAAGTGTAGTCCTATAGCCAGATGTGAGGGTCCGAAATTGGACTTTTCTTGATGTGATGTGGCCTAACAATGTTGAAATAGTTTTTGAGGAATATTGACACATTCTAATTGCCTGTGTTGGACCTCCACAATCTAACAGATTGTTCCGAAGTCGAAAACACAAGTGACTGTATATTCCAACAGGTGTCACAGGGTCAGTGATGGTGCTGACCTGATGTTACTGAGGCTCCTTAAACTCCTGGAGCTCACATACTATACTAAGTAATTGCAACTACCTGTATTGCAAACGTTACAATGCTTGAAAGACTGATACTGAAAGATAAAGATGGTAAAGACTAGAGTGGATGAGGATCCACTCGTCTGATGATGAAAAAGACCTTGACATATATAGGCCTACCTCTGGGGTAGGCCATGCTCCTCAAGCTCCTGGCTCAAGACACTTGCCTCCAGGGCAGGCTCTGCTACTTGGTGAGCCCTCCACCTTGCCTCCTTTGTACCCCTATCCTTGGTACTCGAGCTCTGGGCCTGCTCAGGCCTCCTGGACCTGCAGATGGCAAGGCCCCAGGTCTCCTCATGAAAACCCCTTATCTCTTATATGTCCTACCCTCTATGTGGAGCCTCCTACACCAGCCCTACTGAGCTAATGCCCTCTCTTTGCCTGTGCCCCTTGTCCTGATGCAATCTGCTGGAGGTCCATGTGCCTACATGTGGTAGAGTTTGAAATCGAGTTTAAGGGGCCCTTACCCTTGATTTCGCATACTCAGGCACTAGGCCTGTGTGTGCCCCATAACACTACCCCCCCCTTTCAAAGCTGAGCTCAGTTGAAGCAAATGAAGTCCTGCACCTTGCTCACAAAACCTGCTTTTAGACACCACTGGTGGCATTTTCCTCCCACCTTCCTCCAGTGGTCTCCTCTTGGCATCTAGCAGTACCATGGCTCGCCATTCCCATACTTCCTCCTGCCATGCCAGCCATGCCAGCCAGCAGGCTAGCCCCTCTGCACCACCTCCTCCATCTTCCAGTTCCTCCATGCCCCCCACAGCTCCTCCTAGACCAGCATAGCCTCTGCAGGTGCTTTTCCTTCTTGAGGATGCCTCTCCTCCTCCTCTGCCTATTGAGGAGTCCCTGGTGCCTCCTCGCACCCCGCCCTTGGTACCAGGGACTCACCTTCCCCTTTTGGTGGGGCCCCTTGAGGTCCCTGCCTCCCCACCAGCTATCCTTGCAGCAGAAGAGCCTCCCCACCCTAGGCTAGTGGTCAAGCTACATTGCCGCCATGTAGTCGACCCCCTTCCACCCTTGCCTCTGAGTCCTGGCCCAGCTCAGGAGGCTTCTCTACCATCTTGCCTGGTAAGTGCCACAGGGGATCACCATCATTTGGACCCAGATAATCCCCTGCTGACTGTCTTCGAGGGGGGTGTTATGGTGGCCATGGAGCCTCCTCCTGGCCCTGATGCTTGTGCATTCCATGAAACCTCTGCAGAGGCGATGGCCTGGTGGGAGGCAGAGCTTCAGCAGCCCATACCCCCTCCTCCTCCTGCCAACAAGTTGGTGGATGAGGTGCTATGTGTCAGGGATGGGGACCAATATCGAGTGTGACAACTGGTTCAGCTATGCAGATCTGCCTATGCGTGTGTGAAATTGAGGTTAAGAGGCCCTTATCCTCGATTTGGGTGAAATTGAGTTTAAGGCCTCCTTAAACTCAATATCAGTTAACCCTGTTGGCACCCCATCCAGAGGTCGCTTGGCACGTTCGTGGGAGCAATGCAATGGCACCTCCAACTCCCAAGGGTGCACTAGTTGTTAGTTGGAGCATGTTGAGCAAGCATAAGACCCTCGCTGCTGTTGTGTAGGGCACTGGAGTAGGTTCAAGGACCGCAGTTGAGGTTCCACCTGCAATGTAGGTGTTGCAGGGTCAGTGATGGTGCTGACCTGATGTTCTTGATGCTCCTTCAACTCCTGGAGCTCACATACTATACTAAGTAATTGCAACTACCTGTATTGCAAACGTTACAATGCTTGAAAGACTGATACTGAAAGATAAAGATGGTAAAGACTAGAGTGGATGAGGATCCACTCGTCTGATGATGAAAAAGACCTTGACATATATAGGCCTACCTCCAGGGTAGGCCATGCTCCTCGAGCTCCTGGCTTGAGGTACCTACCTCCAGGATAGGCTCTGCTACTTGGTGAGCCCACCTCGTTCCCCTATCTTTGGCACTCGAGCTCTGGGCCTGCTCAGGCCTCCTGGACCTGCAACTGGCAAGGCCCCAGCTCTCCTCGTGAATGCCCCTTAATCCTTATATGTCCTATCCTCTACACAAGGCCTCCTACACCAGCTCCTACCGAGCTAATGACCCTTCCTCATTTGTGCCCTTTTCCAGAATGTACTATACTGAGGGTTTGTGCACCTGCATGCGGTAGAGCTCAAAATCGAGTTTAAGGGGCCCTTATCCTCGATTTCACATGCTCAGGCACTGGGCCAGTGTGCACTCTGTAACACTACTCCCCCTTTCAAGGCTGAGCTCTGTCGAGGCAAATGAAGTCCTGCATCTGGCCTACAAGACCAACATTTGGACACCACCAGTGGTGTTTTCCTCCCATTTCATCCTCATTGCTCCTGGACAGTTGCATCATCATGCCTCGCCATTCTAATTCCTCCTCACGGCGCTTGGCCCGCAAGGGCCACCATGCTACTGCACCACCCTCCCCTCCTGTGCCTGTTCCAGGCCCCTTGTCCCCACTGGCAACTGCTGCCAACTCTTCAGGGCCCTTACGGGCCCTTTTCCTTCAGGAGGAGGCCTCTCCTCCTCCCTTACTTCTCAGGGAGGCCCTGGTGCCTCCTTGTACTCCACCCCTGGTGCTAGGGGCCCACCTTCCTCTCCTGGCGGGGCCCCTTGAGGCCCCTACCTCCCTGCCCACTGCTCTGGTGGCAGAAGAGCCTCCTCGACAGAGGCTGGTGGTTAAGCTGTGCCGCTCTCAGTTGGCCGCGGCCTCCTCCTCTCCTCTTGCCAGCTCTGGCCCAGCTGGCAGGAGCTCTTGACCCATGGGCTTGGTCACTCCTTTGAGCAATCATTGCCATCTGGATCCTGAGGATCCATTGACAGGTGTTTTTGTCACGGGCCCCACTGTGCCTCAAGCACCTTCTGCTGCTCCTGGGGCTGGTGTGCTCTGGGAGTCCTCGGCAGAGGCAATGGCTCAATGGGAGGAGGAGCTTCAGCACCCTCTTCCTCCTCCTCCTACCACAGATGCTGTGCTGGATGGGGTCTTACAAGCCCCCACCCCTCTTTACCAGGCTGAGGTGCAGCACTTCACCCTGGAGTCGCTGCCTGGGTCCCCTCCTCACTCCCCTGGCCCCCCTCCTCCTGTGAGGCCACCCACCTTTGCAGAGTTGGCCTCGTGGAGCTCTGAGTTGCCAGCTCCTGTCCTCCTCCTGCTGGTGGCTCAGGGACTGTACCCACAGTGGTGGGTTGTGGACCATGGGTCCCCTGTTGCTCACCACCTCAACACCATGGTGATGCTTCAACTGACAGAGGGCTCCATGCCCTGGCCTAGTTGGTCTTGTGAGCATTGCACTTGTTTGGACATTCTGTAAGTGTTCCAAGTCCTCCTTCCATCTGTCATTTCCTTGTTGACCCCTGCTTCTTCCTTCCTTTGTCCAGGTGTTTTCCCTTTGCCTTTGCCAACCCATTTGGCAAATGCAATTGCGTGCCCAGCAAGTGCGCACACTGCCACTTGTCTGTGTTGGAATATACAGTCACTCGCGTTTTTCGACTTCAGAACAATCTGTTAGATCGGGAAGGTCCAACAGAGGCAACCAGGATGCGTCAATATTCCTCAAAAAGTATTTCTATACTGTTTGGCCACAACGCGTCAAGAAAAGTCCAATTCCGGACCTCCCACATCCAGCTATGGGATCCTACTTGCCCAAATCCGGCTATTAGCCCGCGACCGCAGGGACCCCAGACCCACATCTCTGAAACACAATTTATGTCGGATGAGTATGGACCAAACACATTGACCAAGATAGGAACGCACCCCTCCGTGATAGGGAAAGATAGCGTATATACGCAACCCCACACACACACACTCAAAGATAAGCCCCTGCAATACCTCACTGTCTCTACTCGAGGTTCCGAACAATGCTCCATACTCTCCAAGATTCAACACAGGTGTCATACCCTCGATATAGCGAAGACATAGCCAACTTCGAGAAAGTATTGCCATCATAGGAAAACACATATATATATACATCAACTCACTTGTAGATACAGTCACAGAAAGTCATTCAAACTAGTTCCCACATCCTCGCATAGCAAGGTCTGCCTTCTCCTCTTCTCCATCTCTCTTCCTCCTGCGTGAGCCAAGTTGCCTATGTTGTTAATTGCTCCTTGATTACTACTGCGACCCTCTGATATCCTCTATCTATGGAGTGTATCTAAGCTGAAACATCCTCAGACTTAGCTCTACAAGCCTCTCCAATATAGGGAAGACACTGTCGAGATAGCTCCTTGCCTCTGTCTTAGCTGATCAGAGATTTCCCTCGGATCCCTGAACCGGCAACAGTAACCCATTACTGGTTCACCATTTTCCAACAGTCTGGGCACGTAGGGTGGATCAGGACTGTGTGGGCCTTTCCTGGCCATTGTTACACCAGGAGGTTCCAGGTGGGCAAGCATGGTGTTGAACGGGCTCATCTAGTGCATGCCCATGGTTGTGGTCTGGGCGAGGTCTGCCAGGAGGATCGCATCTTCGATCCTTGCGGTCATGAGGACTGGAACTTTGCCCTTCACCGGGTTTGGGAGGTGGAGGTGACCTTCCTTTGCCCTGTCATGGCTGCCTTAGTGCAGTACATGGTCCAATGCTGGCGCCTGTACTCTGAGCATCAGCCTCACGAGTCCGTCACCACAGCTGGGGGTCCTCCTGACCCCATTAGTGATGTCCTGGCTCCTCCTCCTCCTGCTCCCTCTCCTTCTTCCACCCCTCTACCCCCTCCTGAGCTTGACCTCAAGTTCTTCATTCCTCAGTCCACGGAGTATGCCATGGACTACTAGCTTCTTCTTGTGTCTCCAGAATTGCAATCCCAACACTTGATTCCCCTCCCTATGAGCCTGAGTGTGGCATGAGCTGGTTGCGGTAAGTTTTGCCTCATTCCTTGGTCTGTGAAGTGCACCCTGAAATCGAGTTTAAGGGGGCCTTATCCTCAATTTTGGTGAAATTGAGTTTAAGAGGCCCTTATCCTCTGTTTTGGTGAAATCGAGTTTAACACATCTTTATCCTTGATTTCACATTTCCCAGACTTTGCTATTCCAGCTCTGTATCACCCAGGCCTCCTTCTTAGTTGCTTGTGCTAGCACCTCCCCCCGCCAACTCCTCATACTCCTGAAAGAGGCTAGGGCACTTGAGGTGATCATGAGGCTCCCAGGAGGCAGCCTCCTCTGGGTACCCCTTCCACAGGACCTTGTACTCAAGGTTGGCTTGTCAACCATGTTTGCCCACAATGGCCTCCACCTCAAAGTTGAGGTCCTCCTCATGGATTTGGGGCTGTACTTGGTGATTTGTATGGCCTGGTAGTGCACTGCTCTTGGCTTTCTCCAACATTGATATGTGAAACACATCGTGTACCCTGAGCTTGGGTGGCAGTTGCAGGCAATATGCCCATCTGCCTACCCTCTCAATGATGGGGTATGGGCCTGTGAACCTCTTGTTGAGCTTGGGGCTGGGTCTTCTTGTTTTCCAGTTGTGACAGTTAATGTACACCAAGTTGCCTACCTTGAGCTCCATGTCTGTGTACTTGTGGTTGTATTGCTCTACTGTGCGAGCTTGAGCTTGCCTGATCTGCTCCTGTAGGTACTGTGTGAGCTCTGGCTGTCCTCATGCAAACTCTTGTCTTTCTGGGTCGAGCACCCCTACTGCATGGGGTAGGTCTGGGTGCATCCTAGGATTCCACCCATAGCAGGCAAAGAAGTGGGACACTCCTATGCTGCTGTGCACCATGTTGTTGTACACAAACTCTGCCATTGGTAGCAGACCCTCCCAATCATCCTGTTTGTAGTTGCAAAACAATCACAGGTACTGCTCTACCACTTGGTTCACCCTTTCTGTTGGGCCATCAGTTTGTGGGTGGTAAGCCATACTGAGTGAGTGCTTGATGAGCAGGGCCTCTGTGAACTTCTTCCAGGTCACTGAGATGAACTGCTGGCCTCTATCAGAGACAATGTGGTCTGGGGCTCCAAACCGCTTCATTACATGGGCCCTGAACAGCTCTGCAGTGTCCTGGGAGGTGGCTGTCTTGTATGTAGGTGCTAAGACAGCTAGCTTTGTGAGGCAGTCTACTACAACAAGGATGGAGTCATAGCCGTTGGATGTGGGCAGGCCCTCAATAAAATCCATGGATATTGAGCCCCAGGGCCGCTCAGGGGTGGACAACAGCTGCACTAGGCCATAGGGTTTGTGGCATGGAGTCTTGTATTGAGCGCACACTGGGCATCTCACTACATAGTCTGCTACCCAGGTGCTCATTCCTGGCCAACAGTATTGGTGTTGTACCAGCTCCAGGGTAGCATCCCTTCCTTTGTGGCCCGCAGTAGCTCCATCGTGGCATTGGGACATTACCATGTATCACAAGTGTTCCACTGATAGAGAGCCTTCCCTTACTTGAGCAGCTCCCTGTGTGTCTCCATGGCCTTGCTTGCCTGGTAAAGTGACCTGAGGGACCACTAGCCTTCCCTCGTGGTACCATAGGCCATCTTTGTCCTCAAATGGTTGGGGCTTATGCATTGCCAGGAGCTCCTGGTCCAGGGGCTGGAAGGTGTGAGCTAACTGCATGAGTTGACCATTTGCAATTTCAGCTATGGTTGCATTGCTGGTATGCATCTGAAGTCAAGGATAACAGGGCCTTAAACTCAATTTTGCCAAAATCGAGTATAAGGGCTCCTTATCCTTGTTTTCAGCTTCTGGTGCAAAAACCCTAGCCAGCAATAGTTGCTGAACATTATGTTCTACCTCCTTGCCCATGGGCTGCATGTCCTGTCATCGAGTAAGGGCATCAGGCTCACCAGCCTTGTCTCCAGGCCAATATTGTAGCACATAGTCAAAATCAGCTAGCAGCACAGCCCATCTCACTTGTCTGCCTGTGATCTGACATTGTGACTTGAAGTACTTGAAGGCCTCGTGGTCAGTGAGGATTACCAGCTGAGATGGGAGGCCTGCAAGCATGTGGCACCACTGACATAGACAGGCAACTATGGTGAGGAGCTCCTTATCATGTATCTTGTAGTTGCGCTCTGCCAAGGTCATCTTCCTTGAGTAGTAGGCAATAGGATGCCACCTATGCTTGTGCTCCTGCTTGAGCACTCCTGCAATTGCAAAGTCACTCACATCAGTCTCCAATCATGTAGGTTTGTTGTATTGGAAATGTTGTAAGACTCCTGCAGTGGTGAAAGCTCCTATCAGCTTGTGGAAGGCCCCCTGGGCCTCCTCGTCGAGCTGCAGTTTCTTGAACCTCTCTACTGGCTTGACGAATGAGGTCAGGGGCCTAGTGATCCTCGCAAAGTTCACAATGATCCTTCAATAGAAGTTTGCGAAGCCCAGGAAGTGCTGTATGTTGTGAATGCTTGCTGGTAGGGGCCACTCCTTGATCACTCGCACCTTCTCAGGGTCCATCTCAATGACAGTTGGCTTGATGATGTATCCCAGGAACTCCACAGTATCAGTGTGGAAGGTGCACGTGGACAGCTTTGTGAACAGCCGGTTCTCCTGTAACCACCTTAGTACCTCCTGCACATGTGCAACATGCTCTTCCATGCTGTTACTGAAGATGAGGAAGTCATCAAGGTACACCACCATGTAGATACCAATGATATCACAATATATGTGGTTTACTAGTGACTGAAATTGAGCTGGAGCATTTGCTAGCCCAAATGGCATCACAAGGTACTCATAGAGGCCCAGTTGAGTACCAAAGGCTGTCTTCCATTCATCTCCTGGAGCGATGTGCACCAGGTTGTATGCTGCCTTGAGGTCCAGTTTCATGTAGATGGTGGCCTGCCTGAGTAGGAACTACTGCTCCTCAATGAGAGGTAGTGGAGTGCAATTCTTGACAGTGACCTTGTTGAGTCCTTGATAGTCTACACTCAGGTGCAGGCCCCCATCCTTCTTGGGTACAAAGAGCACTGGTGATTGCACAGGGCTCTTGGATGGCCTGATGAAGCCCTTCTTGAGGTTTTCCTCAAGGTACTTCCTGAGCTCTGTCATCTCCTTGGGTCCCTTGAGGTACAATGGGCCCTGAGGAGGCTTTCCTCCTGGTACCAGCTCAATGTGCAAATCGTGATCAGCATGAGGACACAGCTTGTCAGCTTCTACCTCACAGAAGACCCCTTTGAGGTGCTTGTATGGGGCTGGTATCTCCATTTGCAATGGGGCCTCAGGCTCTACCTCCATTTCCACACCACAATCGTTGCCCATGGGCATGAATCCAAAGGCTGGTATTGAGCTGGGAGGGGCTTCCAGTAGCATGAACCCAATAGGCCCATCATGCAATGCCACCTGGATCAATTGAGTGGCTGAGACAAATTCATGACCATGCGGCATGGGTGGTTGCCAAAATCGAGTTTAAGGGTACCCTTATCCTCGGTTTCACATTTCCCAGATGTGACTTGAATTCCACTTACCTGGTATCCCAGTTGATCCTTGGTTTCCACCTTTTGAGCTCATCAAAGCCCAGAATTAGGTCGTAGTCTGAGGCCTGGGCCACTGGTACTTTGAGGTTACCTAGTGGTTCACCCCCTACCTCCACAGCTACATTGGCACTGCTGCTGATCGCAAGCTTGTGGCCAGTTACACCATGTACCTCCCTTGTTTTTATGTTTTTTGTAGCTACTTGATGTCTTTGGACAAATCCTTGAGATAATATGGACAGTCCAGTGCCTGTGTCAGCGAGGATGCGAGCCTGATGGCCATTGATGGAGCCTTTGAGCTCAAGCACTGTCACTTGAGTAGTGCTGGTGGAGAAACAGTATTGACAGTCTTGGTATATGCATTGGGATTGCAAGGTAGGTTCCAAGGCAAAGCAGGCCATCACTGCATCTCCCCATGCTTGTTTCCCTGGTCGCCTTGGTTCTCTTCAGGCCCCTGCCCATACTCGCCTAGGTCCAGCCCCTCTTCTTGAGAGGGTTGGTCCTCCTGGTCATTGGCCTACTTGTGCAACTCCACTACTACTGGGTGGACTGCTACTCGAGGACCACTGGGCTTGGGTCATGAAGTTCCGGTGTTCTTGTTAGGGCAATTGTAAGACCAATGCCCGGTTCCTTGACAGATGCGACAGACACCGCTACCAAAAGTAGTGGGGGTACCTGTCACTGGCAGCTTCTGGGCCAGGTGTGGGGGTAGGGGCCTGCTTCCCATGCAATTGCCTGGTTGACCTTCGATAGTTGCAGGCCTGGCTGGCATGACTGTGCCTCCCGTAGCCCTGGGCCATGGGGCCCCTTTGTTGGTTCCCGTGGTCCTTGCAGGGGCTGCCCTGGCTCCCAGCCTACTTGTGCCTTGCTGGCCTGTGTCCAACCTGCTCCAAGTAGGAGCACCAGGGTAGGTGGAAATACAACTCTTGTCAATGGCCTCAACCTCCTGGTACCTGCTCCAGGGGTCCTCTGGAGGGTTCCTCTTGAACTTCTCCTGGAGGCTGTGAGTGAGGCTGTTCCTGAAGAGGAACACAATGATCTTGTTGTCATTGATGTTGGCCTGGCTTTCCAGGTCCCTAAAGCGCTCTACATGGTGTGTAGCTGCTCCTGGAGCATCACTTTCCATCTTGAGTCCTTGGAGCTTGTTGTAGGCATCCAGCCTGTCATTACGATGACTGTATTGCTCTTGTAACCTGAGCATGAAGAAGTCCCAATCATGGAAGAGCCGGCCCTGCTGATTCCTATCAGTCCTAAGCTTGGCCTTCCACCACTCTCTTGCTGTTCCTTCCATGTGGCTTGTGGTGTAATTGATCATGGTCTTTTGGTCCATTACCCCATTGTGTTGCAGCCAGGTGTTGGCTTCAATGAGGAACATCTCAACATTGCAAGCATTGAACTTTGGAAAAGGATACTTGAGGTCGTTCTTCACTTGAGGGGTCCCTTCTTCTGGCTCGGTAGTGGCTGCCTGCTTATGCTGGATCCTGGACCCTGTGGGCATGGAGTACAGGTCCTCGTCACTGTAGGCCTGATTTCCTTATGCTTGGGGCTCCTCAACTGTAGGCCTGGGTAGTGGTGATGGCTTGTTGGGATCCTGTAGCAGGGCAGCATTGTACAATTCCTTGAACCTACTATGCTTGAGGAGTAGATCCATCTGCTTGCTCACCAGTTGGATGAGCTTGTCAAGCTTCTCTGCCAGGTTGCTCTCTGTCATTTCAAATGTGGGGTACAGCTTGGACAATCCGCTCTAATGTCAGGGTTGGGGACCAATATCGAGTGTGACGACTGGTTCGGCTTCGCAGATCTGCCTACGCGTGTGCAAAATCGAGGTTAAGAGGCCCTTATCCTTGATTTGGGTGAAATCGAGTTTAAGGCCTCCTTAAACTCGATATCAGTTAACCCTGTTCGCACCCCATCCAGAGGTTGCTCAGCATCTTCATGGGAGCAATGCAATGGCACCTCCAACTCCCAAGGGTGCACTAGTTGTTAGTTGGAGCATGTTGAATGAGCGTAAGACCCTTGCTGCTGTTGTGTAGGGCACTGGTGTAGGTTCCAGGACCGTGGTTGAGGTTCCGCCTGCGATGTAGATGTTGCAGGGTCAGTGATGGTGCTGACCTGATGTTCTTGGTGCTCCTTCAGCTCCTGGAGCTTGCACACTGTACAGAGTAATCACAACTACCTGTATTGCGATTGTGACGATGCTTGAAAGACTGATACTAACAGATAAGGATGGTAAAGACTAGAGTGGATTGGGATCTGCTCATCTGATGGTGAACAAGACCTGGACCTATATAGGCCTACCTCCAGGGTAGGCCATGCTCCTCGAGTTCCTGGCTTGAGGTACCTACCTCCAGGATAGGCTCTGCTACTTGGCGAGCCCTCCTTGTGCCCCTATCTTTGGCACTCGAGCACTGGGCCTGCTCAGGCCTCCTGGACCTGCAACCGGCAAGGCCCCAGCTCTCCTCATGAAAGCCCCTTAATCTCTATATGTCCTATCCTCTACACAAGGCCTCCTACACCAGCGCCTACTGAGCTAATGCCCCTTCCTCATTTGTGCCCTTTTCCAGGATGTACTATACTGAGGGTTCATGCACCTGTGTGTGGTAGAGCTCGAAATCGAGTTTAAGGGGCCCTTATCCTCGATTTCGCATGCTCAGGCACTGGGCCAGTGTGCACTCTGTAACACTACGGCCACCCACCCCCATTTTTGACCCTGCTATTGTGCAGAGGCTCACTCCTGAGTCTTTGCCTGGGTCTCCTCCTTGCCCACCAGGGACTCCTCCTGCCACATGCCCTCCTTCCTTCCAGGAGCTGGCCTTGTGGAGCTTGGAGTTCCCTGCCCCCATCCTGCTGCTCCTGATTGCCTGGGGCCTCTATCCTTGCTGGTGGGTAGTGGAGTGAGGTTCTGCTTCTGCTTCCCAGTTGTATTCCTTGGTCATTCTGCGCCTGACTGAGTGCTGTATGCCATGGCCCAGCTGGTTGTGTGAGCATTGTGCTTGCCTTGACATTCCGTATGTCCTTCCCCCCTCTTTGATTCCTTACTTGGCACTTTACTGACCCCTCCTTCTTACAGGTGTTTCCCCTCTGCATTTGCCAATCCTCTGGGTGAGCACCAGCGCATTCCCAGCAAGTGTGCTCACTGCCACTTGCATGGGCATGTGGGATGTACCAGGGTGGTCCGCACCCATCCTGGTAAGCACTACACTGGAGACGCAGAGCCCTGGTGTCTTCAGGTCAGTGAGCATGGTGTGGAGCAGGCACACCTAGTCCATCCCCGTGGTTGCAGTCTTGGCAAGGTGTGTTGTGAGGATTGTACCTTTGATCCTTGTGGTCACGAGGACTGGGACTTTGTCCTATGCTGGGTCTGGGAGCTTGAGGTTGGCTACCTGTGCCCAGTTATGGCTGCTATGGTGCAGTACATGACCCAGCGCCACTGGCTGTACTCTGAGCACCAGCCCCACAAGTCTGTCACCACATCTGGTGGTCCTCCCAACTCCCTGCACAATGTTGTTGCCCCTCCACCCACTCCATCTTCTCCTACAGCTGCTCCTCCTCCTCCCAAACTCAACCTTGAGTCCTTCGTCCCCCAGTCCACAGAATACGCTGTGGACTACTAATCTCTTCTCCCATGTCCTTGAGGTTCCTTCAATTACAATCTTGACACTTGATTCCCTGCTGATGTGAGCTGATCATGGTATCTTTGCCTCGTTCCTTGGTCTTTGAGGCACACTATGAAATCAAGTTTAGAAGGCCCTTATCCTCGATTTGGGCAAATTTGAGTTTAGCACGTCCTTATCTTCAATTTCGCATTTTTCAGGCTTTGCTATCTCCAGCTCCATATGCACCAGCCTCCTCCTTAGTTGCTTGTGTCAATACCTCCCCCCACTGATTCCTCATACTCCTGGATTAGGCTAGGGCACTCGAGGTGATCATAGGGTTCCCAAGAGGCAGCCTCCTCTGGGTACCCTTTCCACAGGACCCTGTATTCAAGCTTTGCCCCTTGACCGTGCCTGCCCATGATGGCCTCTACCTCAAAATCGAGATTGTCCTCATGGATTTGAGGCTGTATCTGGTGTTCCATACAGCCTGGTAGCGCACTGCTTCTGACCTTCTCCAGCATCGATATATGGAATACATCATGCACCCTGAGCCTGGGTGGGAGTTGTAGGCAATATGCTCATCATCCTACCCTTTCGATGATGGGATATGGGCCTGTGAACCTTGTATCGAGCTTGGGGCTGGGACTTCTTGTCTTCCAGTTGTGACAGTTAATGTACACCAAGTCGCCTACCTTGAGCTCCATGCTTGTCTGCTTGTGGTTGTATTGCTCTACTGCATGAGCTTGAGCTTGCCTGATCTGCTCCTGTAGGTATTGAGTGAGCTCCAGGCATCCTTGTGGAAACTCCTGCCTTCCTGGGTCTAGCACCCCTACTGTGTGGGGTAGGTCCAGGTGCATTCTAGGATTCCACCCATAGCAGGCAAAGAAGGGGGATACCCCTATGCTGCTATGCACTGCATTGTTGTACACAAACTCTGCCATTGGTAGCAGGTCTTCCCAGTTGTCCTGTTCATAGTTGCAGTACATTCGCAGGTACTGCTCCACCACTTGGTTCACCCTCTCTGTTTGGCCATCAGTTTGTGGATGATAAGCCATACTGAGCAAGTGCTTGATGAGCAGAACCTCCATGAACTTCCTCCAGGTCACTGAGATGAACTGCCGGCCTCTGTCAGAGATGATGTGGTCCAGGGCTCCAAAGTGCTTCATCCCATGGGCCCTGAGCAGCTCTGCAGTGTCTTGAGAGGTGGCTGTCTTGTATGTGGGGGCTAGGACTGCTAACTTTGTGAGACAGTTGACCACAACAAGTATGGAGTCATACCCATTGGATGGCAGTAGGCCCTCAATGAAGTCCATGGATATTGAGCCCCAGGGCTGCTCAGGAGTGGTCACTGGCTGCAGTAGGCCATAGGGCTTGTGGTGCAGAGACTTATATCAAGTGCATACAGGGCAGCTCACTACATAGTCTGCAGTGGTGGCCCCATCATGGCATTGTGACATGACCATATATCTAAAATGCTCCACAGAGAAGGAGCCTTCCCTCACCTGAGCTGCTCCTCATGTGTCACCATGGCCCTGTCTGCCTGGTAGCATGACCCAGGGGATCACTAGCCTTCCTTCATGGTACCACAGGCCATCCTTGTCTTCGAAAGGTTGGTCCTTATGTTGGAATATACAGTCACTCGCATTTTTGACTTTGGAATGATCTGTTAGATCATGGAGGTCCAACACAGGCAACTAGGATGCATCAATATTCCTCAAAATTATTTCCACCCTGTTAGACCATGTCACATCAAGAAAAGTCCAATCTCAGACCCCCACATCTGGCTACAGGCTACATTTACCCAGTTTCAGCTATTGCTCCATGATTGTGGGACCCCAGACCCATATCTCTGAGACACAATTTGTGTTGGATGAGTGTGGACCATATATATTGGTAAAGATAGGAACACACTTTTCCAAGATAGGGAAAGATAGCATATATACACAACCACATACACACATTCATGATAAGCACCAATAATGTTTCACTGTCTCTACTCAAGATCCCAAACAATGCTCCATACCCTTCAGGACCCTACACAGGTATCATGCCCTCGATATAGCGAAGATATAGCCAACGTCGAGAAGGCATTGCCACCACAGGAAAACACATATATATACATCGACTCACTTGTAGATACAGTTGCAGAAAGTCATTCAAACTAGTTCATACAACCTCGAATAGCAAGGTCTGCTCTTCTCTTCTCTTCTTCTTCTTCTCTCCTCCTCCTGCATGAGCAAGTTGCCTATGTTGGTAGTTGCTTCTCAATCACTACTGTGACCTCTGATATCCTCTACATACAAAGTGTATCTAGGCTGAAATATCCTCAGACTTAGCTCTACAAGCCCCTCCAATATAGGGAAGGCACTGTCGAGATAGCTACTCGCCCCTGCCTTAGCAGATCAGCAGTTTCCCCAGGATCCCTGAACCAGCAACAGTAACACATTACCAGTTCACTCCCTCCAATAAATGGGGCCTTAACCTCAATTTCAGCTTCTGGTGCAAAAACCTTAGCCCACAGTAATTGCTGAACATTATGTTCTACCTCCTCGCCTATGGGCTGCATATCCTGTTGGCAAGTAAGGGCATCAGGCTTGCCAGCCTTGTCCCCAGGCTGATATTGGATCACGAAGTCAAAGTCAGCTAGCAATACAGCCCATCTTGCTTGCCTGCCAGTGATCTGATGCTGCAACTTGAAGTACTTGAGTGCCTTGTGATCTGTGAGGATTACCAACTGAGTTGGGAGGCCTGCAAGCATGTGATGCCACTGGCATAGACAGGCAAATATGGCAAGCAGCTCCTCATCATGTATCTTGTAGTTGTGCTCTGCCATTGTCATCTTCCAGGAGTAGTAGGCAATGGGGTGCCATCTATGCTTGTGCTCTTGTTTGAGTACTCCTGCAATTGCAAAGTCACTTGCATTGGTCTCCAATTGTGTGGGCTTGTTGTATTGGAAGTGTCATAAGACCCCTGCAGTGGTGAAGGCTTCAATCAGCTTGTAGAATGCCCCCTGGGCCTCCTTGTTGAGCTGGAGTTTCTTGAATCTCTCCACTGGCTTGACCAGCAATGTCAGGGGCCTAGCAATCCTAGCAAAGTTCATGATGAACCTTCAATAGAAGTTTGTGAACCCCAGGAAATGCTGTATGTCATGAATGCTTGCTGGTAGGGGCAATTCCTTGATCACTAGTACCTTCTTGGGGTCCATCTCGATGCCAGTTGGCTTGATGATATATCCCAGGAACTCCACAGTATCGTTGTGGAAAGTGCACTTGGACAGCTTTGTGAATAGCCGGTTCTCCAGTAACTGTCTCAGTGTTACAAGGCACACACAGGTCTAGTGCCTAAGCATGTGAAATCGAGGATAAGGGCCCCTTAAACTCAATTTTGAACTCCACCGCATGCAGGTGCATGGACCTCCAATGGATTGCATCAGGACAAGGGGCACAGGTGAAGAGGGGGCATCAGCACAATAGGGCTGGTGTATGAGGCTCCACATAGAGGGTAGGACATAAAGGAATTAAGGGTTTTCATGAGGAGAGCAGGGGCCTTGCCGTCTGCTGGTCCAGGGGGCCTGAGCAGACCCAGAGCTCAAGTACCAAGGATAGGGGCACTTGGAAGGCGAGCATGATGGCGTGCTGTGCAGAGGAGTGTGCCCTGGAGGAGGAGTGCCTCCTTGAGCCAGGAGCTTGAGAAGCAAGGATCACCTGGGAGGTGATGCCTATATATGTCGAGGCCTTCCTCATCACCAGATGAGTGGATCCTCATCCACTCTAGTCTTTACCATCTTTATCTCTTAGTATCAGTCTTTCAAGCGTCGTCACAATCACAATACAGGTAGTTGCAAATACTTAGTATAGTGTGCAAGCTCCAGGAGTTGAAGGAGCATCAGGAACATCAGGTCAGCACCATCACTGACCCTGTGACATCTACATTGCAGGCAGAACCCCAACTGCAGCCCTGGGACCTACACCAGTGCCTTACACAACAGCAGCGAGGGTCTTACACTTGCTCAACATGCTCCAACTAAACAACTAGTGCACCCTTGGGAGTTGGAGGTGCTATCATATTACCTCATGTGAATGTGCCGTGCAACCTCTGGACGTGGTGCCAACAGGGTTAACTGATATTGAGTTTAAGGAGGCCTTAAACTCTATTTTGCGGAAATCGAGGATAAGGGCCTCTTAACCTCGATTTTGCACACACATATTTGGAGCTGTATAGCTGGAACTCGCCATGTGCTCGATATCGGCCTCGACCCTGACACTCAGCACCTCCTGTACATGTGCAACATGCTCCTCCTCACTGTTACTAAAGATGAGGAAGTCATCAAGGTACACCACCATGTAGATACCAATGATATCACGATATATGTGGTTCACCAGCAATTGGAATTGAGCTGGGGCATTCGCCAGCCCAAATGGCATCACCAGGTACTTGTAGAGGCCCAGCTGCATGCCAAATGCTGTCTTCCATTCATCTCCTGGAGCAATACACACCAGATTGTATGCTGCTTTGAGATCCAGCTTCATGTAGATGGTGGCCTGCTGGAGTAGGAACAGCTGCTCCTCAAAGAGCGGCAGTGGAGCATGATTCTTGACTGTGACCTCATTGAGCCCTCGATAGTCTAAACACAGTTGTAGGCCTCCATCCTTCTTTGGTACAAAGAGCACTGGTGAGCATGCAGGGCTCTTAGAGGGCCTGATGAAGCCCTTCTTGAGGTTCTCCTTGAGGTACTTCCTAAGCTCTGCCATCTCCTTGGGTCCCTTGAGGTACAATGGGCCCTGAGGGGGTTTCCCTCCTGGTCCCAGCTCATTGTGCAGGTCATGATCAGCATGAGGAGGCAGCTTGGCAGCTTCTACCTCACAAAAGACCCCTTTGAGGTGCTTATATGGAGCTGGTACCTCCATTTGGATTGAGGTCTCAGGCTCCACCTCCATTTCCACACCACAATTGTTGCCTGTGGGCACAAAACCAAAGGCTGGTAGCAAGCTGAGAGGGGCCTCCATTAACATGACTCCTAAGGGCCCATCATGCAGTGCAGCTGGGATCAATTGAGTAGCCAAGACAAACTCATGGCCATGTGATACTGGTGGTTCCTGAAATCAAGATTAAGGGTACCCTTATCCTCGGTTTTGCAATCCCTGGACGTGACTTGAATTCCACTTGCCTGATGTCCCAGTTGATCCTTGGTTTCCACCTTTTGAGCATGTCAAAGCCCAGGTTTAGATCATAGTCCAAGGCCTGAGCCACTGGTACCTCAAGGTTTCCCAGTGGCTGACCCCCTACTTTCATGGCTACATTGGTGCTACTGCTGATTGCGAGCTTATGGCTAGTTACACCATGTACCTCCCTCATCTTTATGTTTTTTGTAGTTACTTGATGGTTGTGAACAAATTCTTGAGATAATATGGACAGTCTAGCACCTGTGTCAGCGAGGATGCAAGCTTGGTGGCCATTGATGGAGCCTTCGAGCTTGAGCACCATCACTTGAGTAGCACTGGTGGTGGAGAAACAGTATTTACAGTCTTGATATATACATTGGGATGGCAAGGTAGGTTTCAGGGAAAGGCAGGCCATCACTGCATCTCCCCATGCTCATTTCCCAGGTCACCCTGGCTCTTTTCAGGCTCCTGCCTGTACTCACCTAGGTCCAACTCCGCTTCCTGTAGGGGTTGGTCCTCTGGGTCGTCTGGTTCCTTGTGCAGCTCCTCCAGTACTGGGTGAGCTGCTACTCAAGGACCACTGGGCCTGGGCCAGGCTGCTCCAGTGTTCTTATTGGGGCAGTTGTAGGATCAATGCCTGGTTCTTTGACAGATACAGCAGACACTACTACCAAAGGTAGTGGGGGTCCCTGTTACTGGGAGCTTCTGGGCCAGGTGTGGGGGTAGGGGCCTGCTACCCACGCAGTCACCTACTTGACCCTCTGTTGTCGCAGGTCAGGCCAGTGTGATCATGCCTCCAGTAGCCCTAGGCCATGGGGCTCCTTCACTAGCTCCTGTTGTCCTTGCAGGGGCTGTACTGGCTCCTGGCCCATGTCCAGCCTGCTCCAAGTAGGAGTACCAGGGTAGGTGGCAAGATGACTCTTGTCTCTGGGCTCAACCTCCCTGTACCAGCTCCAAGGGTCCTCCAGCAGGTTCCTCTCAAACTTTTCTTGTAGGCTATGAGTTAGGCTGTTCCTGAACAGGAACATGATTAGCTCATTGTTGTTGATGTTGGCCTGGCTTTCCAGGTCCCTGAACCACTCCACATGGTGGGTAACCACTCCTGGAGCATTGCTCTCCATCTTGAGGCCCTGTAGCCTATTATAGGCATCTAGCCTATCATTATGATGACTGTACTGTTCTTGTAACCTGAGTGTGAAGAAGTCCCAGTCATGGAAGAGCTGGCCCTGCTGATTCCTATCAGTCCTAAGCTTGGCCTTCCACCACTATCATGCTGTGCCTTCCATGTGGCTCACAGTGTAGTTGATCATGGTCTTGTGATCTGCTACCCCATTGTGTCATAGCCAGGTTGTGGCTTTGATGAGGAACAACTCAACATCATGGGTGTCAAACTTAGGGAATGGGTACTTGAGGTCGTTCTTCACAGGAGGGGCCCCTTCCTCTGGCTCAGTGGTAGCTGCCAGCCTACACTGAACTCTGGACCCCATGGGTGTGGAGTACAGCTCCTTGTCACTGTAGCCATGGGTACCTATTGCTTGGGTCTCCCCAGGTGTAGGCCTAGGTGGCAGTGATGGCATATCAGGGTCATGCAGCCTACCAGTACTATATATCTCCTCAAGCCTGCTACACCTGAGTAGTATTTCCAACTTCTTGCTGACCAGTTGGATAAGCTTGTTGAGCTTATCAGCCAGGATGTCTTGTGGCTCTGTCATCCTGAACATGGGGCACTACTTGAATGATCCACTCTAATGTCTGGGTTGAGGCTGATATTGAGCAAGTGGGGCATGGTCTGGCTATCCAGATCCAAAATATGGGTGTGTGAAATTGAGGATAAATGGGCCTTATCCTCGATTTTGGTGAAATTGAGTTTAAGGCATCCTTAACCTTGATATTGGCTTACCCTGTTGGCACCCTGTTCAGAGGTTGTGCAGCCTGTTCAATGGAGGTAATTGTCAGGGTTGAGGCCAATATTGAGTGAGCAGTGAGGTTTGGCTATCCAGGTCTGAAATACACATGTGTGAAATTGAGTCTAAGAGGGCCTGATCCTCGATTTGGGCAAAATTGAGTTTAAGGCCTCCTTAAACTCAAAATCAGTTAACCCTGTTGGCACCCCATCCAGAGGTTGCACAGCATGTTCATGGGAGGTAATACAATTATACACCCAACTACCAAGGGTGCACTAGTTGGCAATTGTAGCATGTTGAGCGAGTGTAAGACCCTTGCTACGGCTGTGTAAGGCACTGGTGTAGGTTCCAGGGCTGTGGTTGAGGTTCCACCTGTGATGTAAGTGTCACAGGGTCAGTGATGGTGCTGACCTGATGTTCTTGATGCTCCTTCAACTCCTGGAGCTTGCACACTGTACAAAGTAATCACAACTACCTGTATTGTGATTGTGACAACACTTGAAAGACTGATACTAAGAGATAAAGATGGTAAAGACTAGAGTGGATGAGGATCCACTTGTCTGATGATGAAAAGACTTTGACATATATAGGACTACTGCTGGGGTAGGCCATGCTCCTCAAGCTCCTGGATCATAGCACTTGCCTCCAGGGCAGGCTCTGCTACTTGGTGAGCCCTCCTCCTTGCCTCCTGCATACCCCTATCCTCAGTACTTGAGCTCTGGGCCTGCTCAGGCCTCCTGGACCTGCAGATGGCGAGGCCCCAGCTCTCCTCGTGAAAACCCCTTATTTCCTGTATGTCCTACCCTCTGCATGGAGCCTCCTACACCAGCCATATTAAGCTAATGCCCCTCGTCCTGATGCAATCTGCTGGAGGTCCATGCACCTGCATGCAGTAGAATTCGAAATCAAGTTTAAGGGGCCTTTATCCTTGATTTCATGTGCTCAGGCACAAGACCTGTGTGCACCCTGTAACACTCCTTACTGTTGCTGAAGATGAGGAAGTCATCAAGGTATACCACCACATAGATGCCAATGATATCACAATATATGTGGTTCACCAGTGATTGGAATTTGTCAGGGTTGAGGCCAATATCGAGGGAGCAGCGAGGTTTGGCTATCCAGATCCAAAATATGCATGTGCGAAATCGAGCTTAAGAGGGCCTGATCCTCAATTTGGGAAAAATCGAGTTTAATGCCTCCTTAACCTCAATATTGGCTCACCCTGTTGGCATCCCATTCAGAGGTTGTGTGGCACATTCAAGGGTGGTAATATGATTGCACACCCAACTGCCAAGGGTGCACTTGATTGGCAATTTGAGCATGTTGAGCAACTGTAAGACCCTTGCTTATTGCTAGGTATGGCACTGGTGTAAGTTCCAGGGCTGTGGTTGAGGTTCTGCCTGCGATGTAGGTGTCGCAGGGTCAGTGATGGTGCTGACCTGATGTTGCTAAGGCTCCTTCAACTACTGGAGCTCACACACAATGCTAAGTAATTGCAACTACCTGTATTGTGATTGTTATTATGTTGAAAGACAGATACTTAATAGTAAAGATGGTAAAGACTAGAGTGGATGAGGATCCACTCATCTAGTAATGAGAAAGACCACAACAAATATAGGCCTACCTCCTGGGCAGGCCATGCTATTCGAGCTCGAGGGAATTGCCTCCCAGACAAGCTTGTATCCCTAGCTAGTCCTCCTCCTCACCTACTGCATGCCCCTATCCTTGGCACATGAGCTCTGGGGCCTGCTCATGCCTCCAGGGCCTGCATATGGCAAGGCCCCAGCTCCCCTCATGAAAACTCCTTATTCCTACATCTCCTACCCCTGCATGGGGCCTCCTACACCAGCCCCAGTGAGTTAGTGCCCCCTCCTCACCTGTGCCCCTTGTCTTAGTGTGATTTGCTTGAATTCCATGCACCTGCATGCAGTAGAGTCTGAAATTGAGGTTAAGACCCTGTCTATCCTCAATTTCACATACTCAGGCACTAGGCCTGTGTGCACCCTGTCACAGTGCCTTCCTCATGCCTGTGCCCCTCCTCATGAGCTAGCTTGCCTTAAGTCTATGTGCCTGTGCATGGTAGAGCCCGAAATTGAGGTTAAGGGGCCCTTATCCTCAATTTTGCATACTCAGGCACTAGGCCTGTGTATGGCCTGTAACAAGAATATGCTGTGGACTACTGATTCCTCCAATACAATGTCTCTGTCTCCTTCCTTCCCCCTGAGTGTGAGCATGAATGCAAAGTGAGCCAACAGAGTTGATTCTGGCCAAGTGAGGTGCACCCTGAAATTGAGTTTAAGCTGTCCTTATCCTCCATTTTGGTGAGATTGAGTTTATCATGCCTCTAACCTCAATTTTGCAGCCTTTAGACTTCATTAATTTCAGCTCCTTTCACACCAAGCCCTCCTCTTAGTTGTTTGTGTTGGCACCTCCCCCTGCCAAGTCCTGATACTCCTGGATGAGGCTGGGGCAGTTGAGGTGGTCTCAGGGCTCCCATGAGGCAGCTTCCTCTTGGTAGCCCTTACATAGGACCCTGTACCTGAGTCTTGACCCCTGTCCACACTTCCCAATGACAGCCTCTACCTCAAAATGAAGGTCTTCCTTGTGGATTTGAGGCTGTGCAGCTTGTTCCACTCATCCTGGGAGGTGACTAAGCTTAACTCTTTCCAGCATTGAGACATGGAACACATCATGGACCCTGAGCTTGTGAGGAAGCTATAAGTGGTATGCTCTCCTTCCTACCTATTCAAGCATGGGGTAGGGGCCTGCAAACCTTGTATCCAGCTTGGGACTGGGCCTCCTCATTTTCCTGTTATGCTAGTTGACATATACTAAATCTCCAACTTTGAGCTCCATGTCCATTCTCAGGGTTGGGACTGATATTGAATGTGTGACAAGGCTTGGCTATGCAGATCCAGATACATGTGTGTGAAATCGAGGTTAAGAGGCCCTTATCCTCAATATTGGCTAACCCTGTTGGCACCCCATCCAGAGGTTGCATGGCATGTTCACTTGGGGTAATACAATGGCACTCCCAACTCCCAAGGGTGCACTAGTTGGCAATTGGAGTGTGTTGAGTGAGTGTAAGACCCTCACTACTGCTGTGTAAGGCACTGGTGTAGGTTCCAGGGCTGCGGTTGAGGTTCCACCTGTGATGTAGGTGTTGCAGGGTCAGTGGTGGTGCTGACCTGATGTTTCTGATGCTCCTTCAACTCCTGGAGCTCGCACACTGTACAAAGTAATCACAACTACCTGTATTGCAATCGTGACAATGCTTGAAAGACTGATACTTAAAGATAAAGATGGTAAATACTCGAGTGGATGAGGATCCACTCATCTGATGATGAAAAGACCTTGACATATGTAGGCATTACCTCCTGGGTGAGCCTTACTCCTCAGGCTCCTGGCTTGAGGAGGCACCTCGCCTCCAGGGCAAGCTTGTCTATGTAGCAATCCTTCCCCTATGCCTCCTTAGTACCCCTATCCTCAGTGCTCAAGCTCCAGGCCTGCTCAGGCCTCCTGGACCTGCAACTGGCGAGGCCCCAGCTCTCCTCATGAAAACCCCTTAATTCTGATATGTCCTACCTCCTACATGGAGCCTCCTACACCAGCCCTATTGAGCTACTGCCTGTCCTTCACCTGTGCCCCTTGTCCTGTGGTGATCCACTGGAGGTTCACATGCCTGCACGCAGTAGAGCTTGAAATTGAGTTTAAGGGGCCCTTATCCTCAATTTCACATGCCCAGGCACTAGGCCTGTGTGCACCCCATAACATCCATGTGCTTGCAGTTGTATTGCTCCACAGCATAAGTTTGAGCCAGCCTGATCTGCTCCTGTAGATACTGAGTGAGCTCTGGCTGTCCTTGTGCAAACTCCTGTCTTGCTGGGTCAAGCACCCCTACTGTGTGGGGTAGGTCTGGGTGCATCCTAGGGTTCCACCCATAGCAGGCAAAGAAGGGGGATACTCCAATGCTGCTGTGCACAGCATTGTTGTATTTGAACTCTGCCATGGGGAGCAACTCCTCCCAGTTGTCCTGCTCATAGTTGCAATACATTCAAAGATATTGCTCCACTACTTGATTTACTCACTCCATCTGCCCATCAGTCTGTGGATGATAGGCTGTGCTAAGTGAGTGCTTGATGAGTATGCCCTCTGTGAACTTGGTCCAGGTTGCTGCTATGAACTGGCAACCTCTGTCCAATATAATATGGTCTGGGGCCCCAAATTGCCTCATTACATGAGCCTTGAACAGCTCCACAGTGTCTTGTGAGGTAGCAGTCTTGTAAGTGGCCACAAGGATTGCTAACTTCATGAGTCTGTCTACTATGACCAATATAGAGTTGTACATATTGGAAGGTGGCAGGCCTTTGATGAAATCCATTGATATTGAGCCCCAGGGCCGCTTCAGCATGGATAATGGCTGCAGTAAGCCATTGGGCTTATGGCAAGGGGTCTTGTATCACGCACACACTGGGCAGCTTGCTACATAGTCTGCTACCCATGCTGCCATTCCTGGCCACCAGTAGTGGTGTCATACAAGCTCCAGGGTTGCATCCCTTCCCCCATGGCCTGCAGTTGCTCCATCATGGCATTGCAACATTACCATGTACCACAAATGCTCCACAAAAAAGGAGCCTTCCCATCATTGAGCTGCCCCTCTCATATCCTTATGGCCTTGCCTGCCAGGCAGATTTACTTGTGGAACCATTAGCATGCCTTCTTTGTACCACAGGCCTTCCTTGACCTCAAAAGGCTGGGCCTTGTTACAGGGTGCACACAGGCCTAGTGCCTGAGTATGCAAAATTGAGGATAAGGGCCCCTTAAACTCAATTTCAGGCTCTACTATGTGCAGGCACGCAGGCGTCCGGCAATTCACACCAAGATGAAGGGGCACAGGCGAAGAAGGGGCATTAGCTGAATAGGGCTGGTGTAGGAGGCTCCACATAGGGGGAAGGACATATTGGAACTAAGGGGTTTCACAAGGAGAGCTAGGGCCTTGCCATCTGCAGGCCTGGAGCTCAAGTACCGAGGATAGGGGTACAAAGGAGGCAAGGAGGAGGGCTCACCAAGTAGCAGAGCGTGCCCTGGAGGCAAGTGCCTTGAGCCAGGAGCTTGAGGAGCATGGCCTACCCCAGAGGTAGGCCTATATATGTCAAAGTCTTTTCATCATCAGAAGAGTGGATCCTCATCCACTCTAGTCTTTACCATCTTTATCTCTTAGTATTAGTCTTTCAAGCATTGTCATGATCACAATACAGGTAGTTGTGATTACTTAGTATAGTGTGTGAGCTCCAGGAGATGAAGGAGCATCAGTAACATCAGGTCAGCACCACCACTGACCCTGCAACACCTACATCACAGGCAGAACCTCAACCATGGCCCTGGAACCTACACCAGTGCCTCACATAGCAGTAGCGAGGGTCTTACACTTGCTCAACATGCTCCAATTGCCAATTAGTGTACCCTTGGGAGTTGGGAGTGCCATCATATTACCTCACATGAATGTGCCACATGACCTCTGGACAGGGTGCCAACAGGGTTAACTGACATTGAGTTTAAGGAGGCCTTAAACTCAATTTTGAACACATGTATTTGGATCTATATAGCCGGAACTTGCCATGTACTTGATATTGGCCTCAACCCTGACATTAGAGTGGATCATCCAAGTAGTACCCCATGTTCAAAATGATGGGGAGCAACCTGGCAGAGAAGCTTGACAAGCTCATCCAACTGGTGAGCAAGCAGACAGAACTACTCCTCAAGCATAGCAAGTTTGAGGAGTTGTATGATGCTAGCAGGCTGCGGGACCCTAACATGCCATCACCACTACCTAGGCCTACACCTGAGGAGACTCAAGCACTAGGTAACCATGGCTACAGCAATGAGGACCTGTACTCCACACCCATGAGGTCCAGGGTCCAACATAAGCCAGCAGCTACTACTGAGCCAGATGAAGGGGCCTCTCCTGTGAAGAACAACCTCAAGTATCCCTTCCCTAAGTTTGATGCTCGCAATGTTGAGATGTTCCTCATTGAAGCCACAACCTGGCTGTGACATAATGGGGTAGTAGACCACAAGACCATGATCAACTACACTGCGAGTCACATGGAAGGTACAGTGTGAGAGTGGTGGAAGGCCAAGCTCAGGACTGAGAGGAATCAGCAGGGCTGGCTCTTCCACAACTGGGAGTTCTTCACACTCAGACTGCGAGAGCAGTACAGCTGTTGTAATGACAGGCTGGATGCCTACAACAAGCTACAGGGCCTCAAGATGGAAAGCGATGCTCTGGGAGCAGCTACACACCATGTAGAGCGTTTCAGGGACCTGGAAAGCCAGGCCAACCTTGATGACAATGAACTCATTTTGTTCCTCTTCAGGAACAGCCTCACTTGCAGTCTCCAGGAGAAGTTTGAGAGGAACCCTCCAGAGGACCCCTGGAGCTGGTACAGGGAGGTTGAGGCCATTGACAAGAGTTGTATTGCCACCTACCCTGGTACTCCTACTTGGAGCAGGCTGGACATGGGCCAGCAAGGCTCAAGCAGGCCAGGAGCCAGTACAGCCCCTGCAAGGACAACAGGAGCTAGTGAAGTAGCCTCATGGCCTAGTGCTACTGGAGGCATGACCACACCAGCCTGGCCTGCAACAACAGAGGGTCAACTGGGCAACCATGTGGGTAGCAGGCCCTTACCCCCACACCTGGCCCAGAAGCTCCCAGTGACAGGGACCCCCACTACCTTTGGTAGCAGTGTCTGCCATATCTGTCAAGGAACTGGGCATTCATCCTACAACTGCCCCAACAAGAATGCTGGAGCGGCCCAGCCCAGGCCCAGCGGTCCTCAAGTAGCAGCTTACCCAGTAGTGGAGGAGCTGCACAAGGAACCAGATGACCCAGAGGACCAACCCCTACAGGAAGAGGAGTTGGACCTAGGTGAGTACAGGCAGGAGCCTGAAAAGAGCCAGGGTGACCAGGGAAATGAGCATGGGGAGATGCAGTGATGGCCTGCCTTTCCCTGGAACCTACCTTGCCATCCCAATGTATATATCAAGACTGTAAATACTGTTTCTCCACCACCAGTGCTACTCAAGTGATGGTGCTCAAGCTTGAAGGCTCCATCAATGGCCACCAAGCTCGCATTCTTGCTGACACAGGCACTGGACTGTCCATATTATCTCAAGAATTCATTCACAAGCATCAAGTAACTACAAAAAACATAAAGATAAGGGAAGTACATGGCATAACTGGCCATAAGCTTGCAATCAGCAGTAGTGCCAATGTAGCTGTGGAAGTAGGGGGTCAGCTGCTGGGGAACCTTGAGGTACCAGTGGCTCAGGCCTCAGACTATGATCTAAACCTGGGCTTTGACAAGCTCAAAAGGTGGAAACCAAGAATTGACTGGGACACCAGGCAGGTGGAATTTGAGTCATGTCTGGGAAACACAAAACTGAGGATAAGGGTACCCTTAAACTTGATTTCAGCAACTTCCAGTGCCACATGGCCATGAATTTGTCTCGGCTACTCAATTGATCAAGGCTGCACTGCACAATGGGCCCATAGGATTCATGCTACTGGAGGCCCCTCTCAGCTCGCTACCAGCCTTTGGTTTCATGCCCACAGGCAACAATCATGGTGTGGAAATGGAGGTGGAGCCTGAGACCCCAATCCAAATGGAGATACTGGCCCCATATAAGCACCTCAAAGGGGTCTTTTGTGAGGTAGAAGCTGCCAAGCTGCCTCCTCATGCTGATCATGACCTGCACAATGAGCTGGTACCTGGAGGGAAACCCCCTCAGGGCCCATTGTACCTCAAGGGGCCCAAAGAGATGGCAGGGCTCAGGAAGTACCTCGAGGAGAACCTTGAGAAGGGCTTCATCAGACCCTCAAAGAGCCCTGCACAATCACCAGTGCTCTTCATATGAAAGAAGGATGGAGGCCTGAGGCTGTGCATAGACTATTGAGGGCTCAATGAGGTCACAGTCAAGAATTGTGCCCCACTGCTGCTCATTGAGGAGTAGCTGTTCCTACTCCAGCAGGCCACCATCTACACGAAGCTGGATCTTAAAGCAGCATACAATCTGGTGTGTATTGCTCCAGGAGACAAATGGAAGACAGCCTTTGGTACTCAACTGGGCCTCTATGAGTACCTGGTGATGCCATTTGGGCTGGCAAATGCTCCAGCTCAATTTCAATCTCTCGTGAACCACATATATCATGATATCATTGGTATTTATGTAGTGGTGTACCTTGATGACTTCCTCATCTTCAGTAATAATGAGGAGGAGCATGTTGCACATGTACAGGAGGTGCTGTGGCACTTACAGGAGAACCAGCTATTCACAAAGCTGTCCAAGTGCACCTTCCACACTGATACTGTGGAGTTCCTGGGGTACATCATCAAGCCAACTGTCATTGAGATGGACCCTGAGAAGGTGCAAGTGATCAAGGAATGGCCTCTACCAGTGAGCATTCATGACATACAGCACTTCCTAGGGTTCACAAACTTCTATTGAAGGTTCATTGCAAACTTTGCTAGGATTTCTAGGCCCCTGACCTCGCTGGTCAAGCCAGTGGAGAGGTTCAAGAAACTGCAGCTCAACAAGGAGGCCCAGGGGGTGTTCTACCAGCTGATCAAAGCCTTCACCACTGCAGGGGTCTTACGACACTTCTAGTATGACAAGCCCACATGATTGGAGATGGATGTGAGTGACTTTGCAATTGCAGGAGTGCTCAAGCAAGAGCACAAGCATAGATGGCACCCCATTGCCTACTACTCAAGGAAGATGACATTGGCAGAGCATAACTATGAGATACATGATAAGGAGCTGCTTGCTGTAGTCGCCTGTCTATGTGAGTGGTGCCACATGCTCACAGGCCTCCCAACCCAGTTAGTAATCCTCACAGATCACAAGGCTCTCAAATACTTCAAGTCACAATGTCAGATCACAGGCAGACAAGTGAGATGGGCTGTATTGCTAGCTGACTTTGACTTCATGCTCCAATACTGGCCTAGAGACAAGGCCAGCAAGCCTGATGCCCTTACTTGCCAACAGGATATGCAGCCTGTAGGTGAGGAGGCAGAACACAATGTGCAGCAACTATTGCCGGCTAGGGTTTTTGCATCAGAAGCTGAAATCAAGGATAAGGAGCCTTTATACTCTATTTCAGCAAAATCAAGGTTAAGGCCCCATTATCCTCAATTTCAGACACATGCTGGCAATGCAACCATGGTGGAAATCACAAATGGTCGACTCAAGCAGCTAGCTTGTACTTTCCAGCCCCTGGACCAGGAGCTCATGGCAATGCATAAGGACCAACCTTTCAAAGACAAGGATGGCCTGTGGTACCATGAAGGAAGACTAGTGATCCCCCAGGTCACACTACCAGGGAAACAGGGCTGTGGTGACATGTGAGGAGCAGCTCAGGTGAGGGAAGGCTCCTTCTCTGTGGAGCATTTTAGATATATGGTCATGTCACAATGCCATGATGGGGCCACTGCTGGCCATGGTGGTAGGGATGCCACCCTAGAGCTGGTACAACACCACTACTGGTGGCCAGGGATGAGCGCCTGGGTAGCGGACTATGTAGTGAGCTGCCCTGTGTGTGCATGATACAAGACTCCACCCCACAAGCCCTATGGCCTCCTGCAGCCACTGTCTACCCCTGAGCAGCCCTGGGGCTCAATATCCATGGACTTCATCAAGGGCCTGCCCACATCCAATGGGTATGAATCCATCCTCATCATAGTTGACTGTCTCATGAAGTTAGCTGTTTTGGCACCTACATAAAAGATAGCTACCTCCCAGGACACTGCAGAGCTGTTCAGGGCCCATGTGATGATGTGATTTGGGGCCCCAGACCACATTGTCTCTGATAGAGGCTGACAGTTCATCTCAGCAACCTGGAAGAAGTTCACAGAGGTCCTGCTCATCAAGCACTTGCTCAGTACAGCTTACCACCCACAAACTGATGGTCAGACAGAATGGGTGAACCAAGTGGTAGAGCAGAACCTGCAAATGTATTGCAACTATGAGCAGGACAATTGGGAAGGCCTGCTACCAATGGCAGAGTTTGTGTACAACAATGCAGTGCACAGCAGCATAGGAGTATCCCCCTTCTTTGCCTGCTATGGGTGGAACCCTAGGATGCACCCAGACCTACCCCACACAGTAGGGGTGCTCAACCCAGCAAGACAGGAGTTTGCACAAGGACAGCCAGAGCTCACTCAATACCTACAGGAACAGATCAGGCAAGCTCAAGCTGGTGCAGTGGAACAATACAATCACAAGCACACAGACATGGAGCTCAAGGTAGGCAATTTGGTGTACATTAACCATCACAACTGGAAGACAAGAAGACCCAGCCCCAAGCTTGACACAAGGTTCACAGGCCCGTACCCCATCATCAAGAGGGTAGGTAGATGGGCATATTGCCTGCAACTGCCACCCAAGCTCAGGGTGCACAATGTGTTCCACATATTGATGCTGGAGAAAGCCAGGAGCAGTGCACTACCAGGCCATACAGAACACCAAGTACAGCCTCAAATCCATGAGGAGGACCTTGACTTTGAGGTAGAAGCCATCATGGGCAAATGTGGGTGAGGAGCCAACCTCAAGTACAAGGTCCTGTGGATGGGGTACCCAGAGGAGGCTGCCTCCTGGGAACCTCATGATCACCTCGAGTGCCCTAGTCTCATCCAGGAGTATGAGGAGTCAGTGGGGGGAGGTGCTAGCACAAGTAACTAAGGAGGAGGCCTGGGTGATACAGAGCTGGAATAGCAAAGCCTGGGAAATGTGAAATCAAGGATAAGGACACGCTAAACTCAATTTCATTGAAACAGAGGATAAGGGCCTCTTAAACTCAATTTTAGAGCGCACCTCACAGACCAAGAATGAGGCAAAGATACTGTAGGGGGTTTCATTTTCCGTTGGGATTTGAAAACCCCAGGGTTTCAGAAATTTTTGGGTTTTCAAATCTCAAAAATTACATAAGCTCTGCCAACTTTCGAAAACCCATGGGTTTTGAAATCAAGGTTGCATGGTCCATTGAAAGACCATAATTTGAAAACCCATGGGTTTTCAAGGTCACATTACTGGCATGTGACCAGTGCACATGATATGTGCATGCACATGCACACTCTTTCCTCCACTTTTCAGCAAACTGAAAAGTCCTCCTAGCTTTGAACTATACCACCATCTGCTTTTCCTCTCTTTCCCTCCCTTCCTCCCTCCATCACATTATCCCTCCACACATCAAAGGATCCCATCAATATTTCTACCTGCAGCTCCTCAGAGGGTGGTGAAAGCTGCCCTACTGGGGAGACTCAGAATCATTTTTTGTGATGGAATACAGAACCCTCCCCTTCCCCTACTACAAGGGCATCCAAAGCCCAACAGACTGGCCCTTCAGCTGCAACAAGGAGGAGTGCAAGGATAAGCTCATCTGGCTTGGAATATTTCACTTGGACCATGGAAGACATCATTTGTCTTGTTGAGGCACTAGACAAGAACAACTTTTATCAACATTCATTGCTCCCCAGACACCTGACCCCTCAGCAAGAGAAGGGGCTCAAAACAAACAAGGAGGTCATTTGCCGACAGCTATTTAAGGAGGTATTCCCCCTCAACTCATCTATCAATGGTTCTGCTCAGATCAAGTCAAAAATTTGCTGGCTTGTTGAGCAGTACAAATCAATCAAGAAGACCTTTTTGCAAACAGGAGCTGGTCTCCTTCTTTGAAACATGGCACCAGACCATTCTGTAAGTTTACTTATCCATTGACGACACAGGCTCTGAACTACTGACTTGTATTTCTTGCATTACTTTGTCTTGTGTCAGGATTACTCAAATTGGATGAGGGCAATTCGGACCTACCCCTGGTTTGAACAGTTCCACAAGATGATGTTGAGTTGCGAAGCCACTGGCCCAGTTGTATTGATCAGGAGCTCTCCATATGACTCTCGGCCCAGCAATTCACGTCCATCTGCTGAGCTGATGGATGAATCTGACAACAACCTGTATCCACAGCTGTGTCACATACCTCCTCTTGATGAACTGGCCAAATCCTCACAGTACAACCCCTTTGCTTTGTGGGTCATCCCTTCCACTTCCACTTCCACAAGCCCCAATGTGGCTTCTAGGAACACACCTGCAAATGTTCCTGAGAACCCTTCCTCAAATGGATTCTTGACCCCATCTTCAGAACATTGACACTCGGCAAGCACGCCCTTTGGACCCAATGGCAACCAAAATGCTAACAGTTGTTGGAATATACAGTCACTTGCATTTTCGACCTCAGAACAATCTGTTAGATCATGGAGCTCCAACACAGGCATCCAAGATGTGTCAAAAATTCCTCAAAATTATTTTGACATTGTTATGCCATGACACATCAAGAAAAGTCCAACATCTGACCCCCACATTGGGCTACAGGGTTGCATTTACCCAATTTTGGCTATTGGTCCATGATTGCGGGGACCCCGGACCCATATCTCTGAGACACAATTTGTGTTGGATGAGTGTGGACTGTATATACTAGCAAAGATAGGAACACACTCCTCTGTGATAGGGAAAGATAGTGTATATACACAACCACACACACATGCTCAAAGATAAGCTCCTACAATGTTCCACTGTCTCTACTCAAGATCCCAAACAATGCTCCATACTCCAAGACTTGACACAGATATCATGCCCTCGATATAGCAAAGACATAGCCAACTTTGTGAAGGCATTGCCATCATAGGAAAACACATATATACATTGACGCACTTGTAGATACAGTTGCAGAAAGTCATTCGAACTAGTTCCCACATTCCTGCATAGCAAGGTCTGCTCTCTTCTCTTCTTCTCCATCTCTCTTCCTCCTGCTTGTGCTAAGTTGCCTATGTTGGTAGTTGCTCCTCAATTACTACTGCAACCCTCTGACATCCTCTATATACAGAGTGTATCTAAGCTGAAATATCCTCAGACTTAGCTCTACAAGCCCCTCTGATATAGGGAAGGCACTGTCGAGATAGCTACCCGCCCCTGCCTTAGCTGATCAGTGGTTTCTTCTCCAGTATCCCTGAACTGGCAATGGTAACACATTACTGGTTCACTCCTTCCAATAGGTTATGAACCCAATGCCTAATCAATCAGCACACTCACATTGTTACAACACTTGTTCAAGCACTCAAGAGCCTTCAAGTTTGTTTCCAGACCATGAGGAACTTGCCAATACCACCACACATCATCACTCAGATGACTCTTTAATGCCTTTATCTTCTTCAAACTTCTCTTCAACACCAAGTATCACCCTTAATCAAACCCAACCAAGGTACATTAGGAAGATGACCACCGATATTGGATCTGGTAATTTCTGTCTTCCCAGGCTCACTGACTCCAATGACTTCTTTAAGTGGAGAGCTGATAGCATCAATCTTATCATGCAAAAGGGACCTGATATCTATGATGTGATCATGTTTGAGTCACCAGAACCACCTCAAGGAACCAAGGAACATTGTGAATGGTGTAGATACAATCTTACTGCCAAAGGCTTACTTCTTTCCAGTATGTCAACTGAACTCTCTACAATGGTTGACCATTATCCTATGGCACATCAAATCTGGCAACATCTTGAAAAGTCCTTCAGCATGAAGCTAAGGTACAAGCTCGAGGAAATCAAGACTGAATTTAATAGTCTTAGGCAAGACAAACTCACCATTGCAAGCTATGCTACCAAAATTGTGACAATGGTAGAGCAATTGAAGCTTGGTGGAGCTCAAACTTCCTGGCACAAATGGTATACTGTCCTAATGAAGGGATTGCATTGTGAATACACTGGAATCTGTAGCCAATTGGAAGAATCTTACTGCAATTGGCACAAGGAACAGTCCTTTGCTATCAGAGATGCCAATGGTGAGATCAGGCCAGTCACTATTGTCAAGGACAAGTTTGACAAGAAGGTCAAATATGACAATATAGTTGACCAACTCAAGGCCAAGGAAATCAAACTTGGACTCTATGTCTATGGATTAGGTCAATGATCACAGAACTCTGTCTCCGCATTCATTACCAACAGCAGGCCCAAGACGTTCAACAACCAATCCAGGAACTTCAACTCCCAGAAGGGAAGCAGCCCTCCCAAGGGCAAACCCTTGGAAGAAGTCATTTGCTTCAAGTGCAAACAGAAAGGCCATTATGCTAATAGATGCCCAAATCCTCGAAAGGAGGAGGGTGATGAAACTGTGATGATCACAGATGTAGTGAACCCAAAATCGGCTTACTCCTCATCCAATAATGGCTATGGTAGTGCCAACAACTGGATCATTGACTCTGCTTCAACTGTTCATATCTGTATAAACAAGAACCTGTTCACTGAACTCTCCAAAACTGCTACACCTCCTATCCAGAGCGGCAGCCTCCAACACATGCCAGCCTGTGGCAAAGGCACCATTAAGGTAGTTGCCAATATAGGACACAAGAAAACCCATACTCTAGTCCTCAAGAACGTCTTCTATGTTCCAACCTATGCAGCCAACCTCATTTCCCTCAACCTCATTGCCAAGGTCACTAGTATCAGCATCAATGGTGGCAGACTCATTGCAAGGAAGGGAGGCAACATCATCTTCAAGGGAGAAACAAGGAACATGCTCACCTACCTATGCCAACCAAAGCCTGAATTTGCAGCTCTCACTTATGGTGCTGTCTCAACCTCAATTTGGCACCAGCAGCTTGGTCATCCCAGCAAAGGAAGGATGAAGCAGATATTGGAAGTCATCCCAGAAGTCACTAAGGAAACTGACATGAGCTCAGGAAAATGCCATGTATGCAAGGTTAGCAAGTCTCATAGGCAACCCTTTCCCAATTGCGCGACAATGACAACAACTGAGCCCCTACAGCTCATTCACTCTGATGTTGTTGGCAAGTTCAAGGATATAACACCTGGAGGTCACCAATTTGCTGTAACCTTTATTGATGACTACAGTAGGTTTGTGATGGTTTATGTCATGGCCCACAAAAGTGAGGTACTTGGTCACTTCCAAGAGTATAAGACTCTGATGGAAAACCAGACAGGAAAGAAGATATGACAACTCAGATCAGACAATGGCAGTGAGTACATCAGTAGAGAGTTTGATACTTACCTTTCCTCCACAGGGATGCAACACAAGACATTGGCACCATACACTCCTCAACAGAATGGGATTGCCAAATGTATGAACAGGACCCTCTTCAACATCACCAGAAGTCTCCTTCTTCAAGGAGGAGCTCCCCACTACCTATGGGGAGACACATTGCTCCATGCTGCCTATTTGAACAACAGGCTTCCTATGAAGGCACTGTCCATGGAGACACCCTTCAAATGTTTCCTTCAATGGGAAGGAGACCACTTGATGTTGCGAGTCTTTGGATGCCAAGCATGGGCACACATACCTGAGCAGAACCACTCAAAGCTTGACAATTGAGCCCTACCTACAGTATACATTGGGGTTACCAATGGGTCCAAGGCCTTCAAACTACTCAACCTTAGGACCAAGGCCATCCTCTCCAGCAGAAATGCTACCTTCAATGAGGAACTCTTCCCCTTTAAGGGACGAGACATCCCTCAAATTGAGGATACCACTACTGTCGACGTTCATGATGAGGCTCCCCAAGAGCCAGTCCTCATCCATCCCACTCCAATTTGAGCCATTAGTCCCAATATTGTGCACCCTACAAGCAACAACAGACCTACATTTGCCCAAGAGGAAGAATGTGTGGGATTCCCTTACCTCACTCAAGAGGAAAGAGATCAAGGGATCTCTACTCCACCCTTGGAGGATTTTATATGCTCCCTCTCCTCTGTTGCCATAGACAACACCAAAGGCACCTTCACCAATGAAGCATGTGCCAATGAGGGAATTCCCTTCCCTGCATCTGATGATGAACCTAGGACCATTCTCCAAGCTCAACATTGACCTGATTGGCCCAAATGGCAAGAGGCAATTCAGAAAGAGCTCAACTCACACCAGGAGAACAACACCTGGACAGTAGTGAATGCTCCCAACAATGCCAACATCATTGGCTGTCAATGGGTGTTCAAAGTCAAAAGGAAAGGAGATGGCACCATCAACAAATACAAGGCTAGACTGGTTGCTCAAGGCTACACTCAAGTTCATGGTATCAATTATGAGGAAACCTTTGTGCCAGTGGTAAAAATGGCTACACTTAGGATGCTTATGATCATGTCACTCCAATATGACATGAAGATCTACCAGCTTGATGTTGTCACTGCCTACCTCAATGGTGAACTGGATGTCAACCTCTGCATGAGGCAACCTCCATTGCCAGCTTCTATGATGCAATCAGGATCTCAATCCCTTGTTTGCAAGCTCAACAAATTTTTCTATGGCCTCAAGCAGGCTGGACACACATGGTATCAAAAGGCTGATAGTACACTCACCGACATTGGATACAAGCAATCCAACTATGACTCTGCTCTCTACTACATTGAGAACAAGGATGAACCACCTCTCATCCTCACCTTACATGTTGATGACCTTCTCATCTTTGCAAAGCACAAGCCTACAGCAGATAAGTTCATCTTGACACTCCAATCCAAGTTCAAGATGACTGGAGGAGATCCAGTATCATTCATCTTAGGGATTCAAGTCACATCTACTCCAACATCACTTCACCTCTCCCAAACCAGCCATATACATTGCTTACTTACTCAATTTGGTCTTGACAACACAAACATTGTGCACACACCCACTATCGTGAGTGACATTGCTGATGGAGTGGCACTCAATGCCAATGACCACTCCCTTTATTGTACCATCATTGGCTCAATCTTCTACATCTCCACTTGCACATGACCAGACATTGCCTTTGCTGTCAACCATCTTAGTTGCTACCTGGCTTCCCCAACTGACAAGGACATGACTGCTGCAAAGCACCTTCTCCATTATCTCAAAGGTACTACTGATTATGGACTCCTCTTCATGAAGAAGGGAACATCCTTCCCTCCTGAGGAAGACTGGGGCCCATGTTTGCAAACCTACTCTGATGCAGACTTTGGGGGGGACACTGCTACTCAAAAGTCCACATCAGGGATCACAAACACCATCAATGGGATGCCCTACAGCTGGTTAAGCAAAAGGCAACCCTTAGTCATGACATCAACTACCTATGCAGAGTACATTGCAATGGCAGAAGCATGCAAGGAGATCACCTGGAGCCAATGACTCCTAGCTGAACTCTCCTTCGAGATTCACAAGCCTACACCACTATATGTGGACAACCAAGTGGCTATATACTTATCCAAGGACCCTAAGGACCATCAAAGAAACAAACACATTGACATCAAATATCACTTTGTCAGGGAGAAACAACTTGATGGTACCATCATTGTCACCAACATTCCTACATTGGGACAGCTTGCTGACAGTCTCACCAAGCCACTCGAGAAAATCAAAATTTCACAGCACAGACAGTATCTCAACATTTACCCAATTCAGGGTATCTAATCTCTATTCAGGGTCCATCTTCCCAATGTGGGGACCCCACTTCATTCATTTTTTTGATGTTCCCGACACAGGAACCCATGCCCCACAAACCGCTGCATCCAAATGCATGCCTCCACATTCCTTCAATGCATCAAAAATCTTCAAAATTCAAAATTCAAAATTTTCAAAAAAAAACAACAAACATCCATCAAAAGTCCAAAATCTGATGACGGGTCAATGTGTCCCAATTCAGGATCTCACATTCCTTAATTTCCAATATTTTGCCAATTGCAGCAAGGTTTTCCATGACCTTCCACACACGTCCAAGTGAAAATTTTTCAAAATTTTCCATGGACGCATACCCATCCACAATTTTGGGATACCCCAGCCCTTTTTCAGCTGGAATTTCCCCCCATTGGGAATCTCCTGCCAAATTTGTTTGGTGTGCAAATTTCATTATTTTTCATGTGAGATTTCACTGGTGGTGCACCAAATTTCACACTCAACCCACAACAACTGCACCACACTTCATCATACCACTCCCATCACTGCCAAAACCTCCCCAACACCAGCAATCTACCACACTTCACACACCCTTTTTTTAACCATGTCATCACACCAACCTCAACACATTTGTTTCCCTGACTCCTCCTCAGAAGAGGATAGTTCCGACAAAGTAACCAACTTCACACAGAAGAGCAAATGCCTACCAAATGGCAATGTGGGCCTCAGTGGTGACAAGGAAATGGCTCCCACTCAGGACAATTATTCCAATGAAGACAATTCCACCACCAACTGGCAATTTCCATTGCCGGACAATGCCACCAATGATTGCACCAGCCTTTCACACTTCCCGAAGGAGGGGGAATTCCTTGAGGACGGATTTCAAGTAGCCAAACAAGTGTGCAGCAATTGCACTCAGCAGGGAGTTATCTGCACATATGGAACAGGACTGACCTTTGCATGCAAAGAAAGGTCTATGAATTGTGACCTATGCATTGTACAGCATTGTGCCTGCAACTGCAATGGATATGCGGGTCGGATGACCCCAAGGAAATGCAAGATCAAGGAAATCGACAAGAACCTGGGGGTTCTGAGAGGCATCATCAATGAACACATCCCCAATGACGTGAAGGATGCTGCCTACACAGCCCTATACTATTGGAATATACAGTCACTCACGTTTTTGACTTTGGAACGATCTGTTAGATCGTGGAGGTCCAACACAGGCAACCAGGACATGTCAATATTCCTCAAAAAAGTATTTCAACACTGTTAGGCCACAATGTGTCAAGAAAAGTCCAATTCCAGACCTCCCACATCCGGCTATGGGATCCTACTTACCTGATTCCAGCTATTAGTCTGCAACCACGGGGACCCCGGACCCACATCTCTGAAACACAATTTGTGTCAGATGAGTATGGACCGTACATATTGACAAAGATAGGAACACACCCCTCCGTGATAGGGAAAGATAGCATATATACGCAACCCCACACACACACTCAAAGATAAGCTCCTGCAAAACCTCACTGTCTCTACTCAAGGTTCCAAACAATGCTCCATACTCTCCAAGATTCGACACAGGTATCATACCCTCAATATAGCAAAGACATAGCCAACTTTGAGAAAGTATTGCCATCATAGGAAAACACATATATATATATATACATCAACTCACTTGTAGATACAGTTGCAGAAAGTCATTCAAACTAGTTCCCACATCCTCGCATAGCAAGGTCTGCCTTCTCCTCTTCTCCATCTCTCTTCCTCCTGCGTGAGCCAAGTTGCCTACATTGTTAATTGCTCCTCGATCACTACTGCGACCCTCTGATATCCTCTATCTATGGAGCATATCTAAGCTGAAACATCCTCAGACTTAGCTCTACAAGCCCCTCCAATATAGGGAAGACAATGTTGAGATAGCTACTTGCCCCTGCCTTAGCTGATCAGTGGTTTCTTCCCCAGGATCCCTGAACTGGCAATAGTAACACATTACCAGTTCACTCCTTCCAATACCAACGACTGATTTGATGATACGCAGTGAATGCGGTAGGAAGACCAGAGCAATGTTGAAGGTGTACTTGCCCTTGTATGAAGAGTGTTCATGGGCATTCAGGGCTGGCCTCCATGCCTGGTTTATGTGCATTCCATTGGCTACCAACCAGCCCCGACCCCATTCTGGTACCCCAGTCTTACTTTAAACCCAGGCCAAGGCTTTGGAGTGTTCATCTTCAGTTGTGAATGTAACAATCTCTTCAATGAGTTCATATAAGCCTTTGATTGTCTTCTTGGTCCATGAATGCACTGAGCCCCAGCTGCACCCGCAAACAAATGCAATATTGCATACCCCTCCACCATTACCTGAATGGCCTAGGCCATATAGGCCAACAGCCACTTGCATCCTAACCTTTTGAAGGGATGCTGTGGAGTTGAATGCCTTGGTGAAATGGAGTTTGCCAGTTAAAGCTTCAAATGCCTCAGGTCTCATCTGAACTAAGCCATGATATAGTCTGCAATTGGTGGTGGCATATCTGTCAATAATGTCAATGAGATTCTCCACCCGCTGATTATGATACTGGCATAAGACAGAGTATCTATTGTAATTGATGATTGTGTATGCTGTGATCAGTGAATGTGAGATGGCATGGTCTAAATTGTTGTTGTTGTCAATGTCAGTGTCATCAAACTCACTGGTTGAGTGAGCTGAGTCATCAACACAAGCAAACTCAACCTGGAACTTGCTCTCGAGGACAATGGAATGCTTGATTGCTGTTGCTATGTCATCAAGAAGAAGTTGTTTCTCTGACATTTGGACCATGATGATGAAAGAGGATGCATAGAAATGTAAGTGAGGTTGTGATGGTGATCATTGTTGTTGGAAAGGAAGGATGCATGCAATTTCTAGGACAATTAACTCACATCTTGGAAACCGGTCAACCCTCCACTCATTTTGATCACACAAAAGATATGTCTCACACAAGCAATATGTCAATTGCATCAACCTTGTTGGATTGCATAAGCACAGTAGCATAGCAGTCAAAGGAGTGCAGAGACAGGGAGAAGATTTTTTCAGAGACGGGGAACAAATTGGATGAGAGACCATGAGAAGAGCCTCAAAGGTGTTGTCAGGGTTGTTTTACTCCTGGACATCAGGCAAGTTAGACATGCTAGCAAAGAGGCTGTAGAAGTCCACATTGGACACCAGGTTGGGCACTTGATTGTTGCTTGATGACTGTCACACCATCATGAACATCTGGAGCATGAAGCGATGATCCTCAGACTGCATGTGCTCCTGGTGAATGCTCTCCTCATGTTGATATTTGAGCCACATTTCTTCATGCTTGGTTTGTTCCTCCTCAACCCCCATGCACGCAGACAGTGATTCAGCTGTGCAGGCCTGAACAATCTCCGACAGGTCATCACATTTGCTCTTTGAAGTTGAAGATGATCGATGCCTCTTTGGCATGCCTGAAACTGAGCTGTGACGGGTGGTGTCACTGTTATTGGAAGGAGTGAACCGGTAATGTGTTACCATTGCCGGTTCAGGGATACTGGAGAAGAAACCACTGATCAGCTAAGGCAGGGGTGAGTAGCTATCTCGACAGTGCCTTCCCTATATCTGAGGGGCTTGTAGAGCTAAGTCTGAGGATATTTCAGCTTAGATACACTCTGTATGTAGAGGATATCAGAGGGTTGCAGTAGTAATTGAGGAGCAACTACCAATGTAGGCAACCTAGCTCATGCAGGAGGAAGAGAGATGGAGAAGAAGAGAAGAGAGCAGACCTTGCTATGTGAGGATGTAGGAACTAGTTCAAATAACTTTTCTGCAACTGTATCTACAAATGAGTCAATGTATATATGTGTTTTCCTATGATGGCAATGCCTTCACGAAGTTGGCTATGTCTTTGCTATATTGAGGGCATGATACCTGTGTCAAGTCTTGGAGTATGGAGCATTGTTTGGGATCTTGAGTAGAGACAGTGGAACATTGTAGGAGCTTATCTTTGAGCATGTGTGTGTGGTTGTGTATATATGCTATCTTTCCCTATCACAGAGGAGTGTGTTCCTATCTTTGCTAGTGTATACAGTCCACACTCATCTGACACAAATTGTGTCTCAGAGATATGGGTCCAGGGTCCCCACAATCATGGACCAATAGCCGAAATCAGGTAAATGCAATCCTATAGCTGGATGTGGGGGTCCAAAATTGGACTTTCCTTGACATGTTGTGGCCTAACAATGTTGAAATGATTTTTGAGGAATATTGACACATCCTAGTTGCCTGTGTTGGACCTCCATGATCTAACAGATTGTTCTGAAGTCAAAAACGCAAGTGACTGTATATTCCAACAGTTGGCCACCCTGGATCATCACATGACTCATGTGTTTGGGCATCTGGCAATGGCATTGTTTCCAAGCCTTGCCTCCATCTCATTGAAGGTGAGTTCATATGGGTAGATGCAGGGTTTGGGTATTTGTCCTACTCTGTAGGACCATTCAGCAATGTTGTCACATCTAAGAGCCACAACATCCAATACTTCAACTACAACATGTCCAGCATTTGTGTCCAAGCCGAGCACAGCATTGCCTATCTCAAGAATTGATTTCAATGCCTGATGGGCTATAGAGGCAATCTCTACCAAGAGGAAGACCATGAGAAGGCCGCATATGCCATCCAAGCTTGCATTGTGGCTCATGCATTTGCCAGCAGGTATGACCACCCTGATGAAGTGGCCAAATACTTAATGGAGTCCTTTGGGGAGGAACAAGCCCACAATGCCACTACCGGCCTTGGGGCATATCAACAAGCAATGGAAGAAGCAAGGATGAAGCATCACGAGAACCAGCTGCAGTATGAACAGGAACATTTGGCTGCAACAGCTCATATGTCTGACAGCCAGCTCAACCAATACAGGACAGATGGGGGTCTTGATCTCAGGGAGGAAATGGTGGCCGCACTCTTTGCTTCTCACGGACAACATTTTGAGGACAAAACAGCATTGTCATGAAGGAAGGGAATGACATCAACTGCATACAATGACTTGATGGGAAGACAAAATCAACGGAATGAAACAAGGAGGATTAAAAGGTCAGAGCAGATACCAGGCAGAGAGGAGACACTGTAGGATCAGAGCTCTGTCCTCCCTTGCCTACTCTTGCAGAGCATCCTGCCTTGGTGCTCCACATGCACATATCTTGAATACCATTTCCACACTTGCCCATCCTTTCACAATTGTTGTGCTTGGCAATGGTGGTGTAGGAAAGACTGCCTTGACCATCCAGCTCTGTCTCAACCACTTTGTCAAGACATATGACCCTACCATTGAGGATTTGTATCACAAACAGACTGTTATCAATGACCAACCATGGATGCTTGAGGTCCTCCACACCACAGGTCAGGAAGAATACATAGTGCTCAGAGATGAGTGGATCCACGAAGGCAAAGGCTTCCTCCTCATCTAATCCATCTCTGCCATGATTGGCTCAAGATTCAGACACCACCCATCAGTTGATTGCTTTCCCCTGCAGAGCATTGCATCCTTCTGTCTTGCCTCCCCTTTTTCTCACTTGCTTTCCTCATCTTCCACTTGCTACCACACTAAGTTGATCATTCTCTTTGACATTTTGATACATTGCACTCAGTCTCTTATTAACACCTGTGTAGCATGTGTGTGTGGTTTGGAGTGACTTTTCAGATGCAGGTAACCCAAAGACAAATTCAAATGAGGAGGAGGACAATGACAATGACGAGAGTCACAAGTTCAGTAGAGCAGGTTGTTTGGTGATGTGAGTTGAACCCAACTCTAACATAAATTCAACCTCTTTTGGCCATTAAATTGATCACGGTTTCTGTCTTGCATCTGAGCTTTGGCCACAAAAATTGGGGTGTCAAGATGCAAGTTCTTTGGGTTTTGAAAACCCAGAAGAATTGAAACCCCCTTGTGACCAGCTCATGTCACACTCAGGCTTGCACCAGCAGGGATTCAAGGGTCAGGATTGCATTTGTGGGAACCTTGAGGACATGGAGAAAAGTTAGTAGTCCACAGCATATTCTGTGGACTGAGGGACAAAGAACTCAAGGTTGAGTTTGGGTGGAGGAGGAGTGATGGTAGAAGAAGAAGGGGCAGGAGGACCCCCCGAAGTGGTCACAGACTCATGAGGCTGCTGCTTGGAGTACAAGCAATGACGACAGGTCATGTACTGCATGAGGGCAGCCATGACTGGGTGCAACCAGTCAGTGTTGAGTTCCCACACTTGATGAAGGGCAAAGTCCCAGTCCTTGTGCCCACAAGGATCAAAAACGTGGTCCTTGCAGTGGACCTTGCCCAGACTGCAACCTTGAGGAAGGACAAGGTGGGCCCTTTCCACCCCATGGTCACCCACCTGGAAATGCCAGGGCTCAGCATCCCTGGTGTAGCACTTCCCAGGGAAAGCATGGACAGTGTGTGTGCACCCAACGTGCCCTGACAAGTGGCAATGTGTGCACTTGCTAGGCACACACAGGTGGGTGCCAAAAGGGCTCGCAAAAGCCAATGGGAAGCAGCTGGTGGAAAATGAGTAGGTTAGTAAGGGCAGTAAGGCTACAAGGGGGCAGGGGAAGGTACTTACAGAATGTCAAGGCAAGCACAGTGCTCACAAGACCAGCTAGGCCATGGCATGCATCCCTCAGTCAGATGCAGCATTACCATGGCATGGAGCCAGTAAGCTGCAGGGGAACCTCACTCAATCACCCACCAGCAAGGATATAGGCCTTGAGCCACCAGCAGTAGGAGGATGGGTGCTGGCAGCTCTGCACTCCAGGAGGCGAGCTTGGAGAATGTGGGGGGGCAGATTGGTGGAGGAGGTCCTGGGGACCGAGGAGGAGAGCCAGGCAGCGACTCAGGCATGAGATGCTGCATGGCGGTGTCAAAGATGGGGGTGGAAGGGCGCAGGACCCCATCCACCACAGCATCAGCAGTTGGAGGAGGAGGAAGAGGGTGATGAAGCTCCTCCTCCCAATGGGCCATTGCCTCTGCAGAAGTCTCCCTGAAGGCACAAGCTTCAGGACCAGTGGAGGGCCCTAGCGGAACAGTAGGCCCTGCCTCAAAGACATTCACCAATGGATCCTCAGGATCCAGGTGGCGATGATTGCTCAAGGGAGCAACCAAGCCCGTAGGTTGAGAGCTCCTCCAAGCTGGGTCAGAGCTGGCAGGAGGAGAAGAAGGGGCAGCTGTTGACTGAGGGCAATGCAGCTTGACCACCAGCCTCCATTGAGGAGGCTCTTCCGCCACAGGAGCAGCTGGCAGGGGGGCAGGGGCCTCAAGGGGCCCCACCAGGAGAGGAAGGTGGGCCCCTGGCACCAGGGGCAGAGTACAAGGAGGTACCAGGGCCTCCTCGAGAAGAAAAGGAGGGGGAGAGGCCTCCTCCAGAAGGAAAAGGGCCCTGAAGAGCCTGCAACAGGCGCCGGTGAAGACAAGGGGCCTGGAACAGGTGCTGGAGGGGAGGATGGTGCAGCAGTGTGGCAGCCCTTGTGGGCTGAGTGCCGTGAAGAGGAGCTGGAGGGACAAGGCATGATGATGCAATTGTCAAGGGGCAATGAGGAGAAGGTGGGAGGAAAGCACCACTGGTGGCATCCAAATGTTGGTCTTGTAGGCCAGGTGCAGGACTTCATTTGCCTCGATGGAGCTCAGCCTTGGAAGGGGGGGTAGTGTTACAGAGCGCACACAGGTCTAGTGCCTGAGTACGCGAAATTGAGGATAAGGGCCCCTTAAACTCGATTTCGAGCTCTACTGCATGCAGGTACATGAACCTCCAGTGGAGCACATCAGGACAAGGGGCACAGGTGAAGGAGGGGCATTAGCTTGGTAGGGCTGGTGTAGGAGGCCCCAAGTAGGAGGTAGGACATATAGGAATTAAGGGGTTTTCATGAGGAGAGCTGGGGCATCGCCAGTTGCAGGTCCAGGAGGCCTGAGCAGGCCTGGAGCTCAAGTGCTGAGGATAGGGGCATGAGGAGGGCTCACTAAGCAGCAGAGCCTGCCCTGGAGGCAGGTGCCTCGAGCCAGGAGCTCAAGGAGCATGGCCTACCCCAGAGGTAGGCCTATATATGTCAAAGTCCTGTTCATCATCAGATGAGTGGATCCTCATCCACTCTAGTCTTTACCATCTTTATCTGTTAGTATCAGTCTTTCAAGCATCATCATGATTGCAATACAGGTAGTTGCAATTACTTAGCATCATGTGCAAAGCTCCAGTAGTTGAAGGAGCCTTAGCAACATTAGGTTAGCACCATCACTGACCCTGCAACACCTACATCACAGGTGGAACCTCAACTGCAGCCCTGGAACCTACACCAGTGCCTTACACAGCAGTAGCGGGGGTCTTACACTTGCTCAACATGATCCAATTTCCAACTAGCACACCCTTGGGAGTTGGGAGTGCTATCATAATACCCCAAGTGAACATGCCATGCAACCTCTGGATGGGGTGGCAACAGGGTTAACCAATGTCGAGTTTAAGGAGGCCTTAAACTCGATTTCACACATGCATAATTGGATCTGCATAGCCAAAACTTGTCACATGCTCAATATCGGTCCGAACCCTGACACGGGGCTGGTATCTCCCTTTGCACTGGCTCCTCAGGCTCTACCTCCATCTCAACACCACAATCATTGCCAGTGGACACAAAACCAAAGGCTGGTAGCAAGCTTGGTGGAGCTTCCAGTAGCATGACTCCTATAGGTCCATTGTGCAATGCAGCCTTGATCAACTGAGTAGCTGAGACAAATTTATGTCCATGTGGCACCAGTGGTTGCCAAAATCAAGGATATGGCAGCCTTAAACTCAATTTGGTTGAAATCAAGTTTAAGGGTACCTTTAACCTTGATTTCACTTTTCCTGGATGCAACTCAAATTTCACTTGGCCAGTACCCCAGTCAATCCTTGGTTTCCACCTTTTGAGCTTGTCAAAGCCCAGTATTAGGTCATAATTGGAGGCCTGGGCCACTGGTACCTCAAGGCTACCCAGTGGCTGGCCCCCTACCTCCATGGCTACAGTGTCACTACTGTTGATAGTGAGCATGTACCCAGTTATTCCATGTACTGACCTTGGTTTTATGTTTTTTGTGGTTACTTGATGTCATTGAATGAACTCTTGAGACAATATAGACAGTCCAGTGCCAGTGTCAGTGAGGATACAAGTTTGATGGCCTTCAATTGATCCTTTGAGCTCAAGCACCACTGCCTTAGCACCAGTCATGGTTGAGAAGCAGTATTGACACTCTTGATATATACACTGAGATGGCAAGGAGGGTTCAAGGGCAATGCAGGCCATCACTGCATCTCCCCATGCTCATTTCCCTGGTCGCCTTGGCTTCCCTTGCCCTCAGGCTCCTGCCTGTATTTACCCAGGTCAAGCTCTGCCTCATCAGGAGGTTGCTCCACCTCACCCTACTCCATCTGTTCCTCAGACAGCTCCTCAAGTATGGGATGGGCAACCACTTGGGGCCCACTAGGTCTAGGAGGGGCTGCTCCTGCACTCCTACTAGGGCAATTGTAAGACCAATGGCCTGTTCCCTTGCAAATACAGCAGACATTGCTACCAAAGATAGTAGCTGCACCTGCCACCAGGAGCTTCTGGGCTAGGTGTGGTGGTAGGAGTCTACCATCAGAGCAATTGCCTAGCCAGCCTTCTGATGTAGCTGGTCAAGCCGGGGTGCTAATTCCACTGGCAGTCCTGGACCAGGATACACCTGTACTGGCCCCCTCTGGCCTGGTAGTAGCTGGGTTGGCCCCCCCCCCCCCCCAGCTTGCTTGTGCCTCATTGGCCCAATTCCTGCCTACTCCAGGAGGGGGTGCTAACATGGGTGGTGATATGACTCCTGTTTATGGCCTCAACCTCCCTGTACCAGCTCCAAGGATCCTCTGGAGGGTTCATCTTAAACTTCTCTTGTAGGCTACAGGTCAGGCTGTTCCTGAACAGGAACATGATCAACTTGTTGTCTTCAATGTTGGTGTGACTTTCCAGGTCCCTGACTGTTCTACATAGCAATTAGCCACTCCAGGAGCATCACCCTCCATCTTGAGACCTTGTAGCCTATTGTAGGCATCCAACCTGTCAATGTGACAACTATATTGCTCCCATAGCCTGAGTGTGAAGAAGTCCCAGTTGTGAAAAAGCCAGCCTTGTGTCAGGGTTGAGGCCGATATCGAGAGAGCAGCAAGGTCCGGCTATCCAGATCCAAAATATGCATGTGTGAAATCGAGTTTAAGAGGGCCTTATCCTCAATTTGGGTGAAATTGAGTTTAAGGCCTCCTTAACCTCAATATTGGTTAACCCTGTTGGCACCCCATTCAGTGGTTGCATGGCACATTCCAAGGGGGTAATACAATTGTACACCCAACTCCCAAGGGTGCACTAGTTGGCAAATGGAGCATGTTGTGTGAGTGTAAGACACTCATGTTGCTATGTAAAGGCACTGGTGTGGGTTCCAGGGCTGCAGTTGAGGTTCTGCCTGTGTTGTAGGTGTTGCAGGGTCAGTGATGGTGCTTACCTAATGTTGCTAAGGCTCCTTCAACTACTGGAGCTTTGCACATGATGCTAAGTAATTGCAACTACCTGTATTGTGATTGTTATAATGCTTAAAGACTGATACTGAATGGTAAAGATGGTAAAGAATAGTGTGGATAAGGATCCACTCATCTGGTGATGAGAAAGACCACAACATATATAGGCCTACCTCCTGGGCAGGCCTGCTACTCAAGCTCCAGGTAATTGCCTCTTAGACAAGCTTGTATTCCTAGTGAGTCCTCCTCCTCGCCTCCTGCATGCCCCTATCCTTGGCACACAAACTCTGGGGCACACTCGTGCCTCCTGGGCCTGGATATGGCAAGGCCCCAGCTTCCCTCATGAATGCTTCTTACTCCTACATCTACTACCCCTGTGTAGGGCCTCCTACATGAGCCTTACTGAGTTTGTGCCCCCTCCTCACCTATGCCACTTGTCATGGTGTGATTTGCCTGAAGTCCATGTGCCTGCCTGCAGTTGAGTCTGAAATCAAGGTAAGGGGCCCTTATCCTCAATTTCGCGTACCCAGGCACTAGGCCTGTGTGCACCCTGTAACACTCCTCCTCACTGTTGCTGAAGATGAGGAAGTCGTTGAGGTACACCACCACATAGATAGCAATGATATTGCAATATTTGTGGTTTACCAATGGCTGGAATTGTGCAGGGGCATTGGCTAACTCAATTGGCATTACCAGGTACTTGTACAAGCCTAGCTGGGTACCAAATGCTGTCTTCCATTCATCTCCTGGGGCAATTTGCACCAGGTTGTATGAAGCCTTGAGGTCCAGCTTCATATAGATTCTGGCCTGCCTGAGCAGGAATCGCTACTCCTTGATGAGTGGTAGTGGCACATGATTCTTGACTGTGACTTTGTTGAGCCCTTGATAGTCTACACACAGTCACAGGCCACCATCCTTCTTTGGTATGAAGAGCACTGGTGAGCAGGCAGGGCTCTTTGTGGTCCTGATGAAGCCCTTCTCATGGTTCTCCTCAAGGTACTTCCTGAGCTCTGCCATCTCCTTGGGCCCCTTGAGGTACAGTGGCCCCTGGGGTGGCTTTCCCCCTGGTACCAGCTTGATGTGCAGGTCATGGTCCATGTCGGGGGGGTAGCTTATTGGCTTCTACCTCACAGAAGACCCCCTCAAGGTGCTTGTACGGGCCAGTATCTCACTTTGCACCAGCTCCTCAGGCTATACCTCCATTTCCACACCACAGTCATTGCCTGTGGGCACAAAGCCAAAGGCTGAAGTGAGCTTGGGGAGGCTTCCAATAGCATGAACCCTATAGCCCATCATTGTAATGCCACCCTGATCAGTTGAGTAGCTGTTACAAATTTGTGGCTGTGTGGCACCAGTGGTTGCCAAAATTGAGGATAAGGTGGCCTTAAACTTGATAGGGACAAAATCGAGTTTAAGGGTACCTTTAACCTTGATTTTGGCATTCCCCAGATGCAACTCAAATTCCACCTGCCTGGGTATCCCAGTCCATCCTCGGTTTCCACCTCTTGAGCTCATCAAAGCCCAGGATTAGGTCATAATCTGAGGCCTGAGCCACTGGTACCTTGAGGTTACCCAGCGCGCTGGTCCCCTACCTCCATGGCTACACATGGTGCTACTGTTGATAGAGAGTGTATGGCCAGTTACACCATGTACTTGTTATGGGGTGCACACAGGCCTAGTGCCTGAGTACCCAAAATCGAGGATAAGGGCCTCTTAAACTGGATTTCGAGCTCTACTGTGTGCAGGTACATGAACCTCCAGTGGATCACATCAGGACAAGGGGCACAGGCAAAGGAGGGGCATTAGCTCAATAGGACTGGTGTAGGAGGCTCCATGTAGGAGGTAGGACATATAGGAATTAAGGGGTTGTTACAAGGAGAGCTGGGGCATTGCCGGTTGCAGGTCCAGGAGGCCTGAGCAGGCCTGGAGCTCAAGTACTGAGGATAGGGGTACTAAGGAGGCATAGGGGAAGGATTGCTACATAGACAAGCTTGCCCTGGAGGCGAGGTGCCTCCTCAAGCCAGGAGCCTGAGGAGTAAGGCTTGCCCAGGAGATAATGCCTATATATGTCAAGGTCTTCTCATCATCAGATGAGTGGATTCTCATCCACTCTAGACTTTACCATCTTTGTCTTTAAGTATCAGTCTTTCAATTGTCGTCACAATCACAATACAGGTAGTTGCAATTACTTTGTACAGTGTGTGAGCTCCAGGAGTTGAAGGAGCATCAGGAATATCAGGTCGGCACCATCACTGACCCTGTGGCACCTACATTGCAGGCAGAACCCCAACCGCGGCCCTGGGACCTACACCAGTGCCTTACATAGCCATAGTGAGGGTCTTCCGCTCGCTCAACATGCTCCAATTGCCAACTAGTGCACCCTTGGGAGTTGGGAGTGCCATCATATTACTCCAAGTGAATGTGCCATGCAACCTCTGGATGGGGTGCCAACAGGGTTAGCCAATATTGAGTTTAAGGAGGCCTTAAACTCGATTTCATTGAAATTGAGGATAAGGGCCTCTTAACCTCGATTTCATTGAAATTGAGGTTAAGGGCCTCTTAACCTTGATTTCACACACATGTATCTGGATCTGCATAGCCGAACCTCACCACACACTTGATATTGGTCCCAACCCTGACAGTACTGACCTTGTTTTTATGTTTTTTGTAGTTACTTGATGTTGTCAAATGAACTTGTGAGACAATATAGACAGTCCAGCGCCTGTGTTGGCTAGGATGCGGGCTTGATGGCCTTTGATTGGGCCTTTGAGCTCAAGCACCACAGCTTTGGAGGCACTAATGGTTGAGAAACAATATTGGCAGTCTTGATATATACACTGGGATGGCAAGAAGGGCTCCAGGGAGATGCAGGCCATCACTGCATCTCCCCATGCTTGTTTCCCTGGTTGCCTTGGCTCTCCTTGACTTCAGGCTCCTGCCTGTATTCACCCAGGTCAAGCTCTCCTTCTTGGAGAGATTGATCCTCTGGGTCTGCTTGTTCCTCAGGCAGCTCCTCGAGTACGGGATGAGCTGCTACCTGAGGGATGTTATGGGGCGTACACAGGCTAGTGCCTGGATAT